>LPNX010638258.1:15647-28172 GCA_001517045.1 Pseudotsuga menziesii | reverse complement strand
AGTTTCCACGGAACAAAAAACACTTAAACGTGGCAATATCCACGCTTTTCCGTGGATAGTTCCACGTTTTTCCGTGGCAAAATTGATCACTTGTACTAGTGAAGGCAGAAAGTGAAGAAACGTTCGAGCTCCTCGATAAGGAAGAAATTGGCAGCGCTAATTTGCAATCAGCATTTCAGACAGAAGTTCAGGATGAATCCTGGTTGTGGCATTTCAGATTTGGACATCTGAATTTTGCTGGGATGAAGCTACTGCACACAAAGAATATGGTGAAGGGATTACCATTGATCAACAGACCGGAGAGGGTTTGTGAAGGCTACATTTTCGGAAAGCAGCACAGAGAGACTTTTCCAGTCGGAAAGTCCTATAGAGCACGCACACCACTTGAAATTGTGCACTCTGATATTTGTTGTCCAATGCAGACATAATCCATTGGTGGCTGCAAATATTTTCTAAATTTTATTGATGACTACTCATGAAAAACATGGGTCTATTTTTTGAAACATAAATTTGATGCATTTGGTTATTTTCAGCAGTTCAAGGCACTCGTGGAGAACCAGAGTGAACATCGCATCAAGATCTTAACGACCGACAGAGGAGGTAAATATGTTTCAAATGAATTTCTGAATTTTTGCAAGACCCTTGGCATACAGAAACAATTCACTGCACTGTATACACCTCAACATAACGGTATTGCCGAAAGAAAGAACATAACCATCATGGAGATGCCACACAGCATGTTGGCAGCCAAGCATTTGCCAAATGAATATTGGGGTGAAGCAGTAGCAACTGCCGTTTACATTATGAATCGGTGTTCGACAAGGAGTGTGAAGAAAAAAGTTCCCCAAGAAGCATGGAAAGGTATGAATCATAGTGTTTCTCATTTAAAAGTTGTTGGTTGTGTTGCATATGCTCATGTTCCAGTTGAGCTGAGAAGGAAGCTAGACAAGAAGGGGAAGAAATGTATTTTTTGTCGGCTATTCTGAAGACACAAAAGCATACAAGCTGTATGATCCTATCGCAAGGAAAGTGATAATCAGTCGAGATGTTCAACTTGTCGAGAATGAATCATGGGATGGAACCGTCGAAATAAATGTTAAGATTGTGTCGAACATCGACAGTGATGATATGGAAGACGAAGTGGTTCAAACACCACATGTAAGTCAACCGGTCGTAGCAGTGTCGACTGGACCCATGACACCACGATATGGTTCAGCACAAGGACGATCGACACAAGTAGCAGCTCAAGCTTCACCGACAAGCACAAAAAGAGTACAACAAACTCCATCAAGTATTTCGTCAAGGTCGACATCGACAGAACCGGTGAAGAGAAGAAGTCTATGAGAGATATATGAAGTTGGTACACCTAATTCATTCTCTCTCTTTGCATTATTTTCCCCTATATATGGTCCACTAGCATTTGAAGAATTTATTGAAGAAGAAGTATGCGCACAATCCATGGATGAAGAAATAGAATGCATTGAGAAGAACCAGACATGGGAGCTGGTTGATGTACCAAAAGATAAAGATGTAATTAGTGTCAAATGGACTTACAAGAAGAGGCAAGATGCTGATGGGAATGTGGAGAAGCACAAAACAAGACTAGTAGCAAGAGAGTTCACTCAGCAACCCGGCATAGAATTCAATGAAACGTTTGCACCTGTTGCTCGCATGGATACAGTCAGAACAGTTTTGGCCATTGTTGCACAAAACAAATGGCATGCTCATCAAATGGATGTCAAGTCTACATTCTTAAATGGCTATCTCGAAGAGGAAGTATATGTGGAACAACCACAAGGGTATGAAGTTCCAGGTCAAGAGCATAAAGTGTATAGGCTGAAAAAGGCACTCTATGGTTTGAAGCAAGCTCCTAGAGCTTGGTACAGTCGGATTGATTCCTATCTCACTGAAAATGGATTTCACAGAAGTGAAAGTGAACCGACTTTGTACACCAAATTCGATGAGCAAGGTAAGACGTTAATTTCCTGCCTGTATGTAGATGATTTAATATTTACTGGTGATTATGGCATAGCAGATTTTAAGGCAGTCATGGAAAGTGAATTTGAAATGACTGATCTGGGGCTTATGAAGTTTTTTCTGGGCATTGAAGTTCGGTGGTCTGAAAGTGGTATTTTTATATCAGAGACAAAGTATGCAAGTGAAGTTTTAAAAAGGTTTAACATGTCTAATTGCAAGACAGCCCCAACAGCAGTAATAACAGGTTTAAAATTGAGCAAGGATGATGAAGGATCAACTGTTGATCCTACGATGTTCAAAAGGCTTGTTGGAAGCCTTATGTAATTGACAGCGACAAGGCCAGACATTATGTATGGAGTAAGTCTGATCTCAAGGTTCATGAAGTCACCAAAAGACTCACATTGGCAAGCAAGTAAAAGAATTCTGAGGTATGTAAGTGGCAAAAAAGACATTGGTATTATGTATTCAAACTCAGAAAACTTTAAACTCATTGGTTACACTGGCAGTGACAATGGAGGTAGCATAGATGATAGGAAGAGCACATCTCAGCACACATTTCATTTTGGTACACGTGTTGTTTCATGGGCTTCAAAGAAACAGCCCATAGTAACTCTGTCTTCAGCTGAAGCAGAGTATGTTGCAGCGACAAGTGTTGCATGTCAAGCTTCCTAGATGAGAAGAGTGTTAAAAGACCTGTCACATAACCATCAAGGCCCGACAACCATCTTCTGCGACAACAATTCAGCCATAGCATTATCAAAGAATCATGGGTTCCACAAGAGAGCCAAGCACATCGACATTAGGTTTCATTTTATAAGAGAGTTGGTGAACAACAAAGAAATTTGTTTGGAATTTTGCAGGTCTGAAGATCAACATGCACACATCTTTACAAAACCATTGGCAAAGGAAACATTCCAGTATTTGCGTAGTTATCTTGGAATGACAAGTTCTGCAGAGTGAACTCTGTCATAAACAGAGCATGTCTAAGCTCTGAAACATTTTGTAATTTTTTTTAATTACGATCTGCTCATAATTAAGGGGGAGTGTTGAAAAAAGTAATTACTCGCAGATCCGTACCTGACTCTCAGTCTGTATCAGTCAAGATCTTGTCGGTCAATGTGACAAGAGGGTAGAGTCCACGATTCGACAATGTAATCTAGTCGAATTTATTTCTGAAGCTAAGTTGTTAGGTAAGATAGTTATTGCAGTCTTTAATGGAGAGTCAGTCTATCCATGTAGAAGCAATTTTTCAGGTTGCCTATAAATAGTAGAAGCAAATTGTAAATCAAGTTAGAAAGTGGAGGAACTCTGGGTGGGTGAGAAGAAGAGAGAAAGAGAACTGACAAGTAAGTCGAAGTAAATCACTCCAGTCGAAAGGCCGGCTAGTTTCACCGGACAATTGAAAAAAGGAAAAAGAGGTGGGCGTGAAAAAGTAAAAATTAAATTTTAATATTAACTAGCGGTAAACTCAAGTTTAGTCGGCTTGGTTTTGGCTAACATTTCCACTGATAATTAGTATTAATTGATAATCGTCTTTTATCTCTTTTAAATTTCATGTACTCCACTAGATACATAAATTTTTGTTTTGTTCTTGGAGTTGGAGTTAATTGCCAAAACCACAAAACCGATTTGTTCTATTACAGAGTGCGGCTTGTTTGCTTTGCTTCGCTTCTCCCACTGTGAGAATGGCAATGGTGGTGGCTATGGCGCAGCACAGGGGTTACAAGTCTTTGTACGCGTTGCTAACCAATTCCAACTCGGGTAGGCTATTATTATTATTATGGCTAATTAATTGCATTAATGGTTAATTTAATTACCTTTAAAAATAATAAGCAGCGGTGATACAAGTTGTCTTAATTTTGCTGTATATTAATCGTTAGGAAATGACCATACTATAATAATATTATTATGTTGTGGGAGGATTTCTACTGTGAATGGACTTAATAATCTCCATAATATTAATAATTTTACAGAACGGGGTATTGAACAGCTTGCTCCAATTGTTAGCAGAAAGAAAGTCAAAGTCCATGGACTACGTAGACGTGGATTAGATGGTGAGTTCATATATTCAGAAATTAATGTTAATTATTAAATGGATTAATGGTTTAGTATGAATGTGAATGACTGGTAAAATCTATTTAAAAAAAAATTATTGTTTGTTTCCTAAATATTAATCTTTTTAATTTTCTAGAACGGACTATCGTTCAACAGCGTGCAGCAATTGTAAGTAGCTGGAAGAAACTCAGTGGAAGACGTAGGCTTGGATCATCTGGTAAGTTCATCAATTAAATTCTTATTAGTCTCTCTCTAATATGTAAGTCCGTAGTAGTTAGAAGTCTGCACTGTGTTGTTTTGGCATTTCAATATTGTGTAACAGGTTGTGGTATTGATATAATAACGAGTTCTGTTTTTTCATATGAAAGGTCAAGATGGTTTTGATATGGAGGCTGAGCAGCCGCAGGTGTGCTAGCAATGAAATTGTATTATTTATTTATAATTCCCAAAGTGTTGATGTTTATTATTTATTTATAAATGCTAAAGTGTAGTAATTATTATTTGTTTGTTTTGTTTTTTTTTATACTTTTGCAGATTAGTAACCACCGGTACTGTAGATGGATAAATGATCGCCTCCTTGAAGAACTTGCTCAGCCATCAGATGCAGAAGAACAAATAGAGGGGCCATGCAGTAATATATATATAATCGATTCAGACTTCTGATTTTGTGCTTGCAAATTTCACTTAACACCACAGTCTATGAAGGCTTGCATCGTGCTTATAATTGGGTTTTTATTTCTGTGATGCGGTGTGTCTCCCAGGCCAAAGGGATGCCTTGACACCACTTGAACGAATTACAGAGGCAGGAAATGACGGTCACCATGATATGGCTGCTTATAAGGTTCTAAACATTACAGTGAAATATAAAGTCCTAAGGACTTAGAGTCTAGTGGGATTGTTCCACTCCAGTTCCTTATTTTATTTTTATAATACTGCTCTTGAATTAAGCTTCTGACCACAACAGTTAACTTAGGTCAAGTATTTAAGAGCGATTGATTTATTACCTCATGCAAGCACTAGATAGCTAAAAAAAAATTATGTTATTCATCGAAAACATGGTGTAACGGATAATACTTGTCATGGTTGAGTAAATAACCAAATGCCATTAAACTTTGTTGAACTGAGCTATGTAAAAGAATTCACAGCCAACCTCCTAGTATTTACTATCCACTGAAAACTATAAACAATCTTGTTTATAATGCATCCATGTTTACCAGTAATTCTGGTTATAAACAAATAAGATTTATAAGGCTCATGATCATATTTAAAACTATGTTGTATAGAACTATCAAGTCACAAATTAAAAATTTGGTGGCAACAAGATTAGCTATGCAAAGTCTGTTAGGAATACTTTATTAATATCATAGTTTGGCTAGGTGATGAATAGCCTTTTTATTAGTATCTCCCAATATCATATAATTTTCTCCATAAACTTATGGGTATGGTTGAGTGTATAATGGACTTTGAATTCGCCTCGACCCAAACTATGCGATGACTATAATATAAACTTGGCAATGATTCGAACTTTCATAGTTTAAGCTATGCATCCGTAGGTTGACCTCCATGAACACGTAGAACCTTTGTATGATTACCATATTATATGATTATGCATAAAATTTTGTTTTGAATAATTGGAAATCATTTGCATGCAGGGACTATAGAGTCAACCCACTCCACGGTTGAATTATTTGTGAGACCACGTGGTTACTTCTCGGCCAAGTGTTGGGAGCATAAGGGTTGGTGTAACCCTAGACTTTGTCATTATCCTTCATCGTTTTTGGGCCTTCGGGATGCTCTGCAACTACTCCATGGTCGCCATTCTTACCCTACTGTGAATGATAATGAGCTCTGCGTCCTCATTGAATTGTTCAGTCTACCTTCATCATCCTTGAACCCTTGCTTGCACCGTGAGTTTATCCTCGCATGAACTTGTTGAAGGCCGTGACATTTAGCTTACGGCTTGGACTGTGTGTAGTGTTTGAGTTCGTTCCTCCACGGCCTGCCTGTTAGGATTGTTTAAAGGGGTTACTTGCTTCTGTTACAGTGTGGTTTTCGTCATAGGGTTTTTGAGAGTGTGGATTCTCATGCTTCAAACTGTGGTGACAGTGCGAGTTTCACCGTTCGCTTCTTGCTTGGTCGTTGCTTCCTTCTCCTTGCTGCTGCTAGCAGTGGTTTGTGCACTCGTTGGAACCATCTCTCTCACATGAGGGATGAAGGGTTGGCCCTTTATTTTGCTGGTAGCGGTGCTCCTGTTCCTTGGTGGCTACATTACTTTCGTTTCCAGGTATGAGAAAAGTTCTTTTTAACAGTTCTTAAACTAGTTCTTAACCCAGTTACGATATAATGCACCATGTTAATGCTGTGGATTCTTATCTTTGCAGGTGACGGGTGACATTTCTCCTTGTTGTTGGTGCAATGCATAGGGCCGACTTCTTGATGACGGGTAAGCCCTCGCCAACCCATGGCAGTCCATACTAGTTCAGTTTTGTATGGAACAGTTTCGAAATGTAAGTTACGTCCTGCAAAGTTTACCCTTCATGGGTTATTATTTCTCAGTTTACTTGTTTAGTTTTTTACTAAACCCTTTATCTTAGCAGGGTTTTCTCACTTATGCCGTGACTTGTAAACTTTGTTTTTACTTGTTTTGTGTACAGTTATGTAAAAAGGTTTGCGGCATGTCAAGCCATTCTCTGCTTAAACTTTAAGTATAGAGAGCTAACCATTTTGAACTCGAACTCGGTTATTTTGATACTCTTAATGTAATTTTGTGCACCAGGGTTTTCACCCTATTTCGATTGTGTAAAGATATTTTTACCGTTTAAATTTATCTTCCATTAAAAATATATTATTATAATCTCTTCTGTTATTTCTTTCTATTATAATAATTGTTTATAAGCTCGAATATTTGAGCAAGAGTTAATCATGTTAATGACCTGTGTATAAATAATTTATTTACTTATTATATAGGTTTTAGTTCAATAATAAATGTTAAATACTTGTTTGTTATAGGTAAATAGTTAATATACTTTCATGGTTATATTTCTCTGTCCTTATAGAATTGTAATAACATTTTATAGTTTAGTGTTCAGAATACTAAATAAATCCAAATCCTTGGATTATTGTTTATCTCATTATTAATTGCAATGTTATTACTATGATTTACAATGTTAATACTATAAATTATAATGTTAGTATTATAATGTTAATACTATAAGGGTTTCGACCCTGTATTTTCTTTTATAATTAATTTTTGTTTAGTTTATTTAAATGAATTTGTTTATATATAAATAATATTTATTAAATATTATTTAACATTGCATTCACTCTATTTTATAAGTACATAAATAGGATTTGTTATGATTTCCTTGTTACACTATTATAATTGTTGTTCTTAATTTATTTATAATAAGAACTATGCTAGAATTATCCTACTTGAAATGTGAACATTTGTAGAAATAGTTAAGCAGTATGAACAATAAAAATAACTTTGAAAAAAGACTTGGTTCTTTCTTCACAGAAATAAATGAGTGTTTATCTAAGTTATATATTTTACCTATGCGACAGGTTAGTGGTTTCATTTTACACAAATACATTTCTGAATAAGATAAATAACATATTTACAGTAGTCAATTTGTTAAAGAAATAAACCTGTTGTTTGTAAAGTATTATGTATACTTCTTTGCTAGCATTCTTAATACAATAGTCTTGTTTTTAAACAATAACTTAATTAAACAGATTAGTATCCTTTCCTGAAAACATCTATATAGAGAAATAAAATTACTCCATTGTTCTGAAATGCAAAATAACTCTAATCACTCGAGATTTATATCATATCTTCATCTATTTTAAACACACTACCTATGCTAGAGTACGGTCTGGTTTATTCAGACGGGGAAACACACAGGTAGGATTATCTCATCTAAATACAGATTCAACATTCAACAACTAAAAGATTATAAATTCTAACAGTTCACTACATAACATGCAAATCATTCATTATTCATTTTGAGCAATAAACTTTTAACACGGCATATAAAAGACTATAGAACCTGTTTAAAGCTGGATGGCAACGGTGTTGGGAGGCCGTTCCTCCCTACCAACTCCTGGAGAGCACTCAAACATCGTCTTCTAAGGACCCTCGATCCTGTTCCTGGTCTCCTTGGCTGGGAACTGGTGGAGAAAGCAACAAAATACTAGTCCAATGACTTATTACTAACTCTACACTCAGCAGCAAGATCTTTCAACTAAAAAGGTGTACTAGATCATTCTCTACAGTTTACCCCTCAAACACCTTCCAGAAATTCCCTTTCCAATGAAATCCTTTGAAGTACGTTCACCTAAATGATTCTCTTCTTTGAATGAGCAGCCTTAGCTCTCTTCAATGGGGATTTTTATTAAGATTGCCTAGAGTCTTTTTGGGTTGTTGTGGTTAATTGAGCCACCTGCTCTGATCCCACTTTCCTAAAGGATCCAAATGGTAGGGAGGTTTCCACTTGCAACATTGGAAGTGTTTGAGGATGCTTCCACTTGTCTATTTGCTCTCCACCCAGTCTCCTCCACCAACTTGACCAGTAAACACTCTTTTAACAACTCTCCCAAGCTGTTGTCTCCACTTTTTATTTATTTATAGTTAAAATATTCATAATTACATTCAACATCCTTGACTCTCCTCAGTCATCAATTACAACTTTAGCATAAAATTTAACATAATGTCTTGGAATAAAATCAAATAAGATAATATTATTTTGCAAAATTGGGGCATGTGACAAGCTACGACATTATACAAGGGAAATCCAAGATTCAAGCATGTTTAGAGTTACGTGGCCTAGTAAACCTAAACCATCTACCTACTTGACCTTAATGCAGAAGTGTCATTAAGTCTAGGGATCATGGTATATGATGCCCGGAGACAAATGTTAATAAAGTGTTATATTATCATGTACTTTATACATGTTATGTATAAATAATTAAATATATTGATATTATAAATAAATGAAAGAAAGAAGAAAAGCTCCATCAATTATTATTTATTATGAAAAGATTAATAAATAGTATAATGTCTATAAAAGTCCAACTAGGAACTAGTAGAAAGTTCGTAAGTGAAAATATTAATTGTTACCCAAAGTAATTAAAAAAGGGTTAAATCAAGAAACCAAGGTTTCTTGATTTAACTGTCCCTTTGACTGAAAAGTCTCTCTATAAAGGCTGAAGCCAAGCAAAAGATTTGGGGTTCTGATTTTTATCTTGGGAGAATTATTATTCTCCCTGTTTTTACTCTCGAGTGTTTCCATGGAGAATTCTCCTCCAAGGAAAAGAGGATCGATTCAGAACTGAATACGAGTTAGGAAACCCTAATTTAGGATCTCTAAGCTACTTGCATGTTGGAGTCCAGCTCGAGGGGATCCACACTAAAACCATGAACAGTTTCGGGTCATGGTTGGGAGGAACGTGGTAGTTCCCAAGTGATTTGGTCATCAAAATCAGAGGTCATATCTATCTTAAATTGTTAATGCTGGTTATTTAAAAAGTGTGCACGTTCAGCCATTAAAGGAGCTTCAGGATAAAAAATTACATGTATGAGTTATTAGTATGTCAAAGTTCATTTCTATGGTAAATGCTGGTTGCTTTATATAAATGCCCTTTATATATTTTTAACCCTAGAAATGATGGTTCTGTCCATATCTCTTAGGGTTACATTTCTTACAATCTAACCCTAGACTGTCCATGCTATTTTCTAGATTAAATGATGGATATGTTAGATGAATGTTTTCAGTGTATCTACTAACCCTATGTATTCGATTTTCTCACTAGACTCTGCTAGGGTTTGTATTTTCTTCAATACTCCCTTGGATTGCAAATGTTATCATAGGTTGTATATAGCTAGGATTGCATCTCTAAGTTTGTTTTCTATATCCATTCAATATTCAAAAATTATTACTGTAAACTAGGTAAATCGAGACCCGCTATTTATTTCTCACCTATTCTTTATAGCTCTAATCACATATTACTTTTGTGAGTAGAGAAATGTTCACATTATAGTAGATTGAATCATAGGAGCAAGATTAAAGAAATAAATATACTAAATAGATACCTTAGGGTATTACTTACAAACATAACTACTTTATAGATAAATATATGTATATATATATATATATGGCAATCATGTATAAACATTTATGAAAGCTATCTATACATTTAATTCCAAAATTAAATAACTCGTCTAAGACCTTTCAAGGTCTGCCATAATAAGAATATAATGGTATCGAAACTTTGCTTTTAAACTAATGAGTATCAGAACTAAATAAACAAAGGAAGCATCGTGACCGTCCATGTGGTCCTTCACAAATCTTTGTTCATATAAACAAATCCACAGTTCTATCCATTCTCCATCTATACATAACCATAAACAAAATTACATAACTCATCAAACATTACCATAACCAAATTAAAACAATACATCTTGTACAGTAATCATATCATATTAAAATACCATCAAAATAATATTATAAATCCATGTATTTCAAACAGGAACAGGAATCGAATCGTGTGGGCATGCAAGCCCTGTTTGCTTTTATTTATTAAAATACCATTCATTACATTACATTAAAACCATGCTTGCCAATAGAGGTTGCGACATCGATTCCCATGGATGTCCAGACCAAAGGCAAGGCCTTAATAACAAACCATAAGTATGTATATACAAAGAAACAACCAAATTCATATTCATATTCATAACAATAGCTATAAAGTGGAAGATAGATCAAATTCATATTCATAACAATAGGCTTCTACATCTTTAAATTCAATTGAAATGTTTTTGTAAATAGTTTGAGGAGACCATTTTTACACATGTTTCTAGAGAACACAACCAGGATGCAGATAAATTGTCAAGGAAGGTTTTGTAATGATCTAAGATAGTCAATATGTTGTTTTGTCTTTGATAAATTGTCAAGGAAGGTTTTGTAATGATCTAAGATAGTCAATATGTTGTTTTGTCTTTGATAAATTGTCAAGGAAGGTTTTGTAATGATCTATGATAGTCAATATGCTGTTTTGTCTTTGATATGGAAACCTTATGACTTGAACCTATAAGCATGCACCTATTCATGTTGAGGATATATATATACACACACACACACACAAAGAGAGAGAGAGAGAGAGAGAGAGAGAGAGAGGGATTTTTCTAGTTTGTCTCTCACTTGTAGGAATAGCATGTGGTATAAGGAATTGCAACACAGGCGTATCTAAAATGTCAAAATCTTGGGCCAAACCAACCCTTAAAATGGCTATATTTTTAAGTGTACCCTCCTAGCTACCTTGCAGGATTCGAACTCATGTTGGGATGTGAGGCTTGTGGAAACCAAGTATATTTTGTATGTGGGCCACTTAGGTTTATATTAGAAAAAACAACCTTAATTTAATTTTAAAAATGGCTTGCAGGAGATTTATCATATAAAATGATTACATCTCTTCAGTGCTGGCTTTCTTTCAATATGGTTTGTATCTTTGTGATACCCTTTCTTCTCAAACACTAAAAAAAGTACCATACTTTATATTCAAAGTATAAAATATGCATATCAGCTCATATACATTTAATAGGCATAAATTTTCTTCCATTTCCCCATCCATAAAAAGACTAGATACAATCCTAGATACCAGCTAGTCCTCTTACCTAAAAACATCACATACCAATGCTACCTCACATTTGAACCAAACAAATCATAATTGTTATGAAAAAATATCCACTCAATAGTAGTGTGAAAACCAAAAAGCTATTTATAATTAAATACAGTCTTCCCAAAGATTACTAAGTACGGAAGAAGCCTTCCTAATACTATATACTAAAGAAAGGCCATCAAAACATCAGTTTTCATTTTAGAATATAGAAATAGCAAAAGTGCAGTGACAGAGAACACTTGAACCGCTCAACTTCACATAATGTATAATGCTTTCATTCATGTTTAGTGTTTGGTTGGAAATCTTATATGCTTCTCCATTGAATTCTGTTAAAACATGTTTTGAAATTTATCTTTGGAAATTCTCCCTCAGCCTTCTAATGTTTTTCTTCCATCCATAAAAAGTAGCCACCAGTATCTAACGTCTCTAGAAAGACTAGTCAATAATCACTTTGAAGTCTCCAACTACATGCAGATATACAATATGTTTAGTTCAAATATACCTTGGGAATTGAATAAAAATAATCCATGTACAGAAGTGATTGCTGTGTCATAGGAGCCAACGGAGATGATGTAATGACATACACTCTCTAATATAATCTAATCATTAATTTCCTGTTGGAAAACGTAATTGCTCGCAGATCCGTACCTGACTCTGAGTCGACTCTGTCAGAGTCTGTATCAGTCAAGATCTTGTCGGTCAATCTGACAAGAGGGTAGAGTCCACGATTCAGAAATGTAATCTAGTCGAATTTATTTATGAAGCTAAGTTGTTAGGTAAGATAGTTATTACAGTCTTTAATGTAGAGTGAGTCGA
>LPNX010638221.1:93851-107124 GCA_001517045.1 Pseudotsuga menziesii | reverse complement strand
ATTTTCTCATGTGGCAAATCGAAATATCTATAAGAAGCTTGGAAATTATGTCCTCTGACTGTTATTCTTCTTCGTATAATGGGTCTGATTCTTTTTTTTCACCCTCTTGGGATGAATACAGGTAGAGCCTCTTTCTCAGCCGAAAAAAATTAGAGAACTCAATCTCATCCCTAATTAGTAAACAATAATAAAAAAATTACCATCCCAAAAACACATATTCGAATACCCAAATGATTTTATGCCTGAGGATGGCGAAATTGAGCTCGAGGACTCTGGTTTTTATTGTGCAGTGATATTTGGCTGGGCACAAATAGGGTTTTGTTATGCCCAAGTCAAGACCAATCCTCATTCATCATAGCATCTGATACCAAATGGCCAAGAGCATGTAGGGAATGTAGGGAAGAGCACAATGCACCTGGCATCTTAATCCGACTGGGGTCCATGGCCCCCAAAACAAATACCTCTATTTTTTGTGCAAGCTCATAATAGGACTGTGAAACGGGAATCCAAAACACCTGTTCTCGGACCTCTGAAGTTCCATTCGCTGGAAAAATCTCTTCGGCTTGAAACCACACATTATTCAACTGATTATCGAGCGCGCTGAACAAAATTCACAAAAAAATCAACCCGCGCGCTTAAACTGGCCGTCGCTATATCGACGCCTTGACCGTTTTATGACGGTGCCGTCGCTATAGCGACGGTCTGGCGTGGATACAGCGACGAAAGTTGGGGTTTCTTAAAAAAAATTGTAAAAATGCATAATTTACCCTTGATTTTTCCACGAAAGTAAAACTAACGTGGAAAACTAACGTGGCAAAATTGATCGCATGTACTAGTGCCAGTTGCTCGTACTATCTCGTTCCCATTATAGCACCCTTCAATCGCCTCCTTTGATATAAAGAGCTCCCAAAATATGAACCATCAATTCGTGGCTTCTACCTATTTACCAAAATCCTTCTTTCTCGCTCTTCGAAATGGCAGAATCCTTGTCAACCATTAATATGGACCATACCTCATTTGGGTCGTCCAAAGGTGGAGCTGTTTAACATTCTGTTGGATCCCATACTATATTCCTCCATGTACCTCACATCTATGGAATTGATCTCAACCATCGATCAAAGACACCTTATATCTCCATTGTTCAAGCTGGGGGGGCCTGCCAAATTCTACCAATTTCGAAAGTGATTCCTTCGATGCAAGTTCAGCCAGCAGAATCATTCTCCACCCTAGATATTTATCCAACTTGATCTCCATCATTGAAACATGCTTTCTATTTAAACCATTCCTCATATTTGAAATGCGGTCTTCCATGAGCCCATTAGATCAGGGGAATTTACCTCCATCACTGATATAAACCATCCTCAATCTTTGCCATTGAAACTTGCTGGTGTTTAAGTGATTTCGCAAATACAAAAATAATTTTTCATCGTACACTTTAGATTTGCGAAATAGATTCCTCCCACCGATCTACTCTGACCATTTATCACCATCGTCTAAATAAACCATTTCCCACATCATTCCGCTGGTCTAAACGTTTTCTTTCTCTTTGCACACTCAAACAGAGAGATTGTTTACGACCGTGGATCTTATACTCCTCTTACAGGGCCGACCCCTTCCAGCTATTCAGCACAAAAATAGTGCTAACACTATGCTTGAGATATATTTTGCATTAGTGCCTTGTATATATGTGCATATTTGACTTTGAAGTGTGTTTTTGTTATTTTAAATATGGTTTTGACTTCTTGTCCAAATGATTCTTATCCCATGTTTTGATTCTTCAAATGAGATGGAATTTTATGGTTTTGTTGATGGTGTTTTCCATCACACCCTAAATATTTCTTTAGCCGCCTAAGTATTGTATTCCCAAGCTCATGACCTAGTTAGTTCAGGAGTGGTTTGTATAGGTTCGACCACCAATCATATCATCAAATATCACACGGTTATTTATTTGCTAACTGAAGCTGCATCTCATAACATCGATCATTTGGTAGTGTTTATGGACTCTCATCTAGTGGTTTATCATTTAAATCATGTTTATACCATTTGGAACCCGATGCTCCTTTGACTTTTTTGAAGGGTACATTTGTTGGAAAGATAATATGAATTCATTACTTATCAACGTATTCCAAGATATTGTAACACAGTTGCAAGTTCACTTGCCAATTTTATGTTAGATTGGTACATTGCTCATTGATGACATGGTACATTGTAAATAAGCAATAAAAAGACATAAAACTCATGTAAATAGAATTCCATTATTAAAAACAAGTATACCACAAATAGATAAGTCTGTGTGTATACATATAAAAAAATTTACAAAAAATATGGTCTCGATACCCTGGCCGAAGCACACTGGCTTTCAGAACTACAAAATAACAAAGATACTAAATCTAGGTAGATTTCAGTGTATACATCATGTGGAACCCTAGTGGTACTCATGATAGCACATGATGGCTCTTGCCACTTTGCATAGAAAGTATATAAAGCGGCCTGACACACCCATGGTATGTCTCTGATACCTCCTAGGGATGTCATCCACTGATATGTCTAGGATATCTAATGTGAGGCGGTTGAGGTTCTCCTCTAGCTCTGTTATATCATCATCTCTATGATGTACAAAGAAGGCCCCTACTCACCTATCTATGGGAGATGAACCCCCAGTTCATGCCAATCCCACATCTGCATGAGAAGAAGTAGGTCTCGTTAACATATAAAAAAAAATAAAACAATAAAAATATAAAAAACATGGACATCTTAGTGTTTTACTCACCGATGTCACCCCACTGATCATCTACTGGTAGGGCCAAGTATGGATCTCCTCTGAAGTCGGTACTGAAGTATGCATAGTACTCAATCATGAGGAGTTGGTCATCCAGACATCAAAAGAATGCAACCCCTTACTTGAATTTGGAGCCTCCACCACCAAGGTAGACCATAACCTCCACCCATATCAACATACATGGATCTCATTCCCTCAACTCAGTGAAGCCCACCTATGGCCTCAATTGTGGTACCCTCTCAAAGAATAATGACACTAGGATCGTGCCATAACCAAATTGTTTCAATTCTCCTTGTTGACACTTGGTCAGCTGCTCCTTGAAAGCAACTAGTAGGGATTTTTCCCAGTTGAATACTGTAGGTTTCATTTCCTCGAAGGAATATATAATGTGAGCACGAGAATCTTGGTGATCCCCTTGAGTGCCTAATATGCACTGCATAGTGAACAGTACTGTCCGAAGAGGTAAATCCATAATATCCTTGATGGGTATCTTCTTGCCACACATTTTTGTACTTGGAAATCAATATCTATCTATGAGACCCTATGTGGTAATATCCCCACCTCGAGGACCAACCAATGAGATAGGAACTCCCCTCATGGACAAACCTATAAGGAAGTAGATGTCCTCTACTTCCACAGTCAAAATGTGGGACCCTACCTTGAAGTACTATTGTTCAGGATTCCACATCTCAAGAATGTACTCCAGCAACCTCACCTATGATCTCATACTAGGCACATTGAATAATTTCAATAGCCCACATCCGCGAAGAATAGGTACAGTCCCAACATCATTTCCACCTCTAAGATCATCGAGTTCATGCTCCCTTGACTTCAAGATCACCATTTTTGCTGAAAGTAGCCTGCCAAAACATTAAAATGGAGTATTATAACATGGATACAATCATTAAAAATACTTCAAATTCATTATTTTGGTCTATTTCTGGAGCATTCTATGGAAACTTGCGGCACCACTTTTTCTGCGTTATGACAGAGCAGTGTCACTATTTTTTTTCTGCATGAAAAAACACGGTGTAACTCAAGCACCACCCTTCATAAAAGGGAAAAGAGTGGTACCCTAAAAAATCATTTTCCTCTTGGAAAAATTCCCAAAAAACCCTAAAACATACTTGAAATTAAAAATGGGAACCATGGAAAGAAAGGGAATTGTCTTAAGAATTACCTGGATCTGACGGTTCTGGAAATGGTTGACTGAGGGCTCCACAATCAACACTTGAAATCTACACTAAAAATGGATCAATTTTATCTCTAAGTGGTAAAAAATACAAATGGTAAGTGTGTTTAACTATTTTCTCTATTTTATTTACTATTTTAGGGTTTTATTTTTATTATTTTATTAAAAAAATTACCCTTAATGGTCACATAAAGCCTAGTTTTTAATATTTTGAGAGTCTGATAGTCATTTTGAAGATTGCAGGATATGGAGAAGCAAATGTTTTGGATTTGAATGAGATAATTTTCAACTTTTTTATTCTCATGCAAAAGGAAAAAAGATTCCGAGCGTTGGTTTCAAAACTTTGGTTGTGCTCGTTAAACCTAGCACTGAATTTCTTAATCAAATTTTTATTCTTTTTGAGGTTCGTTAAAACCTTTTTCATGAAAAGAAACCCTAGTAGAGTCCTATTTAAGCTCTTTTTGAACTCTTAAAATGTGAAAAGATTTCTGAGTGGACTTGTCTTCTTCATTCTCATAAAATACTTGAAGAGTCATCTTTTTAACAATAGTTTATCCCTTTTTCGATTCTAATCGACTAAGTTATGAAAAATGAATACTCTAGTCATTAACTAGAAGAGTTATCTAAGGTATTATTGTATACTTTCGGGCCTCAAAGACTAAATAATACAAAAAATGACACTTTGGATTCTTCTTTTGTTTCGTTCAGACTCTCTAAACATGAACGATACTGAGTTTACTTTCAATGGGCTTATTAAACTAAACACTGAGAGACCCTCTTTTGGGAACGAACCCCTCATTTCTTAGGTTCAGGAAGCATGTGAGAATGGACTTATGACATGATAAGATACAATGAGTTTTTGTTACCCTCTTTGAACTCATAAAAATGAAAAGAGGAACTCATCAATCATGATGGGGAAGGTAAGGGAAGGGAACTGTATTTCATTTTCAATAATGGTAGTTTTTAGTCACCTTTGAACATGGCACTTGTCTGTGTTTTATTCAATCAAATGGGTATTTATCTTGCTTCTGATTAGATCCACTTTCATGAGTCATGTCACCCCACTAAGTATTTCAAAGAATGCATCGTCCATCATCGCATTATGTCTTGGTATCCACCTCGTCAAGTCAATGTTTCCAAGTCTTCAGTCGTGCCGCCATATGTTCAAAGGAAAATTGTGTTAATAATTTACATCTATGGTAAAAACTACCTTTGTGTTAGTTACTTCATACTCAAATTCCATAACATTGTTCTGATTTTTTTGTCATTGATGTGGGATTCATCAAGGCCCTCCTTCGACGAGACTATTCTTGTCGACTTCAGTTCATCATCAAGGACTTAGTATTAGAAACAAAGCAGTACCTTGAGATATGTATACATCAATAACAAATTCCATTGCTTTCGACAATAGGTTTACATTATTGACCTTTGATCGAAATATTCAACTGAGTTTTCGACATCAAACCATCTATTTGCATTCGGAGGAATGTACTAGAGTATCTTGGGAATCATCGACATCAATGGTGATCTCCCTCACACTTTTTAATGGTTCTCACCTTTGACTGTTAATCAAATGGCTTCTACCATGTTTGGAAACAAGACATTCTAATCACATGGATAGAATTGTACTTTGTTAAAGATGAGATGAAGACCCTGGGTATCGATTAAGCGCTCATTGCTTTCCCCAAGTTGTGATGGAGTATTTGTATGATTCTCAGCATGGATACACAGTTGTATAGGTGTGGTTGTGCTAAAATATGCACATGTATGACATTGATCTACATTGTATGTCTGGTATCTATGTCCAAGTTTGAGCCTTCTTCGCATGGATCTACGTTGTATTCTAGTAGCCATGATTGTTTTTACTTTGCATGGATCTGCATTGTATGGGTCAGCATCAATGATGAGAGTCATATGGAAATGAATCCAAGTGTTGATATAATGCAGAATAATATTGTTTGTTGAATATCTAAGATCAGTAAACTCTTGCCTCGAAGTGATAACTTGTTCCTACAAAGCCTTCACCTATCCTATCCATCTAGCCTCATTCTTTGGGGGGCATTCTATTACACACATTTCTCATCATCATCATATAATTAGAATCAAATATCAGTATTTTCCTCAAATCCTCAACTTATGAAGTTTACAATGGGTTAGGATCACTGATTTCATGCATTTGGACACCACCATAGTTTCCTTGTGTTCAATGTGCATTACCTTTGTACGTAACACATCTTTGCCTTGAATAATAAGTGGTGCCACTGCAACTTACCTTCATACAATGAGCGGTGCTCCTTGGGTAATGATTTGTCTTAGAGTACAAAGAGCAATGCTCAAATTATAAAGGTAAAAAAAGCTTCAAGAGGCTTCTCGAAGCTTGCCTTTATGGAAGTCTCATCCCTATACTTTTGGACCACCTGGATCAAGATCCATCCTTATAGGATCTTCCCTCCACCTCACCCATGAAATCCTCAACCTACTCTATCCTCCCAAGGCTATAAGTATTGGCTCACCCACCATGGGGAGGAGGAGGAATATTATATTAAATCATAAAAAATATGGCCAAATCTATCCAAGGAGAGTAAACATT
The DNA here is from genome assembly GCA_001517045.1 of Pseudotsuga menziesii. Classification (NCBI taxonomy): domain Eukaryota; kingdom Viridiplantae; phylum Streptophyta; class Pinopsida; order Pinales; family Pinaceae; genus Pseudotsuga; species Pseudotsuga menziesii. The sequence continues at coordinate 100,563 of LPNX010638221.1, read as the reverse complement.
TGGTATACAAGTTTGAACCTTTGGAGGAAAGGTTTTACTTGAGAGGAGTCTTCTCAATAGTAAGTCTTTGGTTGTAATTTCTCTCTGTATTTAATTTATGATAATAAAGGTTCCTTTCCCATGAATGATGTTTTGTATGAATCACTTATTTCATTGTTGAACTTCTTAGTCATCAACATAAGATCATAGATTGAATTTGGTACTTTAATCTTGTATATGCTTTATTGTGTGTTTTTTGCAGGCTAATCTATAGAGATCAAACACTCCAAAGGCCAACATATTACAATTTATGATAGGTAAAATATTTCATTCCAAGCATTTATATGATCTTAGGGAAATTACTTTTAGTTTTTGTGACTCTTTTGTTCTAACTTTGAGTGTTTCAGGACAGGGAAACAACTTTGTCCGCAGAAGTTGAGTATTTTCGGTAGCAGGGTCTTCCTCAACTTAGTGATGGATCATGCATACGTTCTTGTGGTCCATATGTGTGAATTTTTTGGGGCCTCTTGGGTGGTGGTAAAATACTATTTTATGGTTTCAAAATCTTGCACTGTGAAATCCATTCTCAAGCTGCAAGCTAGATAACTGACAAGAAATCATTAAAACACTGACTAGTTAAGTACCCCCATGCTTTGATACCATATAAGGTTTGTCATTACACAAAAACATGTATCTTTTGGTAAACATTTGAAACCAAGCACAAGGTCCTATTACCAGTGTGGGATATTCCTAGAGGTGCGGTGATTATCAACCGATACTCCAACGCCCTACATTCATAGATCTAGGTGCAAAATCTAAAAGTATATGATGATTAAATCAAGAAAGAATAGTTGTGAAATAATGAACATGAACCATTACACAGTAACCTTGAAGAGAAGAAATATCATGATTGTATTATCAGAGTGCTTGAATGAATGAAGGAGGTTTACAATATATAGGTGATAAAATTCAAATTAGGTTAGAGAGAAAATCAAATTGTCCATGCCATTTATAGAGATTCTATGCCATGCAGAGAGGGATATTCATGCTTAACTGAGAGAAACTAACCTCAATAAGTCATGTAGGAACTCCTAGATTGAGTTAACTGATAAAGGAACTCACTAATTAGTCAGTTGACTAAATGGCAACATGCATGTCCCTAAAATATCTCAAGAAGAGTGCCATTGACTTAACTGAGGTGTTGATGAGTGTTAAGGGTCAATTAAAGTTAAGTTTAGGCTAAATTAGTGGAGAAAATTTAGATCTAACTCACATTCTTCCTTAAATCATGTAAAAAAACCCTCCAAATCAGGGAATGAACCCTCCACTAATAATATATGAGCAAATTTGCAACGGTTTTTCATTGCTATTTCCATGTTTTGTCATCTCAATTGCAACGATAATGGTATTGATGTTTCGTGGAAATTATTTCGTCAATCTAATGACGCAATTTATAATCCTTCTATATAGTGAAAAAATATGGCCTCCATGTGTCTTCTATATGGTGGCCTTGAAATTGAATTTTTTTATTGCATTTTCTACGTTTCGTTGTTATATCGACAAAATGTTCATCCCTTTAACAATGAAATATGGCCAAAAATTGTTAGGCAAAAGTTTGTTTCCATGTAAAATCGAGGAACAATTTCAATGAACGATTGTCTCTCTATCGATTAATTTTGGAATTTGAACAGAAATTTCTTCCACGAAAAACCATGGAAAACCAATCTCTATCGACGAAATTTGCATGTTGAACTGTAATTGTTCCATGAAATTGCGTCACTATAGCGATGGTATTCGTGGAAAGACATGAGGGGTTTCGATGGTTTTGCAATACCCACGATGAATGTTTGTCGATATTGAGACGAAACCTGGAGGTTTCAAAAAAAAATTAAAAACCGTGGAAAGGCACCTTCCTTTCCACAGTTTTGGATCTTCAAAAAGTGCTTGTGATTGATGTGCAATCTCGTGGAGTTTTTGTGTCTATGGACAAGAGAATCCACAGATACAATTCAAGAATCAACCATCCATAAATCAATACCTTGGATAACTTATCCCATTCAATTATTTCTAGTGGCATGATTATATGCCTAGACTAAATTTTGTAAGTGTTAGAATATAATCCGTAGGGATTATATATTGTAAATAAATAAATAAAGAATAGGAAGCTGAACAGTTATGTAGGAATATGGATAGGCTGGTCGGAATCTCAACCACTGCCTGAAATGTATAAATATATGCATTGGCATTGGAATAATATTGAATCGGGAGTTATACCTAGCAAGTGGTATCAGAGCTTGGCTATTTTCCTGCCATAACTCCTGGCTAGATTGCATGCCTGTCATTCTGCCTGTGGTATCAGTCCTGGTATTCTGCTTGCTAGTCCATTGTCATTTGTATGCCAGTCACTGCCAGTCGCATTCATTGTGTGCATTTCTCCTTCAGTCTCTGCGTGCATGCGTTTCTCTTATAGCATGGACGTCGTAAGTATGTGCGTTATTTTTCAATGGGTCTAATTCGAGGTATGAGAAATCCATAGATCCTTCATTTTGATATCTTCTTTGCATCTCCGCTTTTGAAACAAAGTATTCTGCAACGTGTTCAAGACTATCGTTCAGGACCTCAGTAATAGCAGTCGTTATCACCTCTGCCTGTTTTGTTGACAGACCTTGTGCCTCCAATCGCCTAACCAAAGCCAGAGTATCCACAAGAGAAGCTCGTTTTCCATTTTCCTTGAAGAGATCTCCCATTTATCGAGTCTCTGTATCCCATCATTCAAGGCCACTAAAGGAGAAAAACTCGTACGAAAATATGATCCACGGCTTTTATCAGCCAGATTAACCCTAATCCATGTTAGCATTTGAAAGAGACACAGCCGGCAGATAAAGACGTTTAATTGTCCTTGAACATGGTGGATTAGGTATTGGGAATACTATTCTCCTATACTAGAGTTGACTGAGTGTATAGTATTTCTCAAAGACATTACACCAGAATCCCTGTCAAGAGCTTCTGGCATGCATACCTGTTATATTCCTCTCATCTGCTACAATCTACGTTAGAAGGATCATAGTGATTGAAGTGACTATTTTCATTTTGTGAGACTCTACTTTTAAGTCTTGTAACTGAGTTCTCTCATTATGCATTCGTAATATTATGATGAGTGAATACATAGAGATAAAGCACTAATGTTGTACATATTCTGCGTGGAGATATTCTGAGTCTGTGTGGAGAGTGAATCTGTTGTATGAGCCTGTACATTGGAGTCGTTGTCGAAAGTCTTGTGAGAAGCCAAACGTTGTATTGTGGAGAAGTACTACTGCGTGTTGGAGACTGCTGCATGTTGAATATTGCTACGTGTTGGAGACTACATGTTGGAGACTGCTGAAGACTGCCCTCATTCACCTTGGAGACTGCTGCATGTTGGAGACTGCTGAAGGCATTGGAGGAGTCATGGAGGCTGCCTGCGTGAAGACTAGTATCTGCTAGAACGTGGAGGTGTAAAGGTGATGAGTATCTGCGTGGAGACTGCTCTCTTCAAGAGCCTATGAGTTTTCTGAATACCCATTGCTGCAGTGAAGATTCATGCCTTTCTGAAACTACGTGAAGGTAAAAAGATGCATATTTTTGTTGTTCTATCTCTGACAGTTGGAGACTACATAAAACCTAGATTTACCCTAGATTTTGGGTGAAGTTTGGAGTGAAAAAAATAATAATAAAAAAAAATCTATACTGTACGTGGATCAACAGAAGTCTTGCAGATATTATCTATTGCATTTGTATTTGTGGATTTTCTTTCCCGTTTGAAAAGTTGAAGTGCTGCAATTTACATGAAGTATGAAGAGTTGTGTCTTCTATTTTTCCAAAAGCGTTGGAAGCTTGTTGCATATATGTTGAGTATATGCTGCGATATGCATTGAGTATATGCTGTGATCTATGCCGTGATTAGTGGTGATAATATGTATGTTGAAGACTGCATGAATACTGCATGGAGGTAAACTATTGGAGCTGTAATTGTTTGGACCATTACTAAGACTGCCGATCTTATTGACAGCATATGTTCTATGTCATTGTATCATTTTTAAAACTTGAAGTTGAAATATTAAGATTGTAACTCACCTTGGCAGAGACTGTAGACCTGCAAGGTTACTATTTTCCTATTTCTCTTTGTCATTATTGTAAATTATACTAACAATTGAAAAAAAATGAAATCTATAGCATCTGTAGTTGGTGTCACTCTCTCTGGCAAAGAGAGAGGCAGAGGAAGAAGAAACTTTAGAGGCATGGGGGCAAAAACAACTTCACCAAAAGATCAGATTTGCAGTGCAAGTGTTGTGGAAAGACTGGGCACACATCAGATCAGTGTTGGGCTTTGTGGGACTCCATCAAAGACAAGCATAACCAGAAGAAAGATGACAGTAAAAATCAAGATACTAGTAAATCTTCTAATTCTGCTCATTGTATTGTTGCATATTGTAATCTTGGAATTAATGAAATGACTTCACTTTCATCTTACAAAGATTGTTGGCTGCTTGATACTGGTGCAACATCACACATGACATTTAGAAAAGATTGTTTTGAAGAAATTAATGAAACAATAGATGGCATAGTGTACTTTGCAGATAAGTCAAGTATTAAAACAAAGGGAATGGGCACCATTCGACTGGAGATGCCTGGATTCCCTGATTTCTTGTTGAAGAATGTTCTCTATCTTCCAGAGTTGCAGAGAAGCCTGCTGTCCTTGGTGGAGATTCGACAGCAAGGCCATTCCATCCACATGTTTGATGGAATTGTAGAAATAAAAAAGTCCTCTGACAACCAAGTCATCATGACTGGATATGAACATGGGAAGCTGCTGAAGCTAAAGGGTTCATCTGCAAGAGTTCAGAACTATGCCTACCTCTCTCAGCATGGAGAAGGTAATTTTTCATCTAGTTCATTGTGGCATGCAATATTTGGCCATCTAAATTATAACAGTCTTCGTTTGTTGAGAAAGAATGGTGTATTTGGTTTGCCCACCATTCCCAAAGAGAAGAAAAAATGTGATGCATTTATATTAGGGAAACATAGTAAGCTGCCATTCCATGAATCTAATTTTAGAGCAAGTAGAAAATTAGAGTTAGTGCATTCTGATTTGTGTGGCCCAATGCCAACTCCTTCAGCAAATGGGAATAAGTATTTTATGACATTTGTTGATGACTACTCAAGAATGTGTTCGATTTACTATTTAAAGACAAAATTAGAAGCATTTCAAACATTCAAAGACTTTCTTGCATTGATAGAAAAACAAGCACAATAAAAAATTGGTACACTTTGTACTGATAATGGGAAAGAATATACTTCAAATGCTTTTGAAAATTATCTTCGCCAACATGGAATTGCACATCAGACTACAGTTCCCTACAATCCTCAACAAAACGGTGTAGCAGAAAGAATGAATAGAACCATAATGAATATGGTTCGCTCAATGATGTTTTTCAAGAATGTAAAACTAATGTTTTGGGGTGATGCAGTAAAATGTGCAGCGTATTTGAGAAACAGAAGTCCCTCAAATGCTCTTGATAACAAGACTCCACATGAAATGTGGTTTGGCCATCTCCCTTCAGTCAGGCATCTCAGAGTTTTTGGTTCCACCTGTTATGCCTTGATTCCAAAGGAGCAAAGAAACAAGCTTGGTGCTCGAAGCAGAAGATGCATTTTCCTGGGGTACAAAGAATACTCCAAGGCATACCATTTGTATGATGAGGTAAACAAGAAATTTGTTATTTCCATAGATGTCATTTTTCTTGAAACTAATAAAAATGGCCAGTCCATTGAGAGACAGCTTGATCATTTGGAAAATTATCCTCAGCCAAAGACATATTCTGAAAATGAATATGAAATTCCAAACCTTGAAGGGGGGATTCCTATTCTGGATCAACCTTTGGAATTTCCATATGAAGCACCAACTCCCCCGCATGAAGAAGTTCTTGCTACTTCACTTGAACAAGAGTTTCAACTGGATGATGTGATTGAGAGAATTGAAAGACTCTCAATCAATGATGAAGCACCACCAGCTGATCAACTAGGACCATCATGGAAGATTCCTAAATGGGCCACAAAGACACTTGAAAGTGTCCATCCAGATGAAGTTGGAAAGACGGGAATGAGAAGTTCGAAAAGACATGAAGATGGAGGAGGAGCAGATAATTCAGGTGATGACATGGATGTATCATTTGATTGTGAATTTAATTTATCTGCTAACTTTGAACCAACTTCCTTTGAAGAAGCTTCTACTCGTGTTGAGTGGAAAGAAGCTATGCAGAATGAGTATGATGCACTCATGAAGAATTGAACTTGGAAGCTGGTCGACCCTCCAGTTGGAACCAAACCAATTGGCTGCAAGTGGGTGTACAAGAACAAATATAGATCAGATGGCTCACTTGACAAGCACAAAGCGAGGCTTGTAGCAAAAGTCTATGCACAAAAATAAGGAATTGACTATGAAGAGACATTTTCTCCTACAACAAAATGGGCTACCATCCGAACCTTACTCTCTTTAGCTGCTCAGAAAGGGTGGAAAGTTCATCAAATGGATGTGAAGACTGCTTTCTTGAAAGGAGACTTGAAAGAGAATGTCTTCATTTCTCAGCCAGAAGGATTTGTTGTGGAAGGAAAAGAACAAAAGGAATGCAAGCTTGTCAAATCCTTGTATGGCCTAAAACAAGCGCCTTGTGCATGGTATGAAAAGTTAACCAGG
>LPNX010638221.1:75674-93653 GCA_001517045.1 Pseudotsuga menziesii | reverse complement strand
ACTCAGACTCATATTTTGATGGCGATAAGGAGACAGGAGTATCAACTTCTGGATACACTATGAGTCTTGGATCAGCAGCTATCTCATGGAGATCACGCAAACAGTTAGTTCCGGCAGATTCAACAACATAAGTAGAATATGTGGCTGCAGTTGAAGCAACGAAAGAAATAGTATGGCTCAGGAAGATACTTGATGATTTGCAAGAAAAACAAGAGAACTCCACTCCATTGTTGGTCGACAATAATTCTGCAATCAAGCTGGCTAAGAATCCTAGATTCCATGATCAAACCAAACACATCAACACAAAGTATCATTTGATTCAACATCATGTAGAGGCCAACATAGTCCATCTTCGACATTGTTCCACAAATGATCAAGTTGCAGACATCTTCACTAAAGCGCTTGGACGAGAAAAGTTTGAAAGATTCAGAAAAATTCTCGGACTTACGAACACCCCTTCAGATTAAGAGGGGGATTGTTAGAATATAATTCGTAGGGATTATATATTGTAAATAAATAAATAAAGAATAGGAATCTGAACAGTTACGTAGGAATATGGATAGGCTGGTCGGAATATCAACCACCGCCTGAAATGTATAAATATATGCATTAGCATTGGAATAATATTGAATCACGAGTTATACCTAGCAGTAAGCACTTATTGAAAACATAGCATCTATTGTATATTGGTATGATGTACACATTTCCATGTCGATTTCTAATTTCTATCACCTTTCTGTCTACCTGATAAAAACTTTGGAATTTCATAGGATGCACATTGGACCCAGATGAAACCATACAATTTTCATATGCACAGAGGGTGTGAATAAGACCATTCTGCAAGGACCCTATTTGGCTATGGTGAATAAGTATGGAAATATTGCAAGTAATTAGAAACCGACATGGAAATGTGTACATTAGACCAATATACAATAGATGCTATGTTTTGAATAAGTGCTTACAAAATTTACTCTAGGCATATAATCATGCCACTAGAAATAATTGAATGGGATAACTTATCCAAGGTATTGATTTATCGACTGTTGATTCTAGAAGTGTATATGTGGATTCGCTTGTCAAACCAAGCATAAAATAATAGAAACTAAAAATTAAAATAAGTCGCTCTACCACCATTCAAGTGGGATATATCATAGATGTTGGAGGTATTACAATCTTATATGCAATGGAAAGTGTTAACACCATATGTATCCTGTAAAGGCAGTAGGTTCTAGTCTCTAGCTTCTATTGAGATGCATTATGTGCAATTACAAGGTTTAGTTCCACAAGAAAATGTTAAATGGATTGATACGATCAATAGACTAGTTGATGCTACAAGGGATTTTAGTAGTAAAGAATCAGGGTTTGAGAATTTATTAGTGTATATGTGAAAATATCCTCAAATTTGAGATCTAAATTAATAAATTAAATGCTGCTACAAATTACTTGCAAATGATATGTCTTTTCCAACCAGCAACCAAGATTTCTGATAGCATAATTTTTTAACCTTTAGTTAGATTTGAAATAAGGTACACATGAGGCTAAAACTAAGGAAGATCTAGGAATTTCAGTTTTTAATCTGAAGTTTTCAAAACTGCAAATAAACCTTTTAATCATGTTTTAGACCCGATTTGATCAGTGCTACAGAGCATATTTCTACAAGGTAATTCCCAAACACAAACTGGGGCAAACCTACCATGTGATTTGATGTTTTAGGGATGAGTTTAATACATGTAAATGACAGAAATTTTCAGATCTTATAAAACAGAAAATGAAAGATGAATTAATATTTAAAATGGCATAAAAGTTGTGATTAGTCTCTAACAAATCCAACTTAGGTAGATGGGGTCAATTGAGGATCTCATGGAGGATTTATTGATTAAAGAGTACATAGGGTTGAATGGTTCAAACACAATCTGCTCCTTAATAACTAGATCCACTTCAAAAATATTCAATAGGAAAATCCTAAGCTAGACATGAGATATTTGTCAAACAAGAGCCATGAGGTGGAAATTTCACCATTATTCCTAAAAATTATTACTACAGGACAAATGCTATGGAATGGAAACATACGTCTGTTTCAACCCCAACAAAGCTTCCCATGCCAAACCAAGAAATCTATCATAATACACTTGTAATATAACCAAGGTTCACCCAAAAAGTCATAGGGCACTCATTAGGGGAATTTTGAGGTCTAAAATGGGCCTCCAAAGAAAATAATAAAATAATATTTATTAATTTTGGAGGAAAAAAGAAAAAAACTACTTTTTGTGTTCGTATTTTTGACATATATCCCTATGTTTTTACTCAAAATTCGACTAGGAGAGCTTGTTGGATGTCAAATTTGATTACGCATCCAACATGTACCCACACTTTATACTTTTGATGGAACCCTCTACCCCAAAAACAAGAAATACCTGAAAAAATGTGATGATGATGTCATCATCATGTTTTTTCAGGTATTTCTTATTTTTGGGGTAGTGGGTTCCATAAAAAGTATGCAGTGTGGGTACTTGTTGGATGTGGAATTGAATTCCTCATCCAACGAGATCTCCCGATCAAAATTTGAGTAAAAACATAGGGAGATATGTCAAAAATACGAACAAAAAAAATAATTTTTTATGACAAATATGTCAATTCAACCATTATGGTTGACTCATTTTATTGGAATTCTATTGGTTCTTGAATTCCAACTCACAAGAACTTATTGTTGGTGCATTTTCTTATAAGGCCTATTTTAGACCCCAAATTTCCTCTAATGTAACCAAAAAAAATCAACTAATGCTGTCTGGAAAGTGTGTTCTTGGGGTAATTCCACCAAGAGATGTGGTTCAGGAGTCACATTCCACATGTCCTACGAAGGAAATCAACAATCAATCTATCCAACACACATTTTCCACCAGAATATCAACTCTCATTTAAATCCTATATTACAATACTGTTGCCTCACTGATGTGGAAACTTGTGTTTGTATTCGACAAGATTTCTTTAACCATTGTATTAAAACGAAAACAACACACAAATTTTAAAGTTTAAGACAGAAATATATTAAACACATATAAAAAGGTTTTTAATGGAAATGTGTGGACATTGTTAATACCACCATCCTATCAAACAATATAAAACAAAAAACAAAGGAAAGAGTCATGTTTTCTGACTATATGAATAAAATGTCACTAAATACTCTAGATAAATCTTTGTTATCTATGAATGTTAACTTTCCAACAAATAATATTTATATATGGAAATATTTGTTCTAACAGAATGCACTTTGAGGATCTCATGGAATGCTTTTGTAGTGCACATATAAATACATTTTTGTTGACTTATAAAAAAAACTAAAGAAATAGTTTAGGGGAGGAAGTTTAGGGATGAACTTGCAGGGCTACGAGCATGGGCTTTTTGTGAGAATCATTGCATATGATGTTTCCATATCTATTCGTTCTCCCATTGCATCTTCCACATAGACTTGGGGATCCTAGTGGATTTTTCTTGGCCCCTTTTCTATTATTTATTTCTCAGCTTTTCTCCTAACAGTCCTTACAAACTTGGTGACTGACATCTTTTCCACGGCATCCTCCAACTGCAGAGTTAAATTCAAACCATTAAGAAGAAAAACCCTGAACATGAATTTGCAAGAATTGATGCATGCAACGGGATTTCGTTAGTTTATATAGATATTGCTATGGCTAGGGTTTATGTCTCGCTAATTACTGAAAGCAATTATGCATGTACAACTCAAGACAAGCTCTGGTGTTCCACAATTGCTACAAAGCTCCTCTTAGTAGCATCAAACCCACTATGAGCAAACAAAAATAGTTTACTATAGAACATTCGGGCTTCAAACTCCAATAATTCATGTTTGAGAGGTTCTATAAAGCTTGTATGTGACCGAACACCAGGATATGTAGTGCACCCACAAAGGCAATTGTAATTTATATTGAGAAAATTCTCCTTAGAGAGGGTATTCTGAGAAACTGAGACTATCAGGTTATGTGCACTTATGCTAAAATCTCCAAGGACACTATTTATTCATCAATTTATCTACAAAAATAGGACAAACCATGCACCACTGTAATTAGAACTGCTTAATGCAAAAGAACCTCATGATGGCGGGTAACCAAGGGAAAGATACAAACATTCAACTTTAGTAGTTAAACGTGGGGAAAACCTATCCAAAATGTCAACACGATGCACTCCAGAATATGTGAACATAACACTAGTAATACTTACTACACTGATCATAAGAATGCAATGGAAAAATGAGGCAGGAACTCTAAAACCCAAGGAAAAGCAAGGAATGGTACAGAAATAACACAACAAAGACAAATAAGTCTGATATTTTTATGTTTCTATACAAACATTGGATATGAAGCATGATGAAGAGGCTATAAATGAAAATAACAAAGTTATATTATACGATAGGTACAAGCAAGTCATATAAAATATTAATGCCTAGGGAGAATGTAGCAATGCAAGAACCCTTACCTTATCAATCACCTTTCGTCAGTTCCATTGGCCCATATTGCTTGCAAAGAGTTGTCATAATAAATGGAAAACCATTGTGTTGGATGGCAATTAAATTTATAAATTAAATAAATAATCCATTCCTAGACCTATACATAAGTGGTCATTTTCTAAGCATGGAAAATATCAAAATACTCTATGAAATAAAAAAATGGGCATACAATTAAATCAACTAATGTTGTCTGGAAAGTGTGTTCTTGGGGTAATTCCACCAAGAGATGTGGTTCTAGAGTCACATTTCACATGTCCTATGGAGGAAATCAACAATCAATCTATCCATCACACATTTTCCACTAGAATATCAACTCGCATTTAAATGCTATATTACAATACCATTGCCTCACTAATGTGGAAACTTTTGTTTGAATTCGATAAGATTTCTTTAACCATTGTATTAAAATGAAAACAACACACACATTTTAAAGTGTAAGACAAAAATATATTAAATACACATATAAATAGGTTTTTACTAGAAATGTGTGGACACTGTTAATACCACCATCCTGTCAAACAATATAAAACAAAAAATAGAGGAAAGAGTCATGTTGTATAACTATATGAATAAAATTTCACTAAATACTCCGCTAAATACTCCGAATAATTCTTTGTTATCTATTAAATATTAAATTTCCAGTAAATAATAGCCCGCACGGGTGGGGCTCATTGGCGGTTCAGTTTTTATGAAGTCACTTGTTGTAAATTGGAGGTCACGATATCAAATCCCACCCGGGTTTACCTGTGTCCCATGTCTTGAGAAGGGTGTGGGGCACCTAGGGGTATAGTGGTTGCGGGAATGGATCTCTGGACCCCATTTCGCGCGAGTAACAGCCCAACTCCAATTGTCGATTCCCCTAGTTACTAAAAATAAAACTTTCTAGTAAATAATATTTAGATATGGAAATATTTGTTCTAACATAATTCACTTTGAGGAGCTCATGGAATGCTTTTGTAGTGCACATATTAATACATTTTTTTTTACTCATAAGAGAATACTTCAATTTCTTGTTGACTCTAAGACTCACCCCATCAACATGCATTCTACAACAATGTGTGTATAATTGAAATTTAAGACTATATATCCTAAAGACTAAAACTTTCTTATATCCTAAGACTATATATTAATCTTTAGTAAATTTAAAATTAAATTTTTTTAAAATTGAGAACTTAATAATTTAAACATTTTTAAGACTCAAACTAAAAACCTTTGCTTTCATTTGTCTTTAACCCTCACATGGTTTTAATTTTAACTTTAAACAATTTTAAAATTAAGTAATAACAAATATTTAAATTTAGGGTTAATAACCTTTATTTTCTTTTTAAGATCTAATTAATAATTTCAAAAACCTAAAAACTACCTCCGACTAAAACCTAGAGTCCCACATCTCTATTTGGTTTTTCAAAGAATTGAGTATTTATACCTTCTTGGCCATCTTGTCTTACCATAAGCTTCGAGTATCTCCTGATGATGATCCCAGAGTAGGGTCGAAACGTTGAGATCTTCAACTCCCCAACGCAGCTCCTTCTTACATTTCAATCTTCGACTGCGTAATGTCTACTTTTAGACAATGTGTGTATATTTCATATAAAGAGAGAGGAGGAGAGAGACCTTTACGAAATAGTGCAAGCCCTTGAGATAGGTAAGGGGGTGAAAGATGGCGCGTCTTCGAAACAAGATAAATTTTCCTCGTCATAAAACCACAAGATTGACGAATTAGTTGAAGCATTCATTGCCATAGTATTCAGAACCAAATCCACCTCTGCTCTCCAATGATCAGACCGCAAAGAGCCACCCTGCAAGCATTATCAAAATATAAACAAAGTTTTAGTAAACATAAATTTTAATTATCTGCAAGGAAATACAAAAAATTAATTTAATCCAAAAAAAATTAAATACACATGAACTGAAAGGAAATATATTGTATAAAAACAACTTTGCAAATTTAACAATATAATTTTTTGTATAGAATTTATTATGCATTCTTTAAAATATTTCATTTTAAAGTTTGGTGTATGGTGATTTTTTTAGCCCCTTTTGTATTATTTATTTCTCTGCTTTTCTCCTAATTGTCCTTACAAACTAGGCGACCGACATCTTTTCAATGGCATCCTCTAACTACAGAGTTAAATTCAAACCATTATGAAGCAAAACCCTGAACATGAATTTGTTCTCCTCATATTCATGCTTGGGTTTCTTCTTGGGAAGCACTCCAAGGTAGCCCTCATTTATGCTTCTTTTCCTCCTAGTAGAAGATTCTACCATATTGGACACAAGAAATGACAAACTCCAGAGGGAATATTGTGTTCTTATATCGCAACGCTTGCCTACACTTAGAATTTGCAAGAATTGATGCATGTAATGGGATTTCATTTGTTTATACAGAGAATTCTATGGCTGGGGTCGATGTCTCACTAACTAATCAAATCAATTATGCATGTACAACTCAAGACAAGATCTAGCATTCCACAATTGCTACAAAGCTCCGCTCAGTAGCCTCAAAACCACTTTGAGAAAACAAAAACAGTTTGCTATAGAAAATTCGGGCTTCAAACTACAAAAATTTTCCATTATCAAATAAAAAATAACAACCGTACTATTAAAAACATTCACAGTCTAGCTTTGAACTGTCAATTCATGGGAATTTTGACATGATGCCCAAAAGGAATGGACAAAACTAGAAACAAACCCACATTTTGCAGATATGCCAACTAGATAAATACCCACAAAATCATATGAATCAAATCCATATTTTATGGTGAGGATATGAACTTGCTTACCCTAATCATAAGCCGTGATGTTTGCACAAATCAGAAGCACTGTTGAGAAAGTAAAATCAGAAGCCTCTTAATCTTTCCCATCCAGAGCATACCCTACAATCATATAGCTCCACATTCCCTTCCTCCTTTTCCTCGATAACTGTTGATTTTATTTCTCACATTGAATTTCCCAAGTTCACCTCAACAACTATTGCTTCATGCTTGCAAGGAGATTTGAGCCATTTCATCTCCACCACATCCACAACAACAAAAAAAACCATGAATAAAATAAAAACACAATAGGTAATCAAGAAAAACATAGAAGGAAACAAACCTGAAGGTCAAAACATTGCTGCCATTCTGGAGGTGTGGTAGGTGGTTCTAGAAGCATGGGCTCACATGCAAAGGGAGTGGATGATGCACTAATAGGAAAAGTCCTTTGCCCGACCTTCTTATAAAAAAACATCATAGCATGTTCCATATCCTTCAGTGAAAGTTTGAAATTGAAAACCCCCAAATGGGAGCCGGAGCAGATCCTGCGCAGGTGTTTTTGAATGCTAATGAGCTAGTGTGCGAGTGTTTTTGAATTCTTCTTTTCTTGTTTGAAATTTGCATATTCTATATTTGGTGTTTTGTTTTTTTATTATTTTGCAGGTTTATCTTTTGTTTAGTTTATTTTGGGTTTTTTTATTTGCATATTTTATATTTTGTTGCATTTTAAATTAATTATAGTTAAACAACTCTATGTTTTTAATTTAGTGTAGTTTAATTTAATTTAATTTAATTTAACTAGTATTTTGTCATAATTTGTATTGGTTGCATTGCTTATAATGAGATCCTATACATAAGTCCCTTCAAGGACGAACGCAATGATGATGACGATGATGATCATGATCATGATGACGATGAAGACAATGAAGATGATGGTGATGTTGAAAACAATGACGATGATCATCATCATCCTTGTCATCATCTTCATCAATATCATCATCATCATCTTCATAATCATCATCATCATCACCATCATCATAGTCATCATGATCTTCTTCATCATCATCATCTTCCTTATCATCATCATAATCATCATCTTCATCATCAACGTATTCATTATCTGTGGAAATTGAACCCAATGATAGGTTAATTTTACTCACAACAATTAACAATTGATCATGCAAAATCACTCACAAAAGAGACTGAAATTGGAGCTGAACACTAAACTGTATTAACTTAGTGTACAATAGCCAACCCTGTAACATAATAGGTTGCTGAATAAATAAAATACATCAGGGATTCGAATGCATGAGGAGCAATTCGAATCTAGCATAAAGCGGGCTTACTAAAATTAAGCAAATCCCCAATAGGTGTAAAAAGTTGATCCCAAATCTGTCATGGAGCTCACGAATTAGAAAAATGGATTAGGCAAGCTAAAGAGTGATGGAATGACAACTCATACATGATTTTCCAAGGAGAAAAGAGAGGAGGATGTGTAGGACAAAAAACTAGTCAACCTCACCTAGTCAAGCTTTTCCATTTGCCTTAAAACAATGAAAAAGAAGGGAATAAAGCAGAAAAAGAAGAAGGGCACATAGGAGGCTAGGAATAAAGTAGAATTGATTCCTTGAGGTTTCCCAAGCACTACATGAGTCAAATAAGGAAAGTTTGACCACTATGGATAGGTAAATGACAACTTGCACAAGGTGGGATACATGAACTAGGCAAATAAGACAAAAATAATTAAATTAATGTCTAAGGTAGTAAACTATGGGTTGATTATTCTAAAACCCCCCCTTAAGCCTGACTTATGAGTAATATATCAGAAAATTATAGGGCCTAGCTACAATTTTGAGGGGAATTTTAGTTTTTCATTGTATATACCGATGTGAGTAAAACACAATAAGGACTCCATAACCCAATGGAAATTTTGCAGATTAGTAGGTAGCTGGAAAGAAGGCACTATTCTACAGGTTCTTGAAGCCTCACAACGAGGACTTCATCTCGTAGTAGGATCCAGATGTTAGGTCATGATTTTGTCTTCCTTAGTTTTATGCTTTTGTTTATGTTTTTGAAACTTGCTAATTTTTTTGCTTCTAGAAACTTTTGGTTTATAAAGGTTAATTTTGAGTTTAAGCCTTTTAGTTTTCATCATTTTGATTTTTCCTATTTTTAAGCTTGCTTTTACAAATTTTGCTTAGAGTTCATTCTTGAAGGGTTATACAAGGTATATATTGATTAAATGGTTTTGTAAATGACATTAAGATCAATATTAATCATATAAACCAAGTCTTAAACCTGACTAGTGATTTAATGAGATGAAATTATGTGTTTGGACTTTCTTGTAGCACAAGAACGAAATTAATACACTAGAGTGCTACAAGAAAGTCGCGAGTGCCAAAATAGTCATTTTTTAGTCCGATTTTTTCAGGGGTTTCATCCCGGAGGTGTTAACCACATCAATTATCACATTTGATATGTGTCTTTCCAGGTTTATCATTGAAATAGGTGTAGGGTCATCATGTGAGGGAGATCATGGAAATTGCATGCAAGTTCATGGCGAATGATGACAGTGAGTGGAATGAGGCAGAATTTTTGAGAATATGTTCTTAAGTTGAGGAATACAAAGGCATTGAAAGTCATGGTGGAGACATATTGCTGAGAAATCAGAGTTTTGATAGTTGAAGGAAGAATTAGGGCTTCCCAGTGGTGACAGTTCGAAGTGATCTGGACAGTTGAAGACAGCTGGAACATGCAATTCGACACCTAACCTTTCAAGGGATCAACTTTCAACGCTTGTATTAAGATTTTGAGCAGGTACCCCACGTGGCATTTGATAGGGTTTGTTAAATTTGGGGGTTTTCCTAATAGAGCCTATAATGTCAAAATTCTAAGGAAGGATATGAATTTTCTCACTCAATAGACTATGAATGATGAAATATTAATCAATATATCTAAGTATTCACCATTTAAGCTAGTAAATTTCAGAGCAGAACTATTGGAGGTACTTGAATTTGTGATTAGGTCAAATTGTTGAAATTTGGTACAAAACATTTCCCAAACTGGTGATAGGGAAAACCGTGAGAGTTTGAAGATAAATAGAATTCCAAAACTGTGTGAATTTGAAGATAAATAGACTATGAGATTATTGACAGGTGCTGCAAACCATAGTGAAAATGAAGAAGACTGGAAAAACTAATTGGGTTGAGCCCACTGATCTCAATTGGATAGATAAATTTCCATAATGTGCTGAGCTATTTGAAAATGCAGGATGGTTGATATTTTTCAAGAAAATTGATGGATACAATGTAGAGGTCTCCCATAAGTTTGCTCAGTGTTATGACAAAGACACTGTATCTTTTGATACTTCGAAATTCAAATTGACCAAAGAGTTGGTAGCTGAGGCAACAGGAGTTAAAAATGAGGGAGAACTATGGTTTAAGAAAGTGCCATTCACCTTTAATGCACAAAGGTACTTGTTATAGATGATTTTACCACTCCAGGTGAATCACACTTGTATGGCCTTTCCCCTGTCCCTCTCCAGACTCCTTAGACCCCTTGGACCATTTTTTGTCCTTTGATGTTTCCTAAACCATCCCTAAAAACATGTGAAAAATTATACACATGAATTTTAAACCCTTAATAACGTATATACGCGGGTTTGACCCCTAAAACCGTGTACATCAAGATGTGTACAAAATCCAAATTCTTTTGGAGTTTTCCTTGACATGGATCCGACTCACTTGACTCCTGGCCTTCCATATTCCTTGAGATCACTCGGATTTGACCTTTCATTTGTGTAAATTGAACCCAGTGATAGAACAAGTTTACTCACAACAATTATCAATTGATCATGCAAAATCACTCACAAAAGAGACTGAAAATGGAGCTGAACACTAAACTGTATTAACTCAGTGTACAATAGCCAACCCTGTAACATAATAGGTTTTTGCATTAAATAATTACATAGGAGATTTGAATGCATGAGGAGGCAATTCGAATCTAGTCAAAAGCAGGCTTACTGAAAATAAGCAAATCCCCCATAGGTGCATAAAGTAGTTTCCAAATCAGTCATGGAGCTCATGAATTGGAAAAATCACTTAGGAAAGATAAAGAGTGATGGAATGAAAAATGATACATGCTTTTCAAAGGAGAAAATAATGGAGGATGTAGAGGACAAAAAACTAGTTCACCTCACCTAGTCAAACTTTCCCAATTGCTTTAAAGCACTGAAAAAGCGGGCAATAAAGTAGAAAAAGCAAAAGGGCACCTAGGAGACCAGGAATAAAGAAGAATTGATTCCTTGAGGTTTCCCATGTGCTACATGAGTCAAAATAGGCAATTTTGACCACTATGGATAGGCAAATGACAACTTGCATAAGGTGGGACACATGAAACTAGGCAAATAAGACAAAAATGATTAATTTAATGTCTAAGGTAGGTAACTATGGGTTGATTACTATAACACCCCCACTTAATCCTGACTTATGAGTAATATATCAGAAAATTATAGGGCCTAGCAACAAGGCTTAGTCACCCTTTACATACTGCATGTCCATTTAAACAAGGAAAGAGGCAAAAACCACATGGGAAAATCCTCCCTTAAACATGGACTGTAAAACAAAATTTGGAAATCTTGTCTTCACTCATGCTTCACAGCATGATCAGCAATCCCTAGCAGTGATTTGATATTGCTGAAGGTATTCTCACAAAATGCTTTGGTGAAGATATCAGCTAATTGTTCTGAAGATGAACAGAAGAGTAGGTGAATGGTGCCATCATGCACAAGCTCTCTGATGTAGTGCATATGGATCTCAATGTGTTTGGTTCTCTGCTTCTAAAATGGATATTTGTAGATTTGAATGGTACTCTATTTATCACAGTAGATGGTAGTTGAGTACTCTGATTCGAAGCCACACTCTCCAAGTAAACCCTGCAACCATAAACATTGAGTTGCTGCATTAACAACTCCTCTGTACTCTGCTTCTATAGATGAGAGTGCAATGGCACTCTATTTCTTGCTTGACCAGCTGATTGGCCCTTCTACAAGCATGAACACATATCTTGATGTGGACTTTCTATATATGCTATCACCTGCCCAATCACTGTCAGTAAATCCAATCAAATCAAGATCATATTTTGCTTTATAGAAGATCCCATGTGTCCTTGTTCCCTAAACAAAGTTAAGGATCCTTTTGGCTGCTTTCCAATGGATCTCATGAGGCTGATCCATGTATCTAGAAGCCACACTTACTGCATAAGAAATATCAGGTCTATTATGTGTAAGATACAACAAACATCCAATCAATTTCCTATACAGTGTATTGTTTACCATAGGTGAAGAATCAGCTTCTTCCAGCTTCACTCCTGAAAGGAAAGGAGTCTTGCTTGGTTTGCAGTCCTTCATTTTGAATTTGTTCAGAAAATCCAAGGCATAATTGGAATGGTGCACCTCGATTCCAGATTTGGTTTGAGCAATCTCAAGCCTCAAAAATTGGCTTAAGAGCCCCAAATCTGTCATGGAGAAGGCTTGGTTCATTGCACCCTTCAAGGAAGCAATCTCATCCTTTGAGCTTCCTGTAATGAGAAGGTTATCAAAATATAACACAATGATCATTAATGAACCATTAATTAACTTCAAATAGACATTTGGATCTGATTTGCATCGAAAAAATTCAGTGATAGCAAGAAGCTATCAATCTTGGCATACCAAGCCCTGGGGGCTTGCTTTAGCCCGTACAATGACTTTCTCAACCTGCACACAAGAGAAGGGTTAGTAGAAAATCCTTGAGGCTGCTGCATATATATATATCTTCAGTGATATCTCTATTCAGGAAGGCACACTTTACATCCATGTGATGTACCTCCCATTGCTTTGAGGCTGCAATGGCTACGGCTAGCCTGATGGAGTCCATCTTTGCCACTGGTGCAAAGGTCTCATTGTAATCTATGCCATGAACCTGTGAGTAGCCCTTGGCTACCAATATGGCCTTGTACTTCATAGGTGAACCATCAGCAGAAAATTTGGTCTTGTAGACCCACTTACACTGAACTAACTTCCTCCCTGGGGGAAGATCCACTAGCTCCCATGTGTTGCTCTTCTGGAGTGAGTTGAACTATTCCTTCATGGATTCTTGCCATATTGGATCTCCTACTAATTCTTCATATGTTTGAGGATCTGATTCTACCATCAAATATCATTTCTCAGCAAACATAGGATCCTTCATGCACAGACCACTCTCAAATTGAGATCTAGTCCTCCTTGGGTCATTGGGATCCCCAGCTAGCTCTCCTGATGCATGTAGTGTCTTGGCTGCCCATTTTGGCTTTGTAGGGATGTTAGGGTCTGTAATAAACTCATCACTATCAGACATATTAGAATCAGCATGTTCAACAAACTCTTCACTTACTTTCAGAGGTTCAAGTGGTGAAGAGGTTTCTCCTACTTCCACTGCTGCAAGGGGTTCTTCTTGAAACTGAACACACCTTTCAATGAAGGCTTTGTTTGTGCTCAAATTTATCAGATTGTACCCTTTTGAATCTTCATAGTACCCAAAAAATAGGCACTCTTGGCTTTGGGGCTGCAAATCCTTTCTCTTTTCTGTTGGAATTCTAGCCCAAGCCCTTGAGCCAAAAATCCTGAAATGGGTCACATCTGGCTTGTGCCCACTCCATGCTTCGAAAGGAGTCATACCATCAAGATTTTTATGAGGCACCCTATTCTGGATATAGGCTGCACAGTTGATAGCTTCAGCCCAATACTTTGGTGGCAAAGTTTTGGCCTCCATCATGCATGTTGCCATCTCCTTCAGTGATCTGTTCTTCCTCTCAGCAACACCATTCTGCTGTGGTGTGTAAGGGATAGAATGCTGCATCTGAATACCTACATCTACACAATAATTAATAAAATTAGACTTGACATAATCACCACCATTTTCATATTTGAGGACCTTGAGTTTCCTCCCATACTGGTTTTCAACCAAAGCCTTAAAGACTTTGAAGAGGCCAAAAACTTCAGACTTGTGTTTCAAGAAGTAAACCCAGCAATACCTGGAAAAGTCATCTATGAAAGTCAATGCATATTTGGCCTGACTCATGGACATATGAGGGAATGGGCCAGAAACATCACTGTGGATCAGCTCGAGGGGTGCAGAGGTTCTCTCATGACTAGCTCTCTCAAATTTATGCTCTGGGTGTTTTCCTAGGATACAACCTTGGCAGACTCCTTTGGAAAATTTTATCTTGGGAAACCCTATGACCATCTCTTTTTCACTAAGATCAGAAATATACTTGTAATTTAGGTGGACAAATATTTCATGCCAAATCTTTCTTGCCTCATTAGCATGAATCAGAAGAGCAGAGGGGTTTGAGTAGGGTAGGAAGTGTGAGAACATGTATACCTTCTGAGCATGATTTGCAACTCCTTTTCCAATGACTTTACCACTTGAGATCTCTATGATCTCAACTTCATCAGGGGAGAATATGACCTTCTTTGGAGACCCAGTGTGAGTCATCTGGTACACTGATAAGAGGTTGGAGGAAATACCAGGCACATACAACACATTACTGAACTGACCATGATCAAGATCAATCCTCCCTTTTCCCAAACTTTTAGTGAGAGAGTCATCTCCCAGTACTATAGGCGGTCCTTTCAACATGTCAAGTGAGGAGAATGCCTCCTTGGTTGAAACCATGTGTCTTGAAGCTCCAGAATCAATGATAAAACTAGGTGAGCTTGATGTGCCAGCAACCATTGCATGAACTCTCTCTCTGTCATCTAAACTTGATCCTACTTCTCTCTTCTTTGAGCTGTCTGGAAGGGAGATGCCATTATTCTCCAGGAGTTGGGTCAGCATGTCTATTTGCTTCTTCATACAAGATATTTCAGTGTGATTTCCCTTATTGTAGTATGCGCACTTGCTCATTTCTTCTTTGTTTTTCTTCTTCTGGTAGTTCTTCTTGGAACCTTGTGGCTCCTCCGAAGACTTGTTCTTGTCTCTCTTTTGCTCAAGTGGATTTTTAGCTTTCTTTTTTCTTTTTGAATCCACCCTCGAATCTCCAGTAACCAGAGCTTGGTCTTTGGATGGTTTGATGGTGCCCATCATCACCAGCTTGTCCTGTTCTTGTGTGAGAGATTCCATGAAATCTGCAAGGCTAGGCATCTTCCAGGTTCTAGCTGTCAACTTTGTGGCATAGAAGGTCAAAACAAACACTGAATAGTTAGGGCCAAGCTTTGAGAGAATGGCCAAGACCAGCTGATCATCCTTCTTTTCGATCCCACATTGTTTTAGCTGCAAAACAAGTGCTTTGAACTTGGAGAAATAGAGTTGCAGTGATTCAAAGCTATTTGGACTCTGGGAGATGAGTTCATTTTCTATTTGATGTCCCCTCATATCATTTGTATTTCCAAAAATATCAGTAAGATTCTCCCATACTTCATTCGGTGATGTCAATCCATCAAGATGGAAAAGGAGGTCTCTGGAAATACTCAGACACAGGAGACCATAGGCCTCATCCCTCCTATTGTGCCATTTTATCTTCTCTGTAGCTGCATTGGGCTCTGCTTCTGTTGCCATAGTCACCCTATAGAGGCCTTTCACTCTCAATAGTATCTCCATCTCTACTTTCCATTCAAAGAAATTGAAGGGAGTCAAGATGATCTTCTGAGATTGATCCATAGCTTAGAAATTGTCCCGACTGTCAGTAGAAGGCTCCCAGTCACTGATGTCGAACCTGCAAAACAAATTTAAAGGAGAGAAATCAATATACAATGGCTCTAATACCATGTGGAAATTGAACCCAGTGATAGAACAATTTTACTCACAACAATTATCAATTTATCATGCAAAATCACTCATAAAAGAGACTAAAAATGGAGCTGAACACTAAACTATATTAACTCAGTGTACAATAGCCCTGTAACATAATAGGTTACTGCATTAAATAATTACATAGGATATTCAAATGCATGAGTAGGCAATTAGAATCTAGTCAAAAGCAGGCTTACTAAAAATAAGCAAATCCCCCATAGGTGCATAAAGTAGTTTCCAAATCAGTCATGGAGCTCACGAATTGGCAAAAGCACTTAGGAAAGATAAAGAGTGATGGAATGACAACTCATACATGCTTTTCAAAGGAGAAAAGAGTAGAGGATGTAGAGGACAAAAACTAGTTCACCTCACCTAGTCAAACTTTCCCAATTGCCTTAAAGCACTGAAAAAGCAGGCAATAAAGCAGAAAAAGCAGAAGAGCGCCTAGGAGACCAGGAATAAAGTAGAATTGATTCATTGAGGTTTCTCATGTGCTACATGAGTCAAAATAGGTAAGTTTGACCACTATGGATAGGCAAATGACAACTTGCATAAGGTGGGACACATGGAACTAGGTAAATAAGACAAAAATGATTAATTTAATGTCTAAGGTAGGTAACTATGGGTTGATTATTATAACATCATTACCCATTTGAAAATATATATAAGGAACTATATGGTACATTGAAGGCATATGAGAGAATTGAGAGCAAAGAAACTATAGTCCATTGTTGCTGGAACTTATGCTTGAGTCTGCATCCCTTTGTCCCTTGGAGCACTGGTGTGTTCTTCCCAAGATTGTCTTTTTATTGTGAGCTTTCTATCGAGAGATGGAGGATTGAGGTGGTGGAGGCCCAAGTGGGGGATTCAGTTTCTCCAATTCGCAGATGTGCCGATAGAGGTTGTATCCATTGTAATCTCTGATTTTATATGAATAGAAATATCTTTTCCTGTCCAATAATGTATGTTTGAATGAATATTTTATCCATTGGATGTTTTCAAATGCTTATACATTGTTGATTATATATGCTAGAAGAGATCTAACACCAACATATATAGTATGCTTGTCTTTTTTACTTGTTATTAAGGAAGTAATCTATCAATTCAAGCTGAAGTTGGAAAGCTCAATGGGGATCTACTTCAACCATCTGGAATAAGGTACAAGGTTTGATCCTTTAGTGTTAGATGTTTAATTTCTATTGCATATTGGGAAGGGTTGATTTCTAGAGTCAAGATTTATGTTGTGGTACCCCAAGCCATAGGAATTTCTCTCTGTAATAGAATTGGCGACTCCACTGGGGAGTTCCTAGTAGTTGTCCTTTGGGGGTTTTCTATCATCATTCAATGACTTTGAATTGCTCTTTCTCTCTTGTTTCTGTGTCGGGTCTGAGAGCATGTTTTCCTGGTAGTGTCTTATTGGTGTGAAGTTTGTCTCAGCTTGTCTGTTTGCCTTGGTTTTTATGCACTTTTCTTCCTGTATGCGAGTTTTTAACTCACAGTCGCGTATACATGTGGATTTCTCTGCTATTTCCGCATATACATGCTGGTTTATTATGAACAGTCACGTATGCCCTTAGTTTTTCCTTGAAGAGGAAGTTGAATGGTTGTTGGGTGAGTTGTGATGATTGCTGAGTCTCCTTTGATAATGCCAGAGTCTATATACACCTCTGTTTCTTACCCGAGACGTTTTTTTTTTAGGGTAAATTTCTTTTTTAAGAATGTTCTTGTCATTGCATTTTCAATTTTTTGTTTTGGGATTAGTGCATTAGATTTATTTTACCTTAGTGCTTTGCTTGAGTACTGCTTGAGTGTGCTTGCAGAGTCTGGGGGTTGTAGAATCATTCTTTTTCTTTTTATATCTCATTTTATTTCAAAAAATCCAAAAATATTTGATTCTCAT
>LPNX010638221.1:0-75574 GCA_001517045.1 Pseudotsuga menziesii | reverse complement strand
TGGTATAACCAGTGTTTCTCAGGATCCTCCTCTCAAAAGGGAGTTAAGCACGAGGCAGTGTGAGCATTTATTGATTGGGATGACCCCTAGTCATAACTGAGAAGCACCAAAGATTTTTCCAAGATTGTATTCTTATCTGGGGGCTCTTTCAAGAATTTTGGGCTTTGCTACCCTGCCCATACGGTCAATCCCACCTGCAACTATCTTCCTGAGCATTAATTATATTGAGGCGACCTTAGTGGCCTTACCTAGGATATCGAGGGGGTACTTTACAGGGGTTATTCTGCAGGTGTCCTAGCCAGGTTGGGGTCAGACAACACTGTCTCTTTACGCATTTAAGCTGAGGGCCACAATAATTGGTTACATACCTTTGCTTGTTGTGTATGGGAGTCCCAAGCCTCTCCTAGGCAAGACATACCTGCTTCATTCAGGAGCTCACTTATCCTACCCTTGATTGCTTGCATTTGGCTTTAGATTTTATTGGTGATTTCTCTATGCACGATAGCTTGCCTAGGGTTTGCGTAGATAGAGAGTCTTTTCTATTTTTTGAGTCATTGTGGATTCAGGTGCAGCTCCTCACCTTTCTTTTCATTTAGTAGGACTTCTGCCTTCTACATCTCCTCCTCCTTTGGGAGAGAGAAATAGATAGTCTAGGCGGACTACTTCGCACATTGATTCACACACCATGGGAGACCATATATAAGGTATTCCTGAACCACCTTCTCCCATTCATGTGGAAGATGGGGAGTTTACTCCTAACTATGATCCTTCACTTGACTTGACTGAGTTAGGTCCTGTGATTTCTGATATAGGAACCTTTCATGATAGACGTACTTACTCTAGGGTTGATTCCCCATTGATGCATCACTGGTATGGTATGCCGGAGGATAATGAGACTCATTTCGAACCCACAAGCACTAGTTATGGTAGTTATGGTATGTCTATTTTTCCCACACATGATTTGGAATTTCATGTTGAATCTAAGTTCAAGCCTAACACTATGCCTAGGGGCACTCTCATTCCTTACCATGCGGAGAGGTTTGGGAGCACTAGTCACATTGCACCTTCCATCCTGACAGTGGAAGCTACATCACATATTCCTCATAGGTCTAGGGTTAGTGATCCTATTAGGATACTAGATCCAAGATGAGTGACTATAGGGAATAGTACGTACTTAATTACATAGATCCCTTCGTCCTATGTCCCTAGTTCTTCGAATGTTCACCCTCGACCTCATTCACGTGGTCCTTTGGGTTGGAACATTGCTACGAGTCACATCTGTACTGTAGTTATTAGACCAATAGTGTCTCAGCTTCATGCACCACCCGTTGTTTCAAGAGGTCATGCTCATACTTCTAGAGGTCACATTCCTACTTCCGATGCGTATGTTCCTACTTACGGAGTGTCTCATGGGAAATCTCATGCGATGACTTATGGACCCTATTAGGGGACATAGTATGGACAAGGTTCTACACCTTATTGGGGTGGGTATCAACAACCTGCTTACTCTCCAAATTATGTCTTTGTAGCTCCGAATAGTCAAGGTCCACTACACTATGGTGCTTCCATGCCACCCTATATGGGTCAAATGGGAGGAGGGCACTATGGCCAAGGCCATGGTGGTAATCAGACCTATGTGAATCAGAACTATCAGGGAGCGGTCCATCGACCTCATCATCCTAGGCTCCCTTTCCTCATGATGCTGAATATTCCCGACTTGTCGATATTGATGAACAATCCTGTAGCTCATGACCCGGCTTGGCCGACTATCCCTACTAAGCTTCCCTCAGACATACCCAAGTTCGAGGGAAAAGCGGGAGAGGATCCGAGCGAACATGTTACTACCTTTCACCTATGGTGCTCTTCAAATTCCTCACACCAGGATTCCATCTGTTTAAGGCTATTTCAACACACCCTTATTGGGCTTGCCATGAAATGGTATATAGAGCTACCTAGGGGGGAATTCGCTTTGTTCAATGACCTAACAATGAATTTTCTTAACCACTTCCAACTACTATTGCATTATGACATTGGTACTAAAATCTTGTTGACATTTCGGTAGGATAAAGCCACACATTTCTCGGATCATATCCAAGAGTGGCGTAGATGAAAGAGGTTAATTAAAGCCTTTATATCGCCGAAATTCCTCCTCGAATGGTTCCTTCAGTCATTATTTCTGTATATATCGAAGGATGTTTCTGCATCCAGAGTACAGAATGAGGAACAAGTGATTTTTAGGGCACAGGAACTGGACTTGATTTATGCTTAGTCCAGTTTGTTATATGAGATCATTCCCAATGCTCCGCATTCTAGTTTCGACCCCAAAGTTAAACCTAGACCACATGCCGATGGCATTGTTGGTTGTACAAGTGCTAAACCTGGGGATTCGATTGCAAAATAATTTAGTGAATTGTCAATCAACCAATCTACTTCGGGACAAGCCACGGCTTCATCTCAACCTGCCCAAACGACAAGTGTACTTTCGGTGCAATCGTCGGACCAGAAGGGTAACCAGCAGCTCTGATGGAATAAAAAGAAGGGTAAGAATAATTGTAAGGGTGGGAATAGGAATGAGAATGCTAATAATAATGACAAGAACACCCGTAATGCTGGGGGGACAAGCAAGCTAAATTTAAGGTTAAATTCCCTTGCAAGTTGTGTAAGGACGATCACCTCACTTACTTGTGCCCTCATATCGATGAAGCCTCGAAAATATTGGCACAGGGCCTAGCTGTGCTAACTTACCCTTTACCTCACAATCAAAATATGAACTCGAGGACCCATGATCAGTCTGGTGTTGATCAATATCTACTAGAGGGTAGTGGTCGTGGTTGAATTAACATGGTACGTGCTGCGAAAGTTGTGACCTGTGCGAAGGACTATGGTTCATCACAACCCAGCCCAGGAAAGGAACTTGATCCACCAGGGTCTCCTTTGCATATTGAGAAACCTATGGATAAACCTGAAGCTACACCTCACATTCCTAAGGGATTCCTTAAGCATTCAGTGCACAATCCTAATGCCCAAGCCACCCATAGCTATTCAGTTGTCGAGGATTTGGACCATACTCCTTATGTGATGTCTGCATTGGAAGTGCTTCAGAGTTGTCCTTCGCAAAGGAAGGCTTTGCTTTCTGCCCTTGGTGTGAATGATGATGATTCTTTCTCTGTGATTAAATTTGAAATTGTAGGACTTCATCCTCACTTGCCTTACTATGTGTCTCTTTTGATTCACATAGAATGTCTTAACATGACCGTCAAGCGCACTGTGATTGACGAAGGAACTGCCGCTTCTGTGATGTCTTTATCATGTTGGAAGGGTTTAGGTTCCCTTGAGCTGTCTAAATCAGCGACCATGTTAACTACGTTCGATGGGAGATCATTTAGGCTGCATGGGATCCTTCCTTCCCTTAAAGTCCGTTTGGGAGGGAATACCATTGCGATAGAGGTCGAGGTGGTTGATGCGCCCCTTGACTACAATCTCTTGCTAGGTAGGAATTGGATGTATAGTATGCAAGTCGTATCTTCTTCCCTATTTCGCATTGTATGATTTCCATTTAATGGGAATATAGTCATGATTGATCAAACGACATTCAAGAATCCGTCTGTTACCGCATCTTCGGGAGCCTCGATCCTGATCGTTGAACACACTCAGCTAACAACTGGGAGTGTGGGTGTAGGCATGTATCCATCCCTCATGGGAAGCTTTAGTTTTCTTGCACCGATCCTTATGATAGGGTCTAGTTCCAGTGAGGCATCGACATCAATGAGATGGGTGTCTTTTCACACGAGTCATATGGAAGATCCTTGGGTTCTTCCTACAATGAGTACTCCGATTGAGCCCATCATGACGGACATGTCGTTTCCTACAACTATGATAGCTTATCAATCTAATCTAGAGTGTGTTGTAGAGCCCATTCCTTCCTCTTCATGGACAAAGGAGGAGGACCCTTATGTGCTGCCGGAATGGGCAGTACAGTCTTCTCATGCACACGACTGCCTCGATACCATGTTCCCTTCAGATGAAGTGATTATTGAGGCCATTCCAGGAGTTGAGCCACCATGGGAGGAACTCCATCATAGATCTTACTTTCTTCCCAAGCTTGACCGCTTGGAGCATGAGGACTTTAGGGCGGTTCTTAGTGAGAGAGTTGGTAGTCCTATGGTTCCATTAAGCTCTCCTGGTCCGATGGCTAATGGAAACATGGAAAACATATCTTCAACAATTCCTATCAATATCTCTCACGATCCTGGAAGGATAGAGAATGTCTATATTGGGGCAGAATGTTCCCATGCTAAGATTCAAGAATACATCGAGCTATTTAAATAATTCCATGATATCTTTGCTTGGTATTACGATGAAATGCCAAGAATCGACCCTCGTATTGTCGAACATGAGATTAAGACTTATCCCAATGCTAAGCCTATTCGAGAACACTTGCGTGCGGTGAATCCTAGGAAAGCACCTGTGATTAAGGCAGAGATAGAGAAACTGCTGAAAGCTGGTTTTATCTATCCCGTTCCCTTGACAGAGTGGGTTTCAAACCCCATTTCGGTGGATAGTAGGGAGCGATCCGTATATGTACTGATTTCCATTATTTGAATCGTGCCTGTCCTAAGGACAATTTCCCACACCATTTATTGTTCAGATTTTGGATGAGTGTGCAGGTAGCAAGGTTTTTTCCTTTATGGATGTCTTTTCCGGATATAATTAGATACAAATTAAACTTGAGGACCAACATAAGACTGCATTTATTTGTCCTTGGGGAAATTTTGCATATCAGAAAATGCCTTTTGGCCTTAAGAACGCTGGAGCTACTTTTCAGCGGACAATGACCTTGATCTTCCATGATCTCAAGTTGATTATCAAAGTATTTTTGGATGACCTTGCTGCTCATTCTCGTATGAGAATGCATCATTCCTATCACTTGATATTGGTATTCGAAATATGCCGCCATTATTTGGTTAGGTTAAATCCTCATAAGTGCATCTTTTGTGTGAAGTCAGGTCACTTGTTAGGATTCATCGTTTCTAAAGAGGGTATAAGATTCGACCCTTTAAAGGTTGAGGCAATACTTCAGTTGTCTCCCCTGAAAAATATTCATCATCTTCAATATTTGCAAGGCATGGCAAACTTCTTACGGAGATTTGTTGTCAATTTTTCCAATTTGACTAGAGGATTCATGTGTCTTTTGAAGAAGGACACCACCTTTTGTTGGAATGAGCGAGCCCAAGAGTCCTTTGATGTTCTTAAGTGAGCCCTAGCATCAACCGTGGTGATTAGTCCCCCAGACTATAGCCGTGATTTTCTACTTTATGTGGCTGCATCCATGGAGACGATTGGTATGGTTTTGGTTCAAGAGGATGAGGAGCTCCACGAGAATTTCATATACTATCTGAGCCAGGACCTTATTAACGTAGAGATTCATTATTCTCATGTTGAGAAGCTTTCTTTAGCTACTGTACATGCGGTTCAATGGTTGAGAGATTATATTCTCCTTCGCCAAACCTTGGTTGTAGCCCATGTCAATCCATTTCAATTCATCCTCACTCAAAGGATGATTGGGGGAAAATATAATAAATGGATTGTCATCCTGTAAGAATTTGATCTCAAATTTGTTTTGGAAAAATCAAAGAAATTGTTAATTTTTGCAGAGCTTATATCGGATTTCCCAAGCGACACCGAGCAGTCGGTTTGTGAAGATACGTTTATCGATGAGCACATCTTGTTAATATCAACTTTAGACCCATGGTATGGGGATATCATTATATATTTACAAACATTAGAGGTCTCTACTCACCTCTCATGGGATGAATGACGATGAGTACGTCACGTGTCTAAGAATTACCTCATAGTGGATAACACTTTGTACTGCCATGGGGTAGATTCCATTTTATGACGTTGTTTAAATCATGAAGAAGCTGAGGTAGTGCTGAATGATTTCCATGGAGGGGCATGTGGTGGTCATTTATCTGGGCTTTCTACAGCCCAAATAATCTTAAGAGCTGGTTATTTTTGGCCGTCGATCTTTAAGGATTGTGTAGATGTGGTTAAGAGGTGCCACCCTTTCCAGGTGTTTGCACGTAATATCTGCTCAAAACCTGCCCCTACATCCCATCATCACTACCAATCCCTTCACTAAGTGGGGGCTTGATTTTATGGATTGCAACCTAGCTTCGGCTGGGGGGAATCATCATATCATAGTAGCTGTTGATTAATTCATGAAATGGGATGAGGCTATGCCTATAGTTAAATACGATGGTGAGAGAGCCGCGCACTTCATATTCAACTAGATTATTACTCAGTTTTGAATTTCGAAAGAGCTTGTCACTGACCATGGCTCGCACTTTCAAAATCGTATGATGGAAGAGTTGGCATCAAAGTTAGGGTACAAGCAAGAGCATTCCTCTTCTTACTACCCTGAAGTGAATGGATAGGTAGAAGTAGTGAATAAATCACCCAAATCCATTCTCATGGAACCATTGCACAGAGCAAGAATAATTGGCACATCATGTTATATCCTGCTTTGTGGGCGTATAGAACCGTTGTTAAGACTGCCATGGGTTTTTCTCCATATCAACTTGTACATGGAGTGGAGTTGATATTGCCGGTTGAATGCGAGATTCCTTATTTGAAGCTAGCTGTAGAACTCTTACCAGACACTTCACCATTGGAGGAGCATTTGGTCCACCTTGAGCAACTTGATGAGCAACGTCGAGATGCCTTGGTGGCTCTAGAACTAAATAAACATCGCGTAAAGGTCCAGTATGATAAATCTGTTTGTCCAAGGAGGTTTAGTGAGGGAGACTTGGTCCTTTTGTGGGATAAACCGAAAGAACCCTTGGGGGCAGGAAAGTTTAACTCCATGTGGCGTGGTCCTTATGTCGTCAAACATGTGTTAGAGAAGGGTGCTTCTGAGTTAGTGGATTATGAGGGAACGGCCTTGGCGGAGCATAGAAATGGGCTCTATCTCAAGAAGTACTATGCATGATTTTTAGTCAAGGATGGTTATTGTATATTACTGTACAGTTTGCATAGTTAGGTATTTTTCTTATCGTGATCTGGTTTGTGATTAGTTTCCATTTCTTTTGGCAGATGCCAATGGAGTCTTCCACCTACATAGAATTCGTAGATGGTGCAAGCCGTCACACTCAACACTTAGCCTCTGCTGCTTGGGTGATTTATACTTTTATGGGTTAGGTACTGTCTTCAGGAGGCGTATGTTTGTGGCCATATTCAAACAATGTGGCTGAATATAGTGTCGTTATTATGCTTCTACGGGATGCCATTTCACATGGCATTCTCTCTCTTGAGGTATGTCTTGATTTGGAGTTAGTAGTGTCACAACTTAATGGTTTGTACCATGTTATAGATACGATGTTATTAAGAATATTCTTATGTGTGAGATTATTGGAATGGAAATTTGACAATATAGCATACATACATATTCCAAGAATTAATAATCAAGTTGCTGACTCTTATACTAACTACGTGTTAGATTGGCATTTGTTTCATACACAATAAATTTAGCACAAACACAAATTTTTACACATGTAAATAAATAAACTGATCACCATAAAAAAATTTATATATAACATCCAAAATGTGGTAATACATAGTGTCATGATACAAAAATGGAGCTCTCAAACCACCAAGATATAATACACGGTAGTACAAAATGTATAACTCCCAGCTATCTAAGCCTGTGGAGGAGGAAGGGGGTTGTGATCATGGAAGGTCACTACGGCTCTAGCTAGTCGTCAGAATAATCGCACCCATGCTCGTGGTACACCAACCACCTGGCACTGCATAGCCTCAAGAAAGTCCTCGACTTACGCCATGGGAACCCTGTGCATCAACCTCACAAAATTGGTATGAATGCTCTGGAGCGTCTGCTCCACATCCACACCCGTGATATCATCTCCTCTTCCCCTCCGTCTATGACAGGGGAAGCCTTTAGGCTTCCATGGTCCCACATCTGCATACAAATGGTAGATGTCACTATGTATTGTCACACAAAAATATGTCTTTTGATTCCATATAATCAGAAAACACAAAAAAAAATTAAATAACTCAAAAATTTAAAAAGAGGGTCGAGATTCATTACCTATGTCACCATATGCCGATCTTGGTGGTAGCGGTATGTATGGGTCCCCTCGAAAATATATCCCCGCATAGGGGTAGTCATCAATGGCAACTATCTATCGTTGCCACCATGGAAAGAAATCATCTGGATAGGGGTTGGCCACCCTACCTCCCCCCAGTCTGCGCATAACATCTTCCCAATGCCGTTGGGTCGGATATTGAACCCCGTGAAGAGGAACGTCAACTCTAGGGCTCAATCCTGGAACACGCTTGAAGAAAAACGTGCTCAATATGCTACTGAACCCAAAGTTATACACTCTACCCATCTTACACTCACTGAGCTAATGTTTCATGTTGCTTAGTAGCGTAGTGATCCAGTCATAGAACATGGGTCTCATGCACTCCACTGCATAGAACATCAGAGGCCGTGAGGCCTGGTGGAGTGAAGCCAAGCCTGCTATCTTTCCCAATGTCAATAGGATGGCCTTTAGGCCCAACACATGTATAGAGTTGGTTGGGATTTGACTCCCCACCTTCTCTGTGTCCTGATAGTAGTACACCGCAATGTTCTCATCGATATTCAGGCCACCTCCGGGCCCACTGCGAGAACGAAGGTTCACTACTTCCCCCCATCGGGAAAGTCCAGTAATAAAGTATATGTCCTCCACCTCTATGGTGAGGGACATCCCATCTATCTAGAAGGACTTAGATTCTGGATCCCAGTAATCCACCAGCATCTGCAGTAGTATTGGTTTGGCCCTCAAGCCACCAAGACACCAAAATATGTAGATTCTACATGCACGTAGAGCTTGTTGAGCCATTAGATCAGCCTGTTGCCTCCTTTCACACACCTGGGTCACATGGCAGAAATCTTCAAGCCACTCGATGTGTCCTTAGGGGCAAGTCTCGAGTCAAGGTTGTCACCTTGTTCTTGACTCCTCCGTTTAGGCTCAACTCCCAACGAAGCCAAGGGGGGTAGACCCTATTATGTTACAAAGGACAATTTACTTAGTAAGGTGATGTTGAAATGAATGAGTTACTTAGGAGTTTGAGATTTAACTATGGACAATCAAAGATGGCAAGATACAAAAATGAACACAGGAAAGCACAATGCTGAGACACAATATATATATATATATATATAAAGCAAGAAAATAACCAATGCCTTAGAATGGAGTCAAAAATAAGATCAATGTACTTGCATGTGCTTGGAGTGAATGTTTTGTGATTGCCTCTTGGTATGTTTTAAGTTAAATTTGAAGTGTGAGTTGATTAAAATTAGGCGAAGGGGGGGACTCCAGATATACCCGAGAGTACTTGGAGTATGTCCAAAACTAAACCTTCACGACTACCCGCAAGGAATATGTGGGTTGAAATGGAGTCTCTGGGGCTATTGTTCATAACGCACCTATTAGGGTGTGACAGAGATCGGTGCCCCAAGGTCACTTTTCAGAATTTCCCGCTTCCTTTGGGTATTTTGACACCGTGATGGTTTGATCTAGGTGTTTGATTTTCACCTGTTGGTTTGTAAATTTGGGAGAGTGAGTCCTAATTATACTAGTCACTCAAGTGATTTTGATATAGCTTGACTGATTAGATGAACCACAACCAAGTGTAGAGCATACACACTGGAGTCTTGTCAATTTTAATAAATTTTCAATGGGTGTTCTTGTTTAAAAGAAAACCCTCTAGGAACCTCTTTCGATCCAAGTGGATCTCAATTGGGGAATCGAGGAGGGGTTAATTTTATAATAGCTAAAAAACAAATGATAGAAAATAAAATAGATGCACAATTCTAGTTTTCTAATTAGTCCTACCACGAATCTATTTCCCCTTTCGGGTCAATCGGGAAGTCGTGGGGTAAGTATTATGATTACTTTGAAATATAAAGTATGGAATATGAATATAATAATGAAATAAATTATACTACCCTGCATATTATATCAATGCTATATTTAAGAAAGATGAACGAAAAAGAAAGAAAAAAAAGGACACGGACGCAAATCCCCCCAGGGGGGATGGGGAATGGGCTCGAAAGAGCCTATTCAAAAAATAAATTTATTAACAGCAGTTAAAATATCAAAGAACTGATATAATTCCTCTTGATCCTTATACATATTGACATCAGGAGCTTACAAAGTGTGAAAATTAAGGTTTTAGTCAAATGGGAGACCCCTGGGAGGATTTAAATGCTCCTGAGGCCACTTTCGAACAGCAGCTTCCTTTCATTTCTGTCAAACCTGATAAAAACCAGCAAGCATAATTAGAATAAAACATGCCCAAAATCACTCTAAACGTACCTTTGGTTCAGCTTACTTTTAACAAAAAAAAACTAAGTTAAGACTAGTTAAAAAGGGGTAAAGAGGAACCAAGGAAAGCAAGCTTTCCTTGGGATCTTGGCTTGCCTTTTGGGCAGCCAATAATATGTGCAATTTTATTGCAGAATATGAAATTTAACGTACATCAAACAGAAATCAAATGCATGCAAGCTACAAATTTTCTTTAAAATTACATGCAAAAAAGGACGATTTCCCTAAAGCTAGATCTAGAATGCTTATGAAACCTTTTAAGAGCAAGATCTAGACTATGGGCTTTGAAAGGATAGATCTATGTTGAAATTAATTTTAATATGATAGATCTAAACCAAATCAAATCTATGAACAAAGTAACCGAGTAAAAGTGTTGATCTTAAGGAAGGAAGAGGAGGAGAGAAATGTTGGTTTCCTTGAAGATCCACAGTGGAGATTTCAGGTGGAATGTCAAGGGACTATTTCCTTTGGAAGGTTTTGGAGAGAGTGAAGAAGCAAACTAGATCAGCATCCTCTCCAATGTAGGAACCTGTAGCTCAGCTGAAATCAAGAAACTTGCCGAAAAACTTGTGAGATCCGATTAATACATACACAGAGATTCAAAATAACATGCATATAAGCCTATAGGACATGTTGAATCTAGATATATAAACATGCATCAAAGGAAAGAGATGGCCAATAAACTTATTGAAAAGCACCTTTCCTATCAAGATTATAATAAGCTTATTATCAATCTTAACAACGGATCTACAAGCAATTAGCAAATCATGAATACAGATACAGGTTACCTCAATAAAACAATGGCAATCATCATCCACACATACAATGGCACAACACCGTCTTGCCTCCAAAGCTTCTATTTATTTCAAATGAACAATAACAACAGTACAATAGCAGCAGCACCTCAATCCCAGTTCTAACTAGTTTGGAAGAGGAGGTTGTGCCTGGATATATACAAAATACAAGACATCCAGCCTAGGGGGGGTGCAATTCCTCATGGAATCAGATGAAATCAGCTGATGGAGAGTTCATCAATGTAGAAATAAAGCTAAACTGAGCCTACTTGTCAACCAGGGGCTTGATTGAGATGACACATCAACCCATACACCAACACATCAGTCCACAAAGCATCCAGGAGTGTCCACACATGTGGAGGAGAGAGAGAGGGTGCAATTCCCCATGAAGACAGCTAAAGATCAACTCTAGATCTGATTTGATCACCTCCTTCAGTCAAGGATTTGTCAGATCCAGTCAATCTGCTTCAGATCTGACTGATTTCAATCAAATTGACTGAGAATCCATTGATTTATGATTTTGGATTTGCTCCATTATTCATCAATTTATTAATTAAAATAATCAATAATTGATTTTTGGGGCTTTCTGACCTGAGCGATGGAAAATCACTCAAAACTAGGAAATAGTGGGTCCATGGGTTTACATGGTGCTCTTAGCTTGAAAATGAGCACCTACATGACTAAAACTGATTATTTGGCCCACTTTTATTACAAAATCAATTTTTCCAATTAAACTATTAAAAAATAGCCTAATTTTTGGAAAAATTAAATTTTTAATAAAAAACACTGAAAAAACACTGAAAAAACTAAAAAATTGAAAATTGAAAAACACCTAGGGGGACTTAGACATGTTCATATGACCCGACCATGATGTCTAGCATGCTTATACATTGACACATAGACTCTAATAACCTCAATAGGCCTAAATGCCAAGCCGACCACCCCAACTTTGGAGGTATGGAGTGAAAAGCTCAAAAATTATAAGTCGTTTATTCAACAACCAATAATAACCAAGGGAAAAAACACCCTAGGCTGATCGTATTGACAAATAAAGTCTAAGAGATCGAGTCTTTTACCAAAACAATCATGCTAGAACATTTATTACAATTCCCCCATGGGGTACGAACATGTGATATAGTACAACAAGCACTTCCCAGAAGTACTTCCAAAGGTATTTTGAAGTCCGAACAAGTTAACCCTGTCCGGTTCACCAAGGTCACTTGATAAAAAACCACTAAGTACAACTTAGGTGGTAACATTATGGCTCCATCTAGGGACACATTCTCTGACTGATCTTCTGTTCAAAGGAGAGGATGTGAGAACTCTAGAATCTATGGGTCCTGCAAGGCAATTAGAGTTTGTCAGTAACATGTATACATAAGAAAAAATTAACTATAAAAGCAAACTAATGTACATAATTAATCTATAATGTGAAAAAGGAATATTTTACAAAAAATAATATACAAAGGAAAATTTTCAACATGGTACAAAATAACTATAGTACAACCATATCTATGATACAACAATTTAGAAATACATGCAGGGCAAGGTTTAGAAATTGGCCCTGAAACCATCGATGCCAATAAAGGCATCAAACCGTGTCAGTGAAAAACAACTTGAGGAGGAAACCATTCACTGGCAAGCTCAATATTTATCCTTCTACGTCATTTAGATAGAAGGATTTCATTCCTACTATTTCATCGATGATGTACAGTCCCAACCACAAACTATAGAGCTTTCCATGCTTCCCAGGTTTTTCTTGTCATTTGTCCCAACGTAAAACCGTGTCACCCACTTGGAAGGACCTTGGCCAGGTAGACTTATCAAAGGCTCTCTTGAACTTGTCTGAATTTCTGATACTATGGTCAAGAGAGTTTCTTCTGCTCTCATCTAGCTCGATCAACTGGTTTATTCTATTCTGGATGGCCTCTTGATCTGAGCTGAAGGTCTGGAGAAGCTGATAAACTGGAAGCTTTAGATGGACTGGTGAGATGACATCAAGGCCTTAGACTAGTTCGAAATGGATCCTCCGGGTTGAACTTTTCTTAGTGATCCTGTCGGCCCATAATGCTAATTTGATCTTACTATCCCAAGCCTTCTTATTGTCGCCCACAATTTTTATGATTATGGTCATTAAGTTCTTGGTACTTGATTCTGCTAGACCATTTCCTTGGGGATAGTAATTGGATGAGTGAGATAGGATAATGCTGTACTTGAAACAGAAAGATGACATCTTGGAAGAAACAAAGCATGGGCCATTATCCATGATTATTCTAGCTAGCACACTGAATCTTTTGATAATCTTATCCTTTAAGAAATCCATGACTATAGCATCGGTTACCTTCTTGGTGGGTATCGCCTCTACCCATTTGGTAAAATAATCAGTGGTGGTAAGAATCCAAGAGTAACCATTACTTGATTTATCTTTGAACTTACCGATGAAGTCAAGCCCCCACTGCTGGAAAGGGGCTTGGACTACTATTGGATTTAGAGGCAAGGCTTTCATTTGTTGCTTTTCGGTGAATAAATGACACTGGGGTCAAATTCTAATAGCCTTGTACACATCTGAAAATAGGTTTGGCCAATAGTAGCCTACTCTAAGGATTTTGTGGGCGATTGTTTTTGCTGAAAAATGTCCACCACAAAATCCTGAATGGAACTCAAACATGAGTTTCTTGGACTCAGGTTCATCGACACATCTAAGTATTAAACCATCGAGGTTTCTCCAACCCAAACCATTTTTTGTCAAACAATACTTAGTTGCCTTTAACCTTAATTCTCTTCTTTTATGGCCAAGTAAGTGATCGGGGCATGTAAGGTTGCGGAGGAAAAATATGATGTCGATGTACCAGGGGTGCTACTCTAATCTTTGAAGCTCATCTGATACACTTTGCTCTAAATTGCTGATCTGGCAGATTATTCCTAAGGTCTTTTCATTTCCCTGGGTCAACATTTTTGCAAGACCCTGTCCCTTAATTAATTTAGTAGGTTTTATCTCCAAATCATATTCTTGAATATTTAAAACCCACTTACCCCTGATTCCTAGACAATCCTATTGAGACATGATATCATTGACAGCTGCATGGGGTACATATCTGATGATTTTGGAGTAACCTATATAAGTTCTGAAATGTTTAAGGGACTTGACAAGAGCATAGGCCTGTTTCTCCATTGTGGTATACTTCAACTCTTAATTTTGTAAGGCTCTACTCATAAAGGCTATAGGTTTCTCTTGTCCCTCCCTATTCTTTTGAAGCAAAACACCAACAATGGTGTCTTCTGAGGCAAAGGAAAATATCTGGAATTCTTTGGAATAATCTGGATGTTGGAATATAATCCATCAGGATTATACATTAGTGTAAATAATAAGAAGGTGAAAAGACTCTCGGATCTGTGATCCCAAGAGTCATTGTAAATGTATAAATAAATGCTTTGGCTATGAAATAAATGAATCGGGATTTTTTTACCTAACAGTGGTATCAGAGCTCCATAAATCCTGCCTGATACATTTCAGTCCTGCTACACACCTACCTGCCTGTTTCCACTCTGCTCATTTATCTTCCCTTTCCTCAGTCTGCAGATTGCATACATTGGTGCATGCGTTGATGGGATTTCCATTCTGCGTTCTTTGTGACTGTCAATTGAAAACCCTAATTTTTGTCCATGAATTTTCTCTGTATTAGTACTTTGAAGACTCTCCCTCATCACAAAGATTGATGGTGGAACACTTGAAGCTATGAAGATTGAGCCTGAACATGAGTGAAGAACCTCACGCATGTATTCAGCTGCATGGAGCTGGTTATTTTTGGAGTGGTGCTGCAAGATATTGTATTGATGTATTTTTCATCTTCAATGAAGATTTGAAATGTATTGTTTATATAATAACACTCTAGAATAAATGATATAGAGTTGCAAAATTAAATATAGAGCAGCTGCAATATTGTTTTGATAAGGCTGTAGAATTAGTTTTGATAGGCTGCAGAATCATATTGTAATTTGTAAAGGAGCAGGAATCTAAACCTGCATCCCATA
The DNA here is from genome assembly GCA_001517045.1 of Pseudotsuga menziesii. Taxonomy (NCBI): domain Eukaryota; kingdom Viridiplantae; phylum Streptophyta; class Pinopsida; order Pinales; family Pinaceae; genus Pseudotsuga; species Pseudotsuga menziesii. The sequence goes on along the minus strand of LPNX010638221.1, from coordinate 60,354 downwards.
TCTTTTTCCAAGTATTCTGTAAGTTGCAGATTCATCACAGAAGATGCAATCTATAGCATCTGTAGTTGGTGGCTCTCTCTCTGGAAAAGAGAGGGGTAGAGGAAGAAGAAACTTTAGAGGTAGAGGAGGCAGAAACAACTCCAGCAAAAGATCAGATTTGCAGTGCAAGCATTGTGGAAAGACTGGACACACATCAGATCAGTGTTGGGCTTCATGGGACTCCATCAAAGACAGACATAACCAGAAGAAAGATGACAATAAAAACCAAGATGCTAGTAAATCTTCAGATTCTTCTCATTGTATTGTTGACCATTGTAATCTTGGTATTAATGAAATGACTTCACTTTCATCTTACACAGAATGTTGGCTACTTGATACTGGTGCAACATCACACATGAATTTTAGAAAAGATTGTTTTGAAGAACTTAATGAAACAATAAATGGCATAGTTTACTTTGAAGATAAGTCAAGTCTTAAACCAAAGGGAATGGGCACCATTCGGCTGAAGATGCCTGGATTCCTTGATTTCTTGTTGAAGAATGTTCTTTATCTTCCAGAGTTGTAGAGAATCCTGCTGTCCTTGGTGGAGATTCAAAAGTGAGGCCATTCCATCCACATTTTAGATGGAATCGTAGAAATAAGAAATTCCTCTGACAACCAAGTCATCATGACTGGATACAAAGATGGGAAGCTGCTGAAGCTAAAGGGTTCATCTGCAAGAGTTCAGAACTATGCCTACCTCTCTCAGCATGGAGAAGGTAATTTATCATCAAGTTTATTGTGGCATGCAAGATTTGGTCATCTAAATTATAACAGTCTTCTTTTGTTGAGAAATAATGGTGTATTTGGTTTTCCCACCATTCTGAAAGAGAAGAGAAAACGTGACACATGTATATTAGGGAAACACAGTAAGCTGCCATTCCATGAATCTAATTTCAGAGCAAGTAGGAAATTAGAATTCGTGCATTCTGATTTATGTGGGCCAATGCCAACTCCTTCTGCCAATGGGAATAAGTATTTTATGACCTTTGTTGATGACTACTCAAGAATGTGCTGGATTTACTGTTTAAATACAAAATCAGAATCATTTCAAACATTCAAGGACTTTCATGCATTGATAGAAAAAAAAGCACAATCTAATATTGGTACACTTCGTACTGACAATGGGAAAGAATACACTTCAAATGCTTTTGAAGATTATCTTTTCCAACATGGAATTGCACATCAGACTACCATTCCCTACAATCCTCAACAAAACGGTGTAGCAAAAAGAATGAATAGAACCATAATGAATATGGTTTGCTCAATGATTTTTTTTGAGAATGTAAAACTAATGTTTTGGGGTGATGCAGTAAAATGTGCAGCCTATTTGAGAAACAGAAGTCCCTCAAATGCTCTTGATAACAAGACTCCACATGAAATGTGGTTTGGACATCTCCCTTCAGTCAGGCATCTCAAAGTTTTTGGTTCCACCTGTTATGCCTTGATTCCAAAGGAGTAAAGAAACAAGCTTGGTGCTTAAAGCAGAAAATGTATTTTCCTGGGGTACGAAGAATACTCCAAGGCATACCGTCTGTATGATGAGGTAAAAAAAAAGTTTGTTATTTCCAGAGATGTCATTTTTCTTGAAACTAATAAAAATGACCAGTCCATTGAGAGACAGCTTGATCATTTGGAAAAATATTCTCATCCAAAGAAATATTCTAAAAATGAATATGAAATTCCAAACCTTGAAGGGGGGATTCCTATTCTGGATCAACCTTTGGAATTTCCATATGAAGCACCAACTCCCCCGCATGAAGAAGTTCCTGCTACTTCACCTGATCAAGAGATTCAACTAGATGATGTGATTGAGAGAATTGGAAGACTCTCAATCAATTATGAAGCACCACCAGCTGATCAACTAGGACCATCATGGAAGATTCCTAAAGGGGCCACAAAGACACTTGAAAGTGTCCATCCGGATGAAGTTGGAAAGACAGGAACGAGAAGTTCAAAAAGACATGAAGATGGAGGAGAAGCAGATAATTCAGGTGATGACATGGATGTATCATTTGATTGTGAATTTAATTTATCTGCTAACTTTGAACCAACTTCCTTTGAATAAGCTTATACTCGAGTTGAGTGGAAAGAAGATATGCAGAATGAGTATGATGCACTCATGAAGAATGGAACTTGGAAGCTGGTTGACCCTCCAGTTGGAACCAAACCAATTGGCTGCAAGTGGGTGTACAAGAACAAATACAAATCATATGTCTCACTTGACAAGCACAAAGCGAGGCTTGTAGCAAAAGGCTATGCACAGAAGGAAGGAATTGACTATGAAGAAACGTTTTCTCCTATAGCAAAATGGGCTACCATCCATACCTTACTCTCTTTAGCTGCTCAAAAAGGGTGGAAAGTTCATCAGATGGATGTGAAGACGACTTTCTTGAATGGAGACTTGAAAGAGAATGTCTTCATGTCTCAGCCAGAAGGCTTTGTTGTGAAAGGAAAAGAACAAAAGGTATGCAAGCTTGTCAAATCCTTGTATGGCCTAAAACAAGCGCCTCGCACATGGTATGAAATATTAACCGAGCATCTTTTGAAGTTAAATTTTGAACATTTTGATATTGATGATGCAAAAATGTTTATAAAGAAATTTGGAAGATTTGTTGTGTATCGTTTGGTGTATGTAGATGAACTTTTGATGACAGGGAACAATGAGAGCTATATAGCATCCATAAAGAAAGATTTGAAAAAGATATTTGAAATGACAAATATGGGACATCTCCACTATTACTTAGGAATTGAAGTCACTCAACATCCTAAGTACATATTCCTATCTCAGAAAAAATATGTTGGAGAACTACTAAACAAATTTTGCATGATAGAATGCAACCATATCTCTACTCCAATGGAACAAAAAATGAAGCTCACATCAAGCGAAGGAAAAGAATTTGAGGATGCAACCAAGTATCGACAACTTGTAGGAAATCTTATCTACCTTACAACAACTAGACCAGATATTTCTTATGTTGTTGGCATACTTTCAAGGTTCATGCATAAACCTTGTGAAGGAGACTGGTCAGCCGCAAAAAGAGTTCTAAGATACTTGAAGGGGACTCAAGACGTTGGAATCAAGTACTCTAAAGTGGATGACTTCAAACTAATTAGGTACTCAGACTCAGATTTTGATGGCAATAAGGAGACAGGAGTATCAACTTTTGGATACACTATGAGTCTTGGATCAGCAGCTGTCTCATGGAGATCACGCAAACAGTCAGTTCTGGAAGATTCAACAACAAAAGCAGAATATGTGGCTGCAGCTGAAGCAACGAAAGAAATAGTATGGCTCAGGAAGATACTTGAAGATTTGCAAGAAAAATAAGAGAAATCCACTCCATTATTGATCGACAATACTTCTGCAATCAAGCTGGCTAAGAATCCTAGATTCCATGATTGAACCAAACACATCAACACAAAGTATCATTTGATTCGACATCATGTAGAGGCCAATACAATCCATCTTCAACATTGTTCCACAAATGATCAAGTTGCATACATCTTCACCAAAGCACTTGGACGAGAAAAGTCTGAAAGATTCAAAAACATGCTCGGACTTACTAACACCCCTTCGGATTAAGGCGGGGATTGTTGGAATATAATCCGTCAGGATTATACGTTAGTGTAAATAATAGGAAGATGAAAAGACTCTCGGATATGTGATCCCAAGAGTCATTGTAAATGTATAAATAAATGCTTTGGCTATGAAATAAATGAATAGATAGTTATTTACCTAACACTAGACTAGTCGAGACCAGGGACATGGATATGGCATTTTTGATAGACTTGAATGCAACTTTCCCTTCATTCGTCCACTCAAACTTAGCATCTTTATTTAATATCTTTTGTATAGGTTTCATTAATTCTACTAAATTTGGGATGAATCTTCTTATGAAATTGATTTGACAATTAAAGGACTGGAGAGCTTTTAGATTCTGAGGCAAGGGGACTTTCTTAATGGCTTCAACTCTCTCAAGATCAACCTTGACACCATCCTTAGAAATGATGTGCCCCAACAACTTGCCTTCATCAACTCCAAAGATTGACTTGGAGGGATTTAAGGAAATACCATATTTCTGACATCTTATAAAAGCCTACCTAAGATGACTTATGTGGTCAGCTCTTTCCTTTGAAAAAATAGTTAAGTCATCTTGATATATTTCAATTATTTTTCCTATAAGTTCTTTGAAGGCAAAATCCATGGCTCTTTGGAAGGTGGCACTAGCATTCAATAAGCCAAAAGGCATTCTTAGAAATTTATAGGTACCCCAAGGTGTGGTGAATATAGTCTTATGTTGATCCTCCTTATTTACCAACACCTGGTTATAACCGGAAAATCCATCCAACATGGACATCATTCCTGATCCTGTTACTCTTTGAAGCAATGTTTCCATGTCAGGTAATGGGTAATTATCTTTGAGGCATGATGTATTCATATTTATAAAATCTATACATATTCTAATTGACCCATTCTTTTTTCTGACAACAACTAAGTTGGAGCACCAAGATGAATGTCTTGTAGGTGCTATAATCCCTGCTGCTAACATCTTCTGAAGTTCCTTCTACACAATGGGGGCCAACTTAGGATTTATTCACCTAATTTTTTGTCGGAAAGGTTTGACCTCCTTAGCTTCTTCTGTGAGGGGAATAGTGTGTTGAAACACATCCTCCCTATAGGATTTAAGCTCATCATAACTAAAGGCCAACACATATCTATACTCTTTGTTTAAGTTAATTAAATTGTTCCTTTCCTTTTCTGAAGTACCCTTTCCAATTTTTATTAACTTGGGATCTTTATTAGTTCCTATGTTTATTTCCATATAATTCCCAATTTTTATTTCTTCTTTTTGTTTTTTATGATGATCCTGTCGATTGAAAAGATTCTCGAAAGCTATAAGGCTACTCAGGATGTGATTCCTTTCATTATCCTCGCACTCCTAATACTCTTTACCTTCTTGCTGATAACTGATCTTGCAACCTTCAAACTCTTCTAGATTGTGGATGAATCTCAAGAGTTGCTCATCATATTTGAACACCTACCAATGGTCTATATTATCTGGTATTGAAGGTCTGAAATTAATTTCCATTTTTCCATTCCCATTAATCATTTCATCCGATGGCTGAAGGATGGATGCTGCTACTGCCAATTTATCTGCTAACCCATTCATTTCCCTATGGACCTTTTGAATGTTAAGTGCATCGAAACATTCCATAGTGTCCCATGTGGCATTTCTATACTTTCTTAGTCTGTCATTTTTGCATTGATACTGATTCTTAATTTGGAGGACAACTAGATATGAATCATCCTTTATGTTCAACATCTTTATCCTGATATCTTTAGTAGTTTCTAACCCTAGGAGCAATGCCACATACTTGGATACATTGTTTGATGCTTCAAACTCTAACCTAAATGCAAAATTGTAGATTTTATCTAAAGGAGAGATGATCATGATGCTCGAACCCTTTCCGGTTTTGGAATAAGCCCCGTCAAAGTACATTTGCCAAACTTCATCGATCTTTTCATTTTTAATGTTTTCCTTAATAGGGGCCATGAAATTTGACAAAATAGCATAGTTTCCAAAATTATCAGTGAAATGAACAAATTCATTTCTAGGCTTCTTAGGGTTTTCTACATGTCATTTCCTCAGCTTTTCTCTGTGGAGAATCACCCTAGTGTTCTCTAATGCAGGTATAGTAGCATCTGTCCAATCCATTTGAATATGCCCACCAAGAGTTGCGGCCCATTTTCTGGATAGCAGCATACCCCAATTATCTGGAACATCTATCACCACCACATCCATCGACATGCCGATATCAGGATACTTAGCCAACTTAACCTGTAAATTTAAGATTATTCCTACCACTTCAACCTCTCTTGCATCCATGGCACAAACATTGTAGTAGGGTCGGGTGACCCTTAGATTTAGCTGCTCCATTACTTTTCTTGTCATGACATTTGATGAAGCACCTGAATCTAACATACAGTTATGAAGGAGAAGTTTATCAACTAAGAGGGAGACATAAAAAGGTGGGTGGTCTTCTCTTTTCGGATCAACACTGTTGAGGACTATAGGCATATTTCTAGGTTCAATATGTTTAGCTTCGAATATAGCATTGTTATTAGGAAGAGGATCCTCTTTGATAATATTATGAGCTTTACTTTGACTATCCTCTAAGGCTTTCAACAACTTTTCTTTTTGACTAGGGATTTTAAGGACATCAGTTGCATAAACATGAATCTTAGCACTACTTATCCATTCTCTCATATCAATATTTGACTCAGGGACAATAGGAGGATCTGGGAGGGGAGGATTGGTTACCTTTGGCTTGTACTGTTTAGACGGTGATGGCTTCTCTCTTCTTTGATACACAACTCCCTTGAACCTGGCCTCCTTCATTTCCTTAATTGATTCCGGAGAAGGAATTACACCATAAAAGTTGGAAAGGAGATCCTTCTCGAAACCGTAATCCGTGGCCTGCTGCCAATGCTGGTTTGATAAAGGATAGGTTCGTCCTACCATGTACACATGATCAGACTCAGCTGATGTTGTTTCCTGATTACTGACCTCCACCATTCCATGTTCTATAACTTGGTTTGCTATATAGCAAGTGCTTTCTAGGTGGAATTGATCACAAGTTCTACACCATGGAATGACTTCTTCTACCAGGTTAGTTGAGTCTAACTAGTTTGGAATCCTAGGTTCATGTTGAGGAGATTTCTTCTGATACACCTGATTCTGTTTAGGATGAAAGTTCCTAGGTGCATTATTTCTTTCCAGTGTGATTATTTTGTTCTAAATATTATTCAATTGTACAGATTGGCTTGCCATGAGTTGGTTCTGACTAGTAACCATTTTTTCCATTAGGCTAGTTACCTTTGCCATGGGGTCTTTAGAGGTTTCCTTTTCCTCTAATTCAACAACCTTTCCCTTCTCTTTTTTGTATGAATTGTTTCCCCTAGTGTAACCTGGAATGTTGGATTTGCCTGAAGATTGCATATTCTTTTCTATTTTCTCGGCCAAATCCTAAGCAGTTTTTAGATCGGTTGGATCTTTGTCCCTTAACTGGTACCTCAAATCACCAGTGAAAGCTTCGATGTAAGATATGAGGATGGAGGCATCCCTTGGCTTGATTTCTCTAGGGAGGTCTGCAACCACATGTCTAAACTTAGTATTAAATTCATCAATGTTTTCATTTTCCATCTTCTTTATATTATGAAGGGCAGCAAGCAAATGTCTTGGTTCTTTCTTTCCCCCCCATTTCTTCTTAAAACCTTCTAGGAATTAATTAAGGGTTTTATATGAATCATCACCAAGGTCAGCATACCATTCCACAGCATCATCCTCTAAGGATAAAGCAAAGATATTCATTTTGACATCTTCATGGTTAGAGGCAGCATTATTGCAGTAACTGACCAAGTGTTTTTCAAACTTTCAGAGGTGAGTCTTGGCAGTGGTGGCATTATTTCCCTCGAATATGGGGAGCTTCTTGATAGCATCATTCAGAATGTCATGAGGAGCACCTGCTATCTGAGAAAATTCAAGGGGTTTGTAAAATTCTGTCATTTCTTGAGATTGGAAGGTATGACTCTCTACAAATATGTGATGGATATCTGAGAGGGATTGGTCTCCTGAATCTTCAAGGTTTCTATGAGAATTCTGCCTATTCAATCTTTCCCTAATAAAATTTTATGGATAAGGGAGAGGATTAAATAATTGTTGCTGGTTCCTTTGGGTAGAAATTCTTGAAGGGATGTTAGACAGTGGAGTCGCCAGATGGATCAAGTTTTAATTTTTATGTTTTTTAAAGACTAGATCAATCAAAAGTTTCTATCTTTTTAGTTGTTTAGAAAAAGTTAAGCTAAGTCGTACTCGGGAATAAAAATATTTATCCTCGATAACGGCGCCAAAAGATGTTGCTGCCTTTCACACACTTGGGTCATGTGGTAGAAATCTTCAAGCCACTCGGTGTGTCATTGGGGGAAAGTCTCGAGTTAAGGCTGTCACCTTGTTCTTGACTCCTCCATTTAGGCTCAACTCCTAACGAAGCCAAGGGGGGTAGACCCTATTATGTTACTAAGGACAATTTACTTAGTAAGGTGATGTTAAACTGAATGAGTTACTTAGGAGTTTGAGATTTAACTATGGACAATCAAAGATGGCAAGATACAAAAATGAACACACGAAAGCACAATGCTGAGACATAATATATATATAAAGCAAGAAAATAACCAGTGCCTTAGAATGGAGTCAAAAATAAGATAAATGTAGTTGCATGTGCTTGGAGTGAATGTTTTGCGGTTGCCTCTTGGTACGTTTTAAGATAAATTTGAAGTGTGAGTTGATTAAAATTAGGCAAATGGGGGGACTCCAGATATACCCGAGAGTACTTGGAGTATGTCCAAAACTAAACCTTCACGGCTACCTGCAAGGAATATGTGGGCTGAAATGGAGTCTCTGGGGCTATTGTTCATAACAAACCTATTAGGGTGTGACAGAGATCAGTGCCCCAAGGTCAATTTTCAGAAGTTCCCACTTCCTTTGGGTATTTTGCCACCGTCATGGTTTGATCTAGTTGTTGGATTTTCACCTATTGTTTTGTTAATTTGGGAGAGTGAGTCCTAATTATACTAGTCACTCAAGTAATTTTGATACATATTGACTGATCAGATGAACCGCAGCCAAGTGTAGAGCATACACACCGGAGTCTTGTCAATTTTAATAAATTTTCAATAGGTGTTCTTGTTTAAAAGAAAACCCTCCAGGAACCTCTTTCGATCCAAGTGGATCTCAATCAGGGAAGCAAGGAGGGGTTAATTTTATAATAGCTGAAAAACAAATGATAGAAAATAAAACAGATGCACAATTCTAGTTTTCTAATTAGTCCTACCACGAATCTATTCCCCTTTCGGGTCAATCGGGAAGTCATGGGGTAAGTATTAAGATTACTTTGAAATATAAAGTATGGAATATGAAATTAATAATGAAATAAATTATACTAACCTTCAGATTATATCAATGCTATATTTAAGAAATATGAACGAAAAAGCAAAAAAAAAAAAAAGGACACGGACGCAAATCCCCCCAGGGGGGATGGGGAATGGGCTCGAAAGAGCCTATTCAAAAAATAATTTTATTAAAAGTGTTTACAATATCATATAACTGATATAATTCATCTTGATCCTTATACGGATTGAATTCAAGAGCTTACAAAGTGCGAAAATTAAGGTTTTAGTCAAATGGGAGACCCCTGGGGGGATTTGAACGCTCCTGAGGCCAATATCGAACAAAAAATTCCTTTCCTTTGTATAAAACCTGATAAAATCCAGAAATCATAATTAGAATAAAATATTCCCAAAATCACTCTGAAAGTACCTTTGGGCCAGCTTACTTTTAACCAAAAAAAAACTAAGTTAAGACTAGTTAAAAAGGGGTAAAGAGGAACCAAGGAAAGAAGGATTTCCTTGGGATATTGGATTGCCTTTTGGGAATATAATAATATGTGCACTTTTATTGTAGAATATGAAATTTAAACTACAACAAACAGAAATCAAATGCATGCAAGCTACAAATTTTCTTTAAAATTACATGCAAAAAAGGATGATTTCCCTAAAGCTAGATCTAGAATGCTTATGAAAACTTTTAAGAGCAAGATATAGACTATGGGATCTGAGAGGATATATCTATGTTGAAATTACTTTTAAGATGATATATCTAAACCAAATCAAAGCTATGAACAAAGTAAACGGGTAAAAGTGTTGATCTTAAGGGAAGAAGAGGAGGAGAGAAATGATGGTTTCCTTGAAGATCCACAGTGGAGCTTTCAGGTGGAATGTCAAGGGACTATTTCCTTTGGAAGGTTTTGGAGAGAGTGAAGAAGAAAACTAGATCAGCATCCTCTCCAATCTAGGAACCTACAGCTCAGCTGAAATCAAGAAACTTGCCAAAAAACTTGTGAGATCCGATTAGTACATACACAGAGATTCAAAATAACATGCATATAAGCCTATAGGACATGTTGAATCTAGATCTATAAACATGCATCAAAGGAAAGAGATGGCCAATAAACTTATTGAAAAGCACCATCTTATTATCAATCTTAACAATGGATCTACAAACAATTAGCAAATCGTGAATACAGATACAGGTTACCTCAGTAAAACAATGGCAATCATCATCCACACATACAATGGCACAACACCATATTGCCTCCAAAGCTTCTCTTTATTTCAAATGAACAATAACAACAGTACAAAAGCAGCAGCACCTCAATCCCAATTCTAACTAGCTTGGAAGAGTAGGCTGTGCCTGGATATATACAAAATACAAGACATCCAGCCCAAGGGGGGCGCAATTCCTCATGGAATCAGATGAAATCGGCTAATGGAGAGTTCATCAATGCAGAACTAAAGCTGAACTGAGCCTACTTGTCAACCGGGGGCTTGATTGAGCTGACACATCAACCAATACACCGACACATCAGTCCACAGAGAATCCAGGAGAGTCCACACGTGTGGAGGAGACAAAGAGAGGGCTCAATTCCCCATGAATATAGCTAAATATCAACTCTGGATCTGATTTGATCACCTCCTTCAGTCAAGGATTTGTTAGATCCAGTCAATCTGCTTCAGATCTGACTGATTTCAATCAAATCAGCTGAGAATCCACTGATTTTGGATTTTGGATTTGCTCCATTATTCATCAATTTATTAGTTAAAATAATCAATAATTGATTTTTGGGGCTTTCTGACCTAAGTGATGGAAAATCACTCAAAACTAGGAAATAGTGGGTCCATGGGTTTACATGGTGCTCTTAGCTTGAAAATGAGCACCTACATGACTGAAACTAATTATTTGGCCCACTTTTATTACAAAATAAAATTTTCCAATTAAACTATTAAAAAAAAGCCTAAGTTTTGGAAAAATTAAATTTTTAATAAAAAACATTGAAAAAACTAGAAAATTGAAAAATTGAAAAGCACCTAGGGGGAATTAGACATGTTCATATGACTAGACCATGATTTCTAGCATGCTTATACATTGACACATAGACTCTAATATCCTCAATAGGCCTAAATGCCAAGCCGACCACCCCAACTTTGGAGGTATGGAGTGAAAAACTCAGAAATTATAAGTCGTTTATTCAACAACCAATAATAACCAAGGGAAAAAACACCCTGGGATGATCGGATTGACAAATAAAATCTAAGAGACTAGTTATTTTATAGAAACTATCATTCTAGAACATTTATTACAATTCCCCCATGAGGTACGAACATGTGATATAGTACAACAAGCACTTCCCAGAAGTACTTCCAAAGGTCTTTTGAAGTCCGAACAAGTTAACCCTGTCCGGTTCACCAGGCTCACTTGATAAAAAACCACTAAGTACAACTTAGGTGGTAACACAACCCTTAATACCTCCTCTACATCATCGTGTTCACGCTCTCTCCATTCTAGGACCATCCTGCACAAAAAAATGCAAGTTTTCCCATTAGATTACTTTAAAAACCTCATGCACGGCCGCATACGCGATTGTTTGTCAAACAGTCACGTATGTGCGTGACTGTGAGGGAATTTTCCACGTATATGCAACCCTATATGTGGAAAAACCCTTGATTTCCGTGTGGGCCGCAATGCCTTTTTTAGTTTGGTCTAGAAACCTCAAATGACCATGGAATTTCATAAAAATTGCATCAAAATAGAAGAGAAGAGCATGGGTAAGTACCTGGAAGAAATGGTAGTGGATTCTGCCGGCTGGATCTCCCGGAATTCGTTGTTGAAAATCTGAGCTCAATTGGGTAAAAATTTCAAATGTTTTATAATGTTCTGAATTTTTTACTATTTATAGAATTTTTTCAAATTTTTACCCCCTTTCCTATAGTTTGGACTATTTCTAATCATTTTGGACCGTTTTGGACCTAATTCATGATGTAGGAGACCTTTTTGAGTGTCGTTTCAGCTGATGGATTGACCCATTCATGCTGATCTCACGTATCATGTATAAACTGGCATATAGGTTAGGTTTCATTACCACTTGCATTTTGCATGACCTTATGACCATTTCATCATAACCTTAGGTGCGAACCCACTCTATTATGTCACATAACCTTCTTGTTGTTTTAGAAGTGGCATGGTATGAGTGGTAGAGCTTGACCTTACATGGATACCCTAGTTAGCACCTTATTCGCATTTGGTGCCCATGCTGACGTTTTCTCCTTTAGGGTGTGGGAGTCCATTGTATAGTACTACCATGACATTTTGCAAGAGCCTCATACTCCTCTTGATCCTTTTGCTGGCCTATTTCCCTCAGGACTCCCGTATGTCAAGTTGTAATTGCATTATCATGATCTTTGCCTGCCTTGTTGAGCTTTATGCCAGCTTCCCTAACATTGCGTTTCAGCCATATAGCTCGAGATTGTCTCATGTCTAGCCATGCAGAGCCATTTTATATATCCTTTGCAGTTTGATTCCCTTTTTACCAAGAGGCGATTTTCCCCCGAGTGTCGATATCCTACACATGTGTCCTTGCATTGAGCATAGGTATGTTCCACTACTTGGAACTAGTTTGTTTTCCCTTATGACACTCATCTCCTCCTATTCTGTAACTATAAAGCAGTTTTATTCTTTTTCAAGCTTTTTAAATATTTGAAAAAGTCCAAAAAAAATCAAAAAACAAAAAAGCCAAACAAGGAAAGATGTTATCTTTGGCAGCTGTCAAGTCGTGTCGCCTTCGAACAGAGAACTGTATATCACATCCATTGGTTGGGTTTATAGTTTGACTTTAGGATATGTACTCATTTGTCTGAGTTTATCTCCACCGACTGGTTAAGCTTCCAACTCCCATGGAGCCTCTATCAATGCCTCCTATGTCGCAGAGATGTCCTAGCTTGTATATCGATTCTATGCTACCTTTATTCAGTCACCATTCATCGTTATGCTCTTGTTCGAAGGAAGTTGAAACCTGAGTCAGCCATTCCTCAATTATCTTGACTTTGCATGTTGGTCATTCCCGGTATAGTTACTAGTTCATGCACCTTATGATCGAGTCCTTCCACATTATACAGCTTTGTTGAGTACCTCATGTTGGATGATGGGGGATGCCTTAATGCCCCCCTTCCAGCGGATTTCTTCCCATTGACTTCAGGTCATTTATTCTAGGATTGGAATCTAGAGTCATTTTGAGTGCCTTGAGACTTGCAGTCATTAGTGGCAGGTTCTCTCACCATCGACAGTATTTGGGAATACATCAATGTCCCCTGATCGATGGATCCTCTCAAGTGTTTGACCTCAACACATTTATTCACACTTGTTAGTTTCCACTCTAGTACCTTGATTTCCATTTTCATTATCGGTGGGTGATCTCGCGTCTGTTAACGGTTTACACCAATGACCGATAATTAGATGATGGACTACTATGTTTGACCTCGACACCTCTATTCACATAGTAGGACATGTACTCGTAGCAGTTTGTGTAGAAGACCTTCCAGATTGGTGGCATCTCTTATATGCTACCTACTTGATCGTGCTAGTGTTCATGAGATTTCAGCTCTCGTGACTTGATTCTAGTATATGTCAGATATTTCCATCCATTATGGAGATCTTGATCCATTATATATCTTCAACTATTATGGAGATCATGGTCCTTTGTACATCTTCGTCATGGAGATTATGATCTATGTATATTGTACGTGGAAATGACCACTTATGTGAGATCTTGTATCATGCCTATTCATGGCCATTGTACTCTTATGTATCCGGGACTGCTATATGTATTTGAAATTATATGCAGAGTCACTATCATTGTACTATGCTGATTGGGTGGGTGGTCTTCCATTTGGGATTATTCATCACTCCACTTCTGGGATGGACTTATAATGTATTTCAGTCATCGTATGACCCCTCTGACCTCACACATTAGGGGGCATCTATTATAGCTGATTTTACCACTCCAGGTGAATCACACTTGTATGGCCTTTCCCCTGTCCCTCTACAGACTCCTTGGACCCCTTGGACCATTTTTTGTCCTTTGATGTTTCCTAAAACATCCCTAAAAACATGTGAAAAATGATACACGTGACTTTTAAACCCTTAATCACATATATACGCGGGTCTGACCCCTAAAACCACGTACATCGGGATGTGTACAAAAGCCAAATTCTTTTGGATTTTTCCTTGACATGGATCCAACTCACTTGACTCCTGACCTTCCATATGCCTTGAGATTGCTCGAATTCGACCTTTCATTAGCTCTTTGAAAATATAAATACGGAACTCTATGGTACATTGAAGGCATATGAGAGAATTGAGAGCAAAGAAACTATAGTCCATTGTTGACGGAATTTATGCTTCAGTCTGCATCCCTTTGTCCCATGGAGAACTGGTGTGTTCTTCCCAAGATTTCCTTTTTCTTGTGAGCTACTATCGAGAGATGGAGGATTGAGATGGTGGAGGCCCAAGTGAGGGATTCAGTTTCTTTGATTCACAGACCTACCGGCAGAGGTTGTATCCATTGTAATCTTTGATTTTATATTAATAAAAATATCTTTTCCTGTCCAATAATGTATGTTTGAATGAATATTTTATCCATTGGATGTTTTCAAATGCTTATACATTGTTGATTATATATGCTAGAAGAGATCTAACACCAACATATATAATATGATTGTATTGTTTACTTGTTGTTGAGGAAGTAATCTATTAATTCAAGCTGATGTTGGAAAGCTCAACGGGGATTTACTTCAACCATCCGGAATAAGGTACGAGGTCTGATCCTTTAGTGTTAGATGTTTAATTTCTATTGCATATTGGGAAGGATTGATTTCTGGAGTCAAGCTGTCTGTTGTGGTACCCCAAGCCATAGGAATTTCTCTCCATAACAGTACCTACTGCCTGGTATAATTCCAGATTGGGGTAAGGGTGTTCCCATTCATAACTTCAGGCTTGAATGGGTAGAACCTATTAAGGTTTTACAAAGTTATATTACATGTGAAGTAAGGTATGCCTTCATTTTTAAATACCATTTCAAGTTTCTTCAACACCTTAGTAATGAGTCAAAGATGAACCTACCCTTCTTCTTGCTAAAGAGCTTGCAGAAGATGTCTTGCAGAATCAAAGAACACCAAAATTATACTAGACAGTCAATTTTTCACCATGGACTTATCAAACTCATGATCAATAGTGTTTTGCAGAGTAAAGGAAAAACTTGGGAATATTTCCTTTTTTGGTCAGGGTTTCAGAATAGTCAAGAAGGACAGTCTCATAAAAAACAAGCTGATAAAGGACAGAACTTGATCAAAAAACTTAGACAGAAGATAAAGGTTAAAGATGAATACAGTATTAAATTGGAGGAAGTTGCAGAGCCTGCAAAAGAAGATTGTGAGTCTAAACAACAGCTTAATGACATTGAGAGCAAAGATTTGTAGTCTGATAATAAGGAGACTGAGCCTATTCAGGATGATGCACCAGCAGAGACATTTGTTGCTGAAAAGATTGTACTTGTAAAGAAAGTTTTAGGTGATGAAGAGGATACTAAAGTCCAAAAACAAAGTCCAATCACAGTCCTGTCAGAGGATGAGACATGCCTGTTTGAGGAGGATAAACTTCATGTTATTGATGAAACAAAGGTTGGAAGTAAAAAGGAATTTCACAGCCAGGAAGATGAGGTAGCAGTACCAAAGAGAAAGAAGCTAAAAGTCATTGAATTTTCCTCAGTCACCCATCAGGGCAAAACTTTCAAAATGTTAGGGGAACTTGCTCTTGGGTGGAGACCAAAGACTAGACCCAAAAACAAGCTCAGGCTGAATATGAAGAAATTGCTAAACCCTAAATTGAATAAAGAAGGAGTAATTGTGATAGATCACTCCTCCTCTGATGAAAAATTGGATGTCGATAAGGGTGACAGTAAATGAAAAAGGCCAATGAAATTAGAAAGAGAATCTTCCCTTACTGAAACTAAACTATCTGATATATTTTTAGAGATACGAAGTCAAATGTTGCAGGAATAGCAAGAAGGTAAGATAGAGGTTTCTCACTCAAAAAAGAAGCTGATGGTTGATGAAAATGTTCCCTGTGAAGATGAGACTAAAGAAAACCTAAGTTTTCCTGAAACTCCTACAGAATTGCTGCCAGAAGATGAAGAAATCTATAGGAGACTAAACATTCCATGGCTTCCCAATGAGATTCAAAGTACAGCAGGAAATAAATCATTTGATTCAGAAAAAGAGAATTTACAGAGAACTATAAAACAGTATAAATATCAGGTGGAATATATGCAAGAGACAAATGATGGCTTGGTTATGGCCAATAGAAGACTCAGAGAGGATCTGGATGAGGTGAATATCCACTATCAGGGGCTGATTGCAGTCTCAAAAGAGGCATTGAAAAGAAAAAGAAATACAGAGTCTCAACTTACAATGTTAAAACAAACCATCAAATATCTACAATAGCAAAATGAACTCACTAAAAAGATGGCAGAGATGGAAGCAGAGCAACTAAAGGCTAGAAGAAAGGCCCAAGCCCTAGAAGGGATAGCCTTGTTAGCAGAGGCAGCTAAAGATCTATGAATCTTGTTAACACAATCATTTATTAGTTATGTTTTGAAGAATATTTCATTTTTGTAATTATTATTTTGATAGAACTATTTCGATGAGTAGGCTGAAAAGCAGTTAGGGTTTAGTCTTTAACCGAATTTTGAAGGATAGTATTAATGTATGTCACAAAGAGGACTAAGGGTTTCATTTTTTGGCTGACAAGAGGAGGTCTTCAGACTTGTTCATAAGCTAAGTAAATGACTCTTATGTGTATTTGAAAGACTAATTATGAAATATATGCTCCATTTACCCTTCAATTTGTTCTCTGGCTTCATTTCATTGCTGGTTTAAAGTTTTTATGCTTGTATTGATTGCCATTTGTGGATGAACTTCAGTGTGGTTTTTCGTTGGATACATGGTTATTATGTTATGCATCTTAGTTTTTCTATGCTTATGATTTAGTGTTTATTTGGGTTATGAATGCATTCCCTCTTGTCATCAAACTTCACAACCAGAAAACCTTAAAAACTCTAAAAACCCTGTTTTGTTTTATTGAGATATTTGAGATTATGTTGGCTTGTTTTCTTGTAGTCTGGAAACAATTTCTGGCATAAACAACTGCCTTATGCATGAAATTGTGCGAAGACCCAGAACCAAGTAAACAATTGTGAATCATCTGATCATGGACAATCAATGTTATATAGAAAGGTGGAGATAAACTTGAATCCTTTTCAGTTTTGTTAGCTAATGTAGAACCAATGAAAATTATAGGATGTTCTTCTTGTAGGTATACTACATCTGATGATATTTGATTTGTTGTTGAACCCATCATTTTCAAAACTGAACTCTTATAACTAAGATTTTTTATCAGCTCAATGAATGGCATTGAAATTTTAATTTTTCACAACTCATTTTCGAAATTAAATTTCTGTTGATTATTATTTACTTCTTCAACTTCAATCACCTTTTTTGGATGACCTTGATCTTTCCCTTTTTCTTGTGTTTGACTGTCTGATTGCTTAGGAGGAAGAATTGCTTTCTTTATAGGGTTTTGTACAACCTACTTTGGTCCTGACCTTAAACCAATAGTCCTTTTAAGTTCAGACTGGCATATTTTTGCTGTTATATAACAACCGAAATCATTTTCTGTCTAAAAAATATTTGCATCATAACATTCATAATTTAAATAATCTTCTTCAGTTAAAAAACCTTCTGTCAATAGTTCCCCAAAATGATTTATGTCCTGATTTGTATCTTCATACTGCTTATCCTCCTCTGCTTCTCCTTCATCAATGACATTGTTTTGAAGTGGTGGTGGCACCTTCTGATCTTCAGCTTCTCTTTTCTCCCTTTGTATATCATTACTACTTCTTTCTTTGGGAATAAACCTAGGTGCAAACTGAAGTCTAAATTGATTAGGATTATTAGGCTTTCTTTCCCCTTCTTGAGCAGGCTTGTTTGTATTCTTCTCCAATTCCAATTTGGTTAATTTTGATGTCAAAATTTTTACTAATTTTTCCATTTCATCAATTTTACTATCAAATGGTTGTGATGTTGAAACTACTGGAGCAACCTCCCTTTTACCTTTCTGTCATAAGTTTGTTGATCTAAATTTACTTTCAGTCTATTAGAAGCTATAATATTTGATTCTACCTCTAATGCTTCTTCTTGCATGTTCAATAGACTAACTGGTCTTCTTTCTCTCAGGTCTAAAGAAAATTCATGATCAAAGGCATTTGCATAGGTAAGTTTTGCTGAAGTTTCAAAAGGTTTGATTTCTATCGGAATTCTACCATACATCTTGTAAAATCTTTTAGAAAAGTATACTATGGTCTCATCCTTTTTCCTCCTTAGGGCTCCAAATTCTATGATATAGTATGTATGATCCTTGGTATCACCCCACTACCTCATGAAAACATCTTGAAGTTCCTCTATCAAGGTAATCAAATTTGCTGGTAACTCTCTGAACCAATTCCTAACCTCCCTATCCAAGCTTTGCACAAACATTCTCATCCATACATCTTTTGATTCAATGTTTTGGTTATCTGCATAACTGAGAAATGCATCCCAATGTTCCTCAGCTATTGTCTCACCTTGCCCATTGAACCTAGGTAAGTACTTTTGATAATCTCCTCCAGGGAGAGAATTTAAGGCTTGAGTAAGGACTAGTGGAGCATACCTAGCTGCTACCATCCTATCCATCATATCTAATGGAGGTTGATGAGCTGCCATTGTGAAACTACTAGGGTTTGTTGTATGCAAATATTTGTTTACTTGACTGGTACTAGGCTGAAAAAGGCTTTTTCTGGTTTTGAACTGGAACAATGGAATTTTTCTAGGAGATTGATTTTTTGCCTTTTTGAAGGATTGAGGATTAGTAAATATTTGAAAACTGATAATAGGTATAGAAGGTGTTCACCATGATGGATCTTGTTTTTCTTCTTTGGAAAATGAGAAGGGTGACAGTAGGTCAAATTGATAGGGCCACATAAAGCTGGGGATGACTGTGATTTCTTAATTTTCCTATCTTCTTTCAATATTTTCTCTGTGTTTGAGACACCTAGGTGCAATGGTGAAGTAGGTCTCGCTCTTGTCCCAGCATTTCTAGTAGCCACTATGAAAACTGTCTGGTGAAAAGTAGTCTAAATGATTTGATGGTTTTTTCCACCTCTGAACACCAGTTGAATAATAAAAATCGAGGGAATTTATGCTTCAGCTTCATCCCCGGAAATGACACCAAATATGTTAGTGCCAGAAATTGTTCGAGACTACAAGAAGAACAATCCGACACAATCTCTAAAATAAAATAAAGTAAGAATATCTTTTTGTATTTTTTTTCATCTAAAATTCTCATAAACAAGAGGGTAACATAAAACAAGCTAAAACAGGTACTAAATCATATAAAAATTAGAGACTGAGATGAACCATATATAACAAATAAACCAAAAAATGCAGAGAAAGCTAACTGAGTTTCACCCACAACCTACAAGCACTTCATGAATAAGACATTAGACAGGAAATGAAATTGCACATTGAGTGATTTAACAAATCATAAATGAAACCAACAAATGAAAATGATATAGGCTTATCAGTCATATATATCATAATCAGTCATGAAAATTACATAAGAGTTTGGATCTTAGCTTGACATAGTAGCTTTTGATCCTCCCCTTGCAAAAAACTCGAACCCCCCTACTATTTCATTCCTTTCTTTTATACTTGTTACATCTCAAAAACATTTGCTTAATTTCCTAAGAAACTTTTGGTCAAGTCCTCGAATTGCAAAAAGTAGTTATTTAACTACATAACTAACTTCTAGACCCAACTCTCGAAACTACTACAAAATGATTGCTTTACAAAATATAGTATTAATGTTTTACAAAAATTGACTAAATGACACCTGTTAGAAATGATATTTTAAAGATCTTTTGTTACTTCAGCCAGAAGTGCTATTCCTTCTAAAGCCTATGATTTTCTTCTAGTTCTTTGCTGCTCAACTTCTAAGTCTTCAACCCTCGTTAACGGTTCTTGATTCTGCTGAGTTAAATATTGGGTTTTCTTATTTAATTCTTCAAATTTTATTTGTGTATGCCTCTTCCTTTTTAATGCTTATTTTGAAACCACAATCAACTCCTGATAATGATTGTTAATCTCTTCATGATATTCTCTTAACCTCATGTTTTCCATGACCAAACCTTCATTTGTTTCATTCAAAAAATGAATTTGATGCTTGTACTGTTTAACTATCTTCTAAAGATTTTCATTCTCGGAGTCTATGAAATTTCATTCTTGGAAAGAAGAAAATTCCTTAGATAACCAAGGGATATTTAATTTCCTGAAAATTTCCTCATCGTCCTCTTCATGCTGCTCTATTTCTGCTTCAGGAACCTTTTTAGATTTTTCTTCTTTAAAACTGAATTCTTTGGACTGTTATTTAACTATGTCTTTCACTAGAGAAGGATTCTCAATCACTGAATCTTCTCTTTTATTATCTACTTCCTCAGATAGGTCTTCATCTTCTTTTAAATTTTCTTGAGATGAAGAATATGAATCTATCATAGTAATCTTCTCCTTAGTCAATTTTGGATTCAAAATATTTTTCATATTTAGTCTTAACTTGTTCTTTGGTCTTGTTTTAGGTCTCCAATTTGACTCATCGATCATAGCATAAGACTTGCCATGAAACTTTAGACTTGAAATCAATACACCTTCACTTTTTAATTCAACCCTTGACTTTCCTTTAGTTTTTGTACTGAGATTCTATATGTTCTCCACTTCAATCTTGGCTGGGACAGAAACATCTGCCATGTCTTCTTCTATATCATTGACATTTTGATAAAGTTCAACTAATTTTTTCTCTTCTTTTTGTTCTAAAACTGCTGCATGTACCTCCTCCACATTTTCATAAATTTCCAATTGGTTATCTTCATCAATATTATTTTTCCCTCCATCTACAGGTTCTTCAAGTTTCTGTACTAAAGATTCCACTTGAGTAGTCTCTTCTATTGCTTCAATAATGACCTCCTTCTTCAATTTTTTAACTAGGACGTGTGATTTATTCATCTATCTCTTTTTTGACTAGTCCTCCTTTTCACTCTGAAACCCTGACCAGAAAAAAAAGTAATCCCAAGTATTACCTTTTCTCTAAAGCACAGTAATAATGATCAACTTAATTAATCCATGGTGGAAGATAGACTGTTTAGTATGATCTTCATGTCCCCTTACCCTACTTGACATCTTCTATGGGATTTTTAGGAAGAAAAAGGGAGGATTCGTCTTTGACTCCTGACTTAGATGTTGTAGAAATCTGATGTGATACTTAAAAATAGAAGAAAATATACCTTCACAAGTTATATAACTATGTACACTAATTGAGGCCTACTGCCACTGATTGCACTTGTATGTATCAGTTTAGGAGCCTCCTAGATCAATCCCTACAAATTAGGAGCCACTAGGAGTGTCGATACCAACCAAGGTCAATTGAGTTGAGTTGGTGACTAGTTAAGCTTAGTTAGGAGTCAGTTACATTCAGTTCTAGTCCTCTACATTCCGTTAGCACTAGGTTTTCATGGTTGCATGTAGGAGAGGTGCATTTCTCACCTACCATAGTCAATTAGGCTTAGTTAACATTGAATTATACACTTGAGTTGTTATTTAGAACTTTGATGAACTCCGATAATGATTTAGACAAGGTCAGTTAACCATTCAGTCAAGTAGAGTCAACCAATTCAAATTTCCTCACATAGGATTCGAATTGCATGAGGTTATTTATCCATTGTACTTCATTGTAATTATTACCTAATTACTTTTTTATTAATTAAAGCATTCACAGTTGAAAGCCATTTTTGCACTGTTTCATTCTTCAATTGCTGAGTAAATTGTGTGATTTATCTTGTGAGTTCTATGTTTGTCCACAAATCTATGTGCTTAATTTAATACTTGGAAGCTACGAGGAGTGGAGACCATTGGGGGTTTCATGGTGTTCACGTCCTCCTTGTTGAGCACCAGGAACTTGGGGTGTGACCTATGGATCTATGGGTGGACTTGTTTCCACTTTGATGAGAGCCCAACACTCCCTCTTGGAATTTAAGGATACAAAGGTGGGGTAGTCATACTACTATTTTACAAAAAAATTGCATTCAGTCACATATTATTATAGTTTGTCTTGCACTTTGTTTTGGTTTATCTTTACCTTTCAAACCTACTTTGGTACAAGCCCTTTGCTTGTTCCTCGTAGGGAAACTAGTGTTATTTGTTGATTGAATAATTGAAAGTAAAAGTAACAATATCATACACAAGTCCACATACTCACACCAAATAATCAAACAAAACTCGGTTCATGACCCCGAAAGAAACCATAAAAGTAACCAACTTACTTAATAATATTTTGGTTTGGGACATAAGTCTCAACTGCAACAACCATGGGAAGTGATTGGGATTTTCCCTAAAACTCATTATGAGAAATACCACAGGAACCCCAAAGTAGCTGGACAACGAGAGGAATTTCTAAGCGAAACGAGCAACGACCCCTTCTGGTTGACTAGAAACACCCTTGTGAGAAAAAATCTAAAATGTTGTCTTCTGGCAGTCTTGGTGGCCGAGTGACTACCTGTGAACAAATACGAATCTGATTTAAACTGGGGTCCAAAAAAAAGTCATTACCAATTACTACCAAAAGCCACCATTGATCCATCGCGTTCTTCCTCACGACTTAGGGGTCACCCCCCTCATCTTAGGTCTTTATACCATCACTGTCGAGGCCCTTCTCGATAACCTTCCTCACCTTTAGAAGGGCACATGGCCTCTAATTTCAACTTATATTCCTATCGATCCGAGCTAAACTTGTTCACTACACCATCTATCCCCATGGATGTCACAAATCCTGATCCCTTCTTTGGAGGGGTGAGTGGCAGTGGACCCAGGTCCCTACCGCACATCATTACCAATATCCCAACCAGTGGTCCCAGCTCCACTATGCTTGTTTTTGTAGGTATGCTACCAATCAGTGGCAACCCCACTCTAGCTCCCATGATTCCAACTGTACCACCATACATATCTGGGGGCAATGGACCTTCCATGATCATCCCTACTATCCATATTGCATGAATTAAANTCCATGCATGTACATCACACTCCTGCAAACCCTGGCACCATTGTCGGTCTCCCCCCCCCCCCCAAGGGAAACCTCAGGTCCAACACACCATTCATGACTCATTTTAACTTATCAGACTTGGCTCAGTTAAAAAATGACCCAATCATTCATTAACCCCATTGGCCTCCCATGCAACCCAAACTTCCCTTAGATTTTTCAAAGTTTTAGGGAAAGGCGAGCGAGTGCCCCCAAAAACACATTATGTCATTTCATTTATGGTTCTCGTCAAATAACATTGTAGATGACTCGATCATACTAAGATTATTCCAACGTACACTCACAGGTGCTGCAACAATATGTTCCTTCAGTACTTCCAAATCACTATCCGATATGAAGAAGGCATGGAGATCTTGTTACCTTGCAGTTAGAATACCGCTACACACATCACCAACCACATCCATGAGTGGTGATGACAACATAGCCTATGCAAGATACATCTTGATGACAGGATCATCCTCAATTGGATCTTGAATACCTTCCTACCACCCATATCCAAGGACTTCACCTCTAAACGTTCCCAATCTGAGGAAGAGGCCATCTTAAAGGCCCAATATTTTGATTTAATCTATGCTCAGTCTAGATACCTATACACCATCATACCAGATGCTCCTTGTGTCGACACCTCTCACCACGATGCGTTGGGGGCATCCCATGCTGTGGATGTCGTCATTGGTTCTATCTCCCAACACCCACATTATTATGCGAAACCCCCTATGATGCCACCAAACCCAAGAAACACCCCTATTGTTTCACAACCAAACCAGATACCCAATTACTCAAGAATGATGGCTCAGTCCAGATCCACATCCTCTTATGCACATCCCATGCCAAATCAGCATGCTCATGTGCCGACTTGTCCAGCACAATCGTATTTAGGCCTAATGATTGGATTTGTAGCCCCTCTAGCTCCTCTGGCCTACTATGCAACACCTATGCAAGATGCTCTGGCCCCTTCCCCATCTCCTTTGACTTCCATAGGATAAGTTTTTTCTTAGCATAATCTTCCCAACCAACCCACCCCCGACAACCAACAAGGGCAGGGTAAGAAAAATTGAGCAAGCAACCGCAAGGAGGTGGCCAACAACGTAATACTCCTAACAAAAATAGTGCTAACCCATCGATGCAAAACCCCCAAAAAACTAATCGATCAAGACAAAACACTCCATTACGGGGTAATCATCCATGTAAATTATTCAATGTCTATGGCCACTACACTCATGAATGCCCTCATATGGACCGTGTCAATCAGTTTCTCCATAATGAAGCTGAACGTGACACTAATGTGATAGAAAAGGCTCATCCAAACCCATCATCACTAGGCACTCCTCCTATGGTGCTCCAAAACCTGTTACCACTCCAACGATTGGTTGCAAATGCACCCTTTCCCCCACCTGCTCCTACATCACCTGTTGTGGCTCCACCTATAGAAACAGGTATCCATCACCTAATGACACTATCAACAAAAGAACTGTACCTCCAGAATAGGCACAACCAATATGGATCCACCATGAATACCAATGACCTATCAGTGGCAGCAACTTCTAACACTTCCAATATGCCTCTCCATCTACCTACACCCCCCACAAATGGGGCAGCTAAAGGTCCACGGTTCACTATATGATGTATTTCCAACAACGCAACTACTCGAGATGCCTTAAATTATAGCATTTTTTATGAATTGTCCCAATCACCTACAACCATGTCCACTCTAGAAGTGCTCAAAATGTGCCCGATGCAGTGGAAATCATTGTTACTTGCACTAGGATTTGTGGATCCCACTGATTCTAGATTAATCACGTTTGATATGGATCATGGCGAACCAAGAATTCCATCCACCATCGCCTTCCAGATTCCAATCTCAATTCGAAACTTGGTTTCCCATCGATGCATTGTTAATGAAGGGGCATCCACCTGTGTGATATCAACCTTTTTCTGGGAAAAAATCAGGTCCCCCACCCTCCAACCATCCACTACTTCCCTTCGCGTCTATGATGGTCGCTCGACAAAGGCCCAGGGCATTCTCCTGAATGTTCCTATTTCCTTAACTAGTAAAATAGTTTTGATCAACATAGATGTTTTTAACTCCTAACTTGACTACAACCTCCTTCTCAGACGTAGTTACATGTAATCCATGAGAGTTGCGGCATCCACCGTCTTTCACCTTATGATGTTTCCCCATGATGGGAATATTGTGACAGTTGACCAATTGACTTACTACGATCCACAGGAGATGGCCATACCAGACAATGTCATCCCAACCATTGATACTACCATCAATAGCATAGCCATCCCTTCCTTATCTGCAGTAGGCTCAGGATTTTTTTCTCACACACCTATGACAACCACCTTCTCATCTTTACCACCACCGCCCACACCTACTGACCTATAATATTTGTGTACAGTCTCATCTAGTACCATCTTGGCCACACCACAAACTCCATCACAACCCCAACCACTGTCACCTAGGAATTATTGGCGCTCATTCCCCATCCATACAATTACCTTCCTATTCCCACCATCTGGCATCATGAGTAATTCTATTATGGCTCCTCTAAATTTACCAAACTTTACATTGGGGATTTGTGTGTGGTACCTTGAACCACCTACCCCACCTTCGATGCCTCAGGTTGTGTTGACTCCTATTCAACCAATAGCAATAGAGTCATGCCCTCCTTTGGTCCAGCCCATAAAACACACCTTCCACCCCCAAGCCTACCCCTTATCTCACAAAGAAGACTGGGGGAAAGGCCACCAAAATGATAGTCAAACCTTGACCAACTCCACCCTGTGCATTATGTGATGTCCACAGTGATGCAATGCAAAACTTCCCAAAGATACCTATCCTGCGCATGCACATAGAGGCCATGGATACAGCCAACGGGACTCCATTAGTCATCATCTCAACTCCGCTAGTCATAAAAAACAAGTCTTTGAGGAAAAACCATTTGTGCATGATTTGCGGTTTATACGACCACTATTCGCACCATTTCCTGGACTTAGCCGAGTATCGATATGTCCTTTAGGATCTTCAAAAACACTCTCATGAGTTTGATATCACTGTCATCGAGGAGATTCACCCTCTGATTCCCTCCTCGGACACAACCAACACCATTTACATGATCTATTATTTCAGTAGCACTTCCCTGTCCCTAGTCATGGAAGATCCACCCGATCTATCCCGACACCACTTTCGCGATGACAAAGAGATCTCTAAAACCACCATCAATTTTACCCCATATCACTTAGCCCAAGGTGTGGATTCAGTTCTTCCCATTGAATTCCAAATTCCTCCCCCACATACTTTGCACCAACTACAGAGTTTCCAAGGCAAGGCCAATTTCCTTCGTCGGAGGTCCGATGCCTGAGTCGCTCACCACACAACACTTGGGGCATAGTTTTTATTTTTTTGTTTTACATTGTTTTTACCATGAGTCGATCACCCCCTCTAGTATTTTCTCCACGTATATTCGCAGTGATTCCATTGTAGAAATCCGTCGCATCATTTGCACGTGAGTAGGTGGATATAATCCCTTCTCCTGCGTCATTGGTATCCCACGAGAGGGTGCAGTCCCACATCTTCATATGCACATAGTATGTTGCACGTATGATCTAGCTACCACCACGCTAGCCTATCGTCAAGTCCTAATACTTTCCCTAGAGTTCTAGGCCTCTCTGTATCTCTCTGGTATTCCATGCCCACGTATGGATCATCCTCTACAAGGATAGGAAGCTGCCACCATTGTTCAAAATCTCTCGAGTCGAGAAACGACCTTCTAAATAGCCTCCCTCCTTACCGATTCTTCAAGCCATTTCCTAAAGTCATGTCAATTTGTGTACCACCATGCAAATCACACCTTGTACGTTGAGCTAGCTCTATACCCATAGGACTCCTTTTGGTCTAGTTTTTACCCATGCACCATTGCACCAGGGGCAACATCACTAGCGGCTAGTCAGAGTCATCTGAAGTCCATTTGAGACATCGTTTGCACCACTGGGTTCATTTTTTCATCCTCTGTATTTTGATGAGACCCTTGTCTCAAGATCTCACTATGATTTTTTGGGCCATTTCCTGGAAGTCACCCTGATTTACATGCCATCACGTGAATCTCCCCTTATATGTATTGGAATATTCATGAGCCATTCACTCCATCCATACTACACAGTCAATCATTTTTTACCACCATCCATCATCCTACAAGGGGGCCCCATTAGTGTTTTGCATTTTATGCACATCCACCATGTTCATAACATAACCATTTTCCATATTTAGAACACTTCCCCTTGCGTGATTTCCCATTATGGAGTTTATGTTAAGCTATTTTCTCACTCCTAACTGAATGAAAAGATCATCGAGCACACTTTCTTCCTTTCAGGCTCGTTAAAGTATTTGAAAGGGCGTCTACATAGCCTTCTTTATCTCCTTTTGCGGACTATGTAGACTACCATAGGAAAAGTACCACCTCGACACACTCAATCCAGGAACATTTCCCTTTGCATCCTTTTATGCTTTCTTGGGCATTGGGACCAAACTTTATGAAAAATCTCATCATGGGTTGTCTTTAATCTCTTTTCAATCCTTCTCATCAAGAAAATATTTTCGAGAAAACTCAGTTTTGTTCATGCTCGTAAAAGTATTTGAATGATCTTCCATACAGTTTAAGTTTAACCTTTTCCAACCTGCTTGGACTACCAATGCTAAAAAAGTCTCCTATCCCCCAAAAAGGGTGGGTGAGCTCTCTTATGTACATTTTTATCCTTTTTTAGACACAGGAGACTATCAACGAAAAAGATACCCCACTGGAGTCTTCTTCCTATTTTCAGAATATCTAAAAATGAAAACACCATCGAGCATTTAATTTCTCGGGATCGCTAGAAATCCACGAGATCATGTCATAATGGTGCCTTTAGGTGCCACCCCATTTATTACAGTTTGGTAGTATTCCCCCATTGGGTCGCCTTTGTTCATAGTATTCTACGATGAGTCTTCCTTGGATCCCATGGATATCAATAGTCCAAGTTACCTCCCTCAATATTTCTCATCTGCAGTTACATTCCCAGTATTACATCTATGATCCCTCTCCCATGAGTCAGTTTCATTTGCTTCCCAGTCAGCCCTGTCGTCATACTATGAACAAAGGAAGTTTGAGTCCCCCTTACTCCCCCTTCCCCTATGCCCCCATTCAGTGTGCCAGTCCCTAGATTGTCCCACAGCTTTGGTTATCCCCCTTATGCTTCTCGTCAAGAAAACATTATTTCCTTAATTAGTTGTAGGTCTCCCTCTGTCAAAGATAAGACACCTATTCAAGAATATAGACCCAGAGGTCCCTATATCCTGGTTTCATTAACCTTATTGATGAGTTCCTTGGACCACTTTAGAGGAGTCCTTAGTGCCTCTCAGGATGGTTGGGTCTCGTGTGCTCGAATTTAGCTATATCATCACATGTTGAGATTCATATAGGGTATTGTTCTATGTAGTATTTGGTTGAAGACCCCAGTTGTCACCTAACTCTATAATATTGGTGAGTCTATTCAAGGACCCAAATAGGTTCATGTCCCTTGCGATTAATGGGTTGCGTTGGAAATAGTGTTCTGAATCCCCTGGAGTAGTGCTTCTGTATAGATTCATGATTGATGTGTCATGTTGTAGAACTAAGGCTCTGACTCTCCGTTAGTGAGTCCCTAGAGTTATGTAAACTTCCAGATCCAGCAGAGCATCAATTGTGCAGATATTGCATTCCATGAGAATGCCATGTTTTCTATGTATCCATTCTTCATATCAGCATTGTATTCATCCTCTCATTGAGGCCACCATTATGTAACATCGGTTGTATATGTATTGATCGACTCCCATATTTTTTAGTCTTGATCCCATTATTTATTCTTTTGACATTGTTACGAGCATGGTTATGCCCGCCTCATCCATATACATGTCACATATTCTTTATATCTCACCCATTGTTGGAAACCAATATTAATAAAAAAACCAAAATCCACTGTGTCTTAAATGAGGAAGCACCACTTCCTCATAGGTCTCTCCACTATACCCATGATCCTATGATTTATGTCGACCATATGATGAGATCCTGCCCTTACACATCAGGGGGCAATCTGTTAACACAAACAAATTCTCAACTAGCTCTACATGGCCTAAACCACATACATTTATCTTTTTCATGCCCTTTTTCCCTTCATTTTTGACCTCCACAACTACGTTTTAACCTTAATATCTCTCAAAAAGCTCAAAAATATCAAAAAGGGCCTAAAAAACCCACAAAAAGGGATAAAAATCTCACAAAGGGGCTAAAAACTCCAAAATATCTAAAAAACCTAAAAAGGGGCTTAAAACCATAAATAGGGCTTAAAACCCTAATTAGGGTTCAAAACCCTAAAAGAGAGAAAAGGACAAGAAAAAACTATAAAATAGTGTGGAGGTCTCCATCACAAGATTCACTTATTCCTTCTGTCATTATTATATTTCCGTGAGTACGTTGAGAAGCCATCATTCTCAAAATACTCACATACTTTGCCAAACATTCCATTTCCCCACCTCCTCCCATCGTGTATGTTGAGGCACCCTCCATACTAAAAATCTTGTGGAGAGGCGGTATCATTCCAAGTTAGGGCATGATGGCCCACTTTCAAGGAAAACAAAAGGTATACTGGTCTTTTTTTTGTTTATTTAGTTTGGTAGTTTTTCTTATTTTTTATTATGTTACTGATATTTTATTTGCAGCTAGATCTTTTCCATTGAATTATACCCTTTTGTCCCATACACAGAAGGGAGGTTCTTTTGCATGTAGCTAGGGTGAAAACCCAACTACAATGTTTTTGAAGTAGGGTGTTGTAAGGGGCACCTCCCTAGCAGTAGATTTTACTAGACCTGCCTCAAGGCACCAAGTATACATCGATACAACTGTAAAAATTTAATATGAACAAAAACTTTTTTGTTGTGTTTTTTTATGAGTATATTCAATTCATTCATATAATGTTATCTATATAAGTGTTGTAGAGTGTTGATTGGGGAAACCACATGATTATTGATCAGATGACGGCAGCCTCGGGGCAACAAGCATACCTGATTGTAAATGTACAATTTAAATACGTCAGAATGTTTTCTTATTATGCTTTTGCCGTGATTATTTTGGTTTCATTTGGAATTGTTTTTCTATTTTTTTGAAGCTGTGAGTTGTAAGGGGAAACTCCCTAGGAATAGCCGATATCATACCTCCCTCGAGGTAGCAGGTATACATCGATGCAATTGTAAAAATTTAATATGAACAAAAAGTTGTTTTTGTATGTTTTTTCATGAGTATGTTTGATTCATTTAGATAATTTTAGCTATATACTTGTTGCAGAGTGTTGATAGGGGAAACCACATGGTTGTTGATCAAATGACAGAAGACTCTAGGAAACAAGTATACCTAATTGTAAATGTACACTTTAAATACGTCAAAATGTTTTCTTATTATGTTGTTACCATGAGTATTTTGGTTTCTTTAGATATTTTTTTCTATGTTTTTTATGCAGGGTGTTGTAAGGGGCACCTCCCTATCAGTAGATCGGGGAAGGTCCCTGATACGTTTTGTTAATATACTTTTTTCCTCAGACTATTTCTTTCACGTCAGTAATATTTTAGATATTTTTGTTGTAGACCAATGATTCAGCGTACGAAACAGAGTCAGAGAAATCAATAGCTTTATATGTGGATGACTTGTTGCACAATGATGGCATTGGTTCTTCTCTAAAACCTATTAAGATGAAAGAGAAGGCCTTGAAAAAAATTAATGAGGATATCCTTCACCTGTTATTCATTGTTCCACAGACAAATGAGATTAGAGCCAGGGTTAATGTTTTGGTAAAGAGATCGCATGCCTTGCAAGTAAGTATTTGAACACTTTCATAGGCTATTTGACACATCAAACGCCACAAAGGAAAGACAAGATAAAATTGGTCAGCACAAGCCTGGGCCTGGTGGTTATTCGAATTTGGCAGCATGAATTGTAAGTATCAAAAAACCAATAATGCATACAAATAATAAATTGCAAATTATTCTTCATTTTATTGCATTGAAAAAGTTAAATTCATGACGTTATGCACATATGTAAGACGACCGATTCAATGAAGTTCCCATTGAGGAAGAATTAAAGCTTGGATTCCAATATGGCTTTGGAGGTGTTGTTGAACATCGAAAAGCTTGTTTGGGAAAATATAGTGTTCTAGTGATCCTTATTGCGCATAGGTATATAAAATCTATATAGTTTAATGAAAATTTATTACTTGTGCAACCTATTTGTTATAAAAAATTGCCATAAAATATGGACTATGTTTAGAGAAGGAAAGAAACAATCCAATCAGTTTCGAGGATGGACAACAACCAATCGAAGATCATGCTTCTAATCCTGGTAATATATTTATTCATGTGCTATAATTTTAAATATTACATTGCAAATGGTAAACACTAATTGTACTTTTCCATGTTTCAATTGTATAGCATGTAGAGGGTCACACTATACAGGTTGAGCCTAGACAAGAATATGATGTACATCATGTGGCCACATCAGGTAAAGAAACACATTTGTAATGTAATGTCATTATAATACCAAAATATATCAATGTAACATTTTCAAATTATTGCTGCAAATATGGAACCCTAGATGCAAAATCCACGGCAAGTTGATGAACCACCAAGAACTAAACAACAAGTTCCAAATGATTGTTACACATAAATATCATCACCATCATGTTTTGAGGCCTAAAATATTAGAAGTTTCCCTAAATTCCCAAACTATGAAGATTGGACATTGGCCCAGACTCCTATTTTCCATATTTGAGTCCAGCGCCACCTTTTCCCTTAATGCAAAAGGTGTTACCCTCTTCAGTAACACCCATTGTCTCTTGACAATAAGCGGTGCCACTACCTATGCCCCTTGATCAAAGAGAGATTCCACCTTGATAAGACTATGTCTACATGGAAGAGAAGCGGTGTTCATGTTAAAAATGGAAAAAGAGAAGATTCATGAAACTTGTCCAAGGAAGAATTCATGGTACCCTCATCCCTACTCCTGTGGACCACCTAGACTCGATATCTCCCTAGTAGGATCTCCCTTCCACCTCACCCACCATTTTCTCAACCATCCCTATCCTCCCAAGGCCTATAAAACCTGGCTCATACCCCATGGTTGAGAGGGAGAAAAGTTACACTACTGCATTGAGATTCTGGCCAAATCTAGGGTGAGCATAGAAGGAGCAAGTTGGATCTTTTGAGGACAAGGAATAGCATGTGAAGGAGCATCACAACAATAAGGCATAGTTGTAATATTTCTTCTTCATTTTTAATGCAAAATTGGTTCCTTTCCCATAAAATGTGTTATGTTGCAATCACTCGTTTTACTATTGGATTCCTTAGTCACTAATATAGAACTATAGACTATTTTTGGTAAATTTGATCTTGCTTGTTTGTTTGATGTGTTTGTGCAGGTACATCCATGGAGATTCATCACCATAGGATACAACTACATCACACTACTGAATAGCCAAAGGACTCATTCCAAATATCTACCAGCTCTAGGGGAAGTCTTCCATCTCTGCCATCACTCATTTGTTCTAGATCTGAACCATTCAATCCTAGAGGAACAACTCTTGTCCGCGGGAGGTGCCTTTTCCTAGCAACAAATATGGACACCATACTGGGAAGAGTATTCAACACATATGATCTTACTTGGTTCTCAAACTCTTCTCTGAAATCCAAACTCCAACCTTTTGGTGATTAGATCTACTAGCTTTTCTAGTGAGATCTTGGTTTGGTATAACCAGATCTACTTAGATCTAAGGCACGTCTACTTTTTGTAATTAATTTTCCTGTTAATTTCATGATTTTATGCCAGTGTTTTAGTACCTAACTTTCTTTGTTTTTCCATTATTTTTGTTTTAACATCTACAGTAGTCACTACACATGCATAGAGGCCAATAGGCGGTGCCACCATTCTTATTCTGTAGTCATTAAGTTGTGCCACCGCTCTATCATAGTGAACAAAAGGAGGTTCCCACAAGGTAACACTTTGTCACCAACCCTCTTCAAGTGGTTCTAGGTATGGTTTTCACACCCCTATGATTTCAAAGCTTATTTAAGTTTTCTTTTTGTTCTGTGTGTTTTTTGGGCTTCTTGCTTGAGATCTTGACTGTTGAATTCAAAGTATGGAATTGGTAAATGCTTGCTTTGATTTGGTTCAAAGAGCTAGGTGACATCCATATGTTTAGGTTCTTGTATGCTTGGTTTTTATTTTCAAAAGGAGTGCCTTGAAGTCAGTAGAGTTAGATCTCTTTTTACTGTCTAATAAAATTTAAAAGGAAGCTTGGATTTTTGGCTTTTTCATTTGTTCTTCGTCAGTTTATGAAAAATTGCTTTTTGCTTTTGATTTAAAGAAAAAAAATTGATATTTGATCATAATTGTGTTTAAGGACAAATGATTGGGCCCCTGATTAGCTTCACAAGATTTCATATATCTGCGCTTCTTCTTTCTCTTTTACATGTTCTTGTCTCATCAAAAAGAAATATATCATAGTTATAAGATAGATCTTTTCATTTTTTGAAGAATATTGAAAAAGTGCTTAGTGTGCCTTTTAGTGCTAGTGTCTTTCTTTTTAGGAAAAGAGATCTCACTTCATTCTTGATTTCAAATATTAATGTAGAAGTTTGTTGCTTGTTTTCATTTTTGAAAAGATGAGTTCAATGTGACTGTTTGGGAATTTGTTTGTTTTGAAATAGAATTGAAAAACTCTCTCCTTCCCATAAGTAGGGCATACTTTGAATGGTAAAGTGAAAAATTTGCATCCCATGCTGCATGGTTTTACTTTTCTATACACACTTCATGCAGTCACCTAATCGTTCAAGATAAAATTAATGGTAGCTTTAGGTTAAAATTTTTAGTAACTTTGAGTGATGGGATAGAGACGTGTTTCAGCATCTTTAAACATAGGAGTTGTCATTCATTTTCTTGCACTGCATCCTAGAAACTCTGTGTTTCTTCCATGTACCGTTGGTATATCAAATTTCCTTTCACATACCCTTGAGGTATATCGAAAGGTACTTCACGTACTCGATTGTATATTAAAAGGCCCCTTTTGAACGATTGTCCATTAGACAACACTAACACGGATTTGATCTCCCACATACCTTGTATATATTGGGAGACCCTTCTACGATTCCCTAAACCATGTAATAAAAACCCTTTTGGCCATATTTTTAGTGAAATACACTGAGAAAAACACTCAGGGAGACTACTACAAACGTACCATCTAGGTAATTGAGTATTCAGGTAAGGGGCATTCCCAATCCTCTTTGTCGAACTTTACTATTGGACCCTGTGGTATATCGCAAGTTGCAAAGACTTGAAAATCCTAGTGAGGAACTGGCTTTTATCATCCCCTCTTGTCACCTAAGTTTTCTTGTGGCCTTTAGCTTGTGTAGGAGAGGTTTTGTGTGTTTTTTCTAGTTTTCAAACCCTAGGTTAGGTTTTTAGTGACCATCAATCTAGTTGAGTTTCCTTTGAGATGATCCAGAAGATTTCAAGGCTTGTCACCTAACCTTCCTCCTGTTGCAAGAGAAATACCAATGGAATCCATAGACCAAGGAGCCATAATTGATTCTCACATGGAAGAGAATCCAACTATGGAAGTGGGGCAAGAATTCACTACATATGATAACCCCTTGGTCGAACAGCCTCCTACATTGATACTGCCTTTCATTTTCCAATGGAAGTTCATGTTGGTTCATCAAATTGGGTTAATCACACATCTAATGATACCGAGGGGACATAATATGGCCCTAATTCTCCTTTTTGGAGAACCTCTATGGGTCAAGCAATTTATGAATTTGGGGTTACTAGATCATGGTTTTTTAACCCTTCATCGAATGAGGAAATGTATAGAAGGATCCATCCAAGTATGGATCATTTACATAATTTTCAGGAGCACCTGACGAACATCATTGCTTCTCCTCCTTCTCATAGGGATCCTGTGTCAGCTATTTTACCTCATCTTTAAGAATCAACCCCTGTTGGATACCATTCACTCTGAACATATCAAGCAAGTCTTAGTTTGATATCATCGCTTCGAGGTTCAATAGTTCCCAATCTAGGTCAACCTTCCAACCTTCTCACTACGGTTCAAAATCCCGGGTCTGCTTCTAGTTCTCCCATATCTTCTACCACTTAGGGGGTAACCTCCATCTCAATTTGCATTAGTAGTTGGTTCAGTCACATCCAGTACAAGAAGGGCCCTTGTTGTAGGATAGTCAATAGTTGTAGTCCCTCCCACAAAAACCAAAGTGGTTACTCCTCCTTCTAGTATAGGGAAACCCTCAGGGGTACAAACCGTTGTTAATCAACCTTCTTGTGGATATAATCACCCATGAAATATACCATTTGCAAGTCATGTGAACTTTCAAGCTACATCTACAAGAATGGTATATCCTAGTATGCCTTACCCTGGAAATATGTTTACACCATGGGGGCAACCCAATTGGTCATATATGCCCCTGTCAGGAGTGATACCTATCAATGCTGCTGGAGGTTATGGTGGCCCATATTTTGGAGGGCCACCTGGTGGAGGTTTACCTAGTGGTTGGGCACCTAGAGGAGGTCCACCTAGTGAAGGCCCACCTAGCAGAGGTCCAACTTATGGAGGACCACCTCTTGGAGGGTCACCTTTTGGGGGACCACCTCCTAGAGGACCACCACCTTCTGGAAGACCACCTTCTAGGAGGGCACCACCTGGAGGACCACCTCTTGGGGGACCACCTTCTGGGGAACCACCCTCTAGGGTACCACCTTTTGGAGGCCCTCCTAGAGGAGGACCGCCTCGTGGAGGCCACCTCCTAGAGGACCACCACCTTCTGGGGGCCACCATCGGGAGGAACACCTCCTAGAGGACCACCTTCTGGTGGACCACATTTTGGAGGCCCACTTGGCGGAGGACCACCTGGTGGAGGCCTGCCTGGAGGAGGACCACCACCACCACCTGGAGGAAGCCCTCCTCCCACGGGCCCACCTATATCCAACAGATCTTCGGGAGGATCGTCTGCAAATCCAAATTCCCAAAAACCAGTGTATCAATTGACCTATGTTCCTACTAGTATACAGATGCCTTATCAATACTACCAGTATGTGAAACCTAACTAAAAACTTCCTTTTTTGGAAAATTTGTACTTGCCTGATCTGTCCAAGTTGATCAATGACCCCAGCCAGCATAACCCTTCATGGTCTACAATTCCAGTAAAGTTACCATCATATATTCTAAAATTTGATGGTAAGCAGGGAGAAGATCCCAAAAACCATGTTATGACTTTCCATCTATGGTGTTCTTCCAACTCCTTGATGGATGATTCGGTTTGTTTAAGGATATTTTAGTGAACTTTGATTGGTACGGTTGCAAAGTGGTACATTGAACTTCTGCAACATTCGTTTGTGGAATTTAGCTCATTGGAAACACTTTTTATTACTCATTTCCAGCTGCCCATCCATTACAAAACTGGTACGGATCTTTTGACATCACTTCATCAAAATACTTCCATGCAGATATCTTACCATATTCATGAATGGAGGAGACATCAAAGACTTATTAGAGCTCCTATTTCAGATCAATTATTGGCTGACTGGATCACCAAATACCTGTTTCCTCCCATTGCCTGAGATGTGTCTATGGGTGGTGATGTTACTGAAGATAAGGCTATCAGTCGCGTTCATTATCTGGACTTGGTTTATTCCTATTCTGGAACTTTGTATGACCTAATCCCTCAAGCTCCTCGTCCCAACACAGACTCTACTAAGCCACCTACAGAAACTCCTGTTGATGGGGTTGTCGATTCAATCCAACCCTCCTTGGTAGCTAATCCTACCAAGCAACATAGTACTTCTACTACTACTCCTTCTGCTCCTACGGTTTCCATTGAGGTGAATTTTATTCAAAGTACGCAGAAACCTGGTAATTATAAGAAGAAAGGTAAAGGAAAAAATAAGTATACTGGAAAGCAACAGGATAATCCCAATGCTACAACCCAAGAGAATGATAATAAATTCAAGAGGAAGGATAAGTATCCCTTCCTATTGTGTGGTGGTGACCACTTCACGAAGGAGTGGCCTCGTCGTGAAGAGATCAGTAAATTTTTGAAAAGTAACCCTACACCAAAAGTGCTTACCAACCCCTTTCCATATCAACAACAATTGATAGATTATATGTCTAATCAAGGAACCTCTAATTCTAATGAATAAATTATAATAATGTCCTTGGAAACTATTAACTTGCATACTCGTATTCAGTCATATGAAAAAACTGCAGAGAAGAAGGATGAGAATCCTTCTTCCGAGAAATATCCTTCCACTACTTCTTCTCCATCTTCATCTAATGGTCCTCTTACAATCAAGAAACCTAATCTCAACCTGATTTTGTGCCCACCCAAGATTACCCTAAGGAAATTTTGTTCTCAACATTGTTAAATATTTTCCTCAACCACTTTGTGCAATTTCTACCATGGAGGTACTCCAAAGTTTTCCCACGCAGTGCAAAAACTTGTTGATGACATTGGGGGAATTATACCCAGATAACACTAATTTGATTCACTTTAATGTGGAGAACTACAAGTCTAGATTACCCCACCAGCTTGCATTTCAAATCGTGACAAGAGTAGTTGGGAGAAAGGTCCATAGGACCGTCTTGGATGAAGGAGATTCCACCTCGGTATTGTTTGTGGCTTGTTGGAGAGCCATTGGTTCACCCAAACTTATGAATTCACCCACAACCTTGAAATATTTCTATGGATGAGGTTTCTGACCTCATGGTCTTTTACCAGCCATTTTGGTTGATTTTGGGGGAAATATTGTTTCCATTCAGGTGGAGATATTCAATGCCCTGTTGGATTACAATATTCTATTGGAGAGAAATTGGTTCTATGCTATGACGGTTGTCACTTCAACAATGTTTTGAAATATCTAATTCCCTCATTTAGGGAATATTGTGACCATCAATGAACTCAATTTTTGTTCACTACATGTTACTAACCCTACTACAAATAATATCCATATGCAAGGTCAATCCCCTATGCCTTATCAATCATTTGGGGTAGGTATGTTGAAGGATTCAACCCTCGTGGGAGTGTTTCCTTCAACCCATCATAGTATGGAAGTGGCGATTGTGAACATGATTTCCATGACTGACCACAATACTAGAGGAAAATAAGTTGTTGAGTCATCCTCTCTAGGCCCTTACGAAGCACTTTATGATGTTGTTCAATTTGCTTCTGATGTCCATTCTTAGGATTTTCATCTCGTGGCTTTGGATCCTTACCACCTTCCATACTAGATAGAACCCTCTCTCCCCACTCTAGACTATCTCTCGCAAACTTTTCCATTGGACGAGTCCATTATGGAGATCATGAGTACGGTTTAACCTATATGGGAAGATCATCATCATAGATGTTCTTTCCTTCCCAATGCTAGTTCGGTAGACCTTGATCTTGCATCTCTTATTAGTACGGATATTGTCAGCAATCCTCAAACACTTGTATTGTTGCAAGGCAACGATTTCGAAGGAAAAATTTGCAAAATCACTCAGACAAACCCTATTGACATATCAGTCAATCCCATAATTGTTGAGCATGTTCATGTAGGCCATAACTATTCAACAAAAGAAACTGAAAGTTATAGACATATATTCAAAGAATTTGTGATTTTTTTTCCTGGATGTATGAAGAAATGTTTGGGATTGATCCATCCATCATTGTACATGATATTAAAACTTATCCCATAGCAAAGCCAGTCCGAAAAAAGCTATGTCAAGTCCATCCTAGGAAGGTTGCAGCTATCAAAGCTGAAGTGGAGAAACTTCTGAAAGATGGGTTTATTTATCTCATACCACTGATGGAATGGGTGTCTAATATTGTCCCTGTAGCTAAGAAGCAAGTCACTATTAGGGTTTGTATCAATTTTCGAGATTTAAATAAGGATTGTCCCAAGGACAATTTCCCTACTCCACACATCAATCAAATCATTGATAACTATGCTAGGAGTGTCATCTTTTATTTTATGTTTGGTTTTTCTAGGTACAATTAGATAGAAATTATGCCCACCGATCAGCATAAAAGGAATTCATTTGGCTGTGGGGAACCTTTGCATATCAAAAGCTACCCTTTGGTTTAAAAAACGTTGGAGCTACATTCCAGCACACCATGTCCTATGCTTTTCACGATATTAAGCACATCGTGGAGCCATATCTAGACAATATCCCTACTCATTCGCAGCAATGGGAAGACCATCTAGGGCACCTTAGAGACATTTTCCTTAGGTGTCGTCATTATAATATTCGACTAAATCCACACAAATGTGTCTTTTGTGTTGAGACTGGACATCTTCTTGGCTTTGTGTTTTCCAAAGATGGCATCTAAGTAGACCCTTTGAAAATTGATGTTATTTTAGCCTTACCCACCCCGACTAATATCACTAAACTCCAAATTTAGCAAGGGAATAAAAAATTTCTTCATCGTTTCGTATGCAACTTCACAGAAAAAACGCACGGTTATATGTGCCTCCTTAAGAAGGACACACCGTTCTTTTGGGATGACCAATCCCAATGAGCTTTTGACAATTCGAAACACACTTTGATGCATTCACCAGTGTTACACCCCCCAAATTACTCAAAATACTTTATGTTGTATGTTGTTTCCTCCACTACTATGATTAATATGGTTCTAGTGGAGGAAGATTCCAATGGCCAAGAACACGTTATTTATTACCTAAGTAAGAGTCTTCTTGACTCTGAAACCCATTACTCGCATGTGGAGAAGCTAGCTTTGGCTACAGTCATTGCTATGCAAACATTTCATCACTACATATTACTTCACACCACAATTGTTCTCGTGAATCAAAACCCCATGTATTACATTATGACTCATCGGGTACTAGGGGGAAAGTATTCCCATTGGATCATTATCTTAAACGAATTTGATCTCGAGTTCACTAAGGATGCTTCAAAGAAGTCCTTGGTTTTCATGGAGTTGATGTGTGACCTTCCCTATTCTTTGATGGAAGAAGAGCCTAATGATTCATTTCCAGATGAATTCATGTTCCTAGTCAGCACAACCGACCCGTGGTATGGATATTTGATCATTTATCTCCAGACCCAGAGATTTCATCCCGACATGTCCTGTGATGATCGGCGTCGCATCCATCTCCATGCAAAGTATTATCTCATTTTAAATGATACGTTGTATCGACATCGTATTTATTCCATTCTTCGGTGATTCTTTACACACGAAGAGGCTGAACAAGTTTTGAATGATTGCCACTCTGGAGAAAGTGGCGGTCATCTTTATGGGATGGAAACAGCTTAGAAAATCCTTTGCGCTAGGTATTTTTGGCCCTCAATATTCAAAGATTGTCATGAGGTGGTGAAGAAATTCCCACCTTGTCAACTCTTTTATCCTAAAACGCACACCCACCCTATTCATTTACACC
The DNA here is from genome assembly GCA_001517045.1 of Pseudotsuga menziesii. Classification (NCBI taxonomy): domain Eukaryota; kingdom Viridiplantae; phylum Streptophyta; class Pinopsida; order Pinales; family Pinaceae; genus Pseudotsuga; species Pseudotsuga menziesii. Next base: position 19,622 of record LPNX010638221.1, on the reverse strand, counting down.
CCATCATTGTTGTTGGCCATTTCGCCAAGTGGGGTATTGATTTTATGCATTCTAATCCTACCTCAGCTGAGGGGCATGGTTACATCATTGTAGCCATTAATTAATTTACAAAGCGGGTTGAGGAAATGCCTAAATTTGCAGAGGATGGAAAGAATGCCTCCATCTTTTTATTTAACCATGTGATAGCTAGGTATGGAGTCCCACAAGCCATAGTCACTAACCATGTATGTCATTTATGTAATCAGATGATGGTTGAGTTGAGTGTTAAGCTGGGTTTTCGTCATGAAAACTCAAATTCATATTACCCGTAGTCTAATGGTCAGGTTGAATCCATTAAAAAAGTTTTAAAAAATATGTTGTGTAGGATAGCTGGAGATCACAAATCTAACTGGAATTTGACTATTTTTTCTGCACTATGGGCTTATAGGACTTCAGTTAAAACAACAACTGGTTTCACACCTTTTCAGTTGGTTTATGGACTAAAATTTTTCCTTCCTATCGAGTGTCAAATCCCATCACTCAAACTTGTAGTAGAACTTCTCCTGAACACTTCCACCGAAGAAGAATAGTTTTTGTACTTAATGAACCTTGATGAAAATAGAAGAGATGTTTCCTTGGCTAATGAGGCACACAAATAATGTGTTAAGGCTCAGTATGATAAGTATGTTCAATCTCGTGTATTTAATGAAGGTGACATGGTTCTAACTTACAATGAGAGACATGACAAGCTAGGGAAGGGGAATTTTGAATCTATGTGGTATGGTCCCTTTATCATCAGTAAAGTTTTAGAGAAAGGGGCCTACGAGCTTGTAGACTACGATGGGATATCTTTTAGGCAACCTCTCAATGGATTGTACCTGAAGAGGTACTATGATTAAAGTCATTTATGTATGGTTCCTTGTATATATGTATATTGTTTGACTTTTTGGTGTGTTTTTGGCTTTTCAATAAGGTTTTGAGTTTCTTGTCAATACTGTTTATACCATGTTTTGGTTATGCATATAGGATGTGTTATCTCCTAAATAAAATTTTCAATAAGTTCACTCAAAACAATTTATTTTTTGATCAGTGATGAAGGTTTCAAGTCATATTATGAAAGATATTGGGATGACTAACAAGGTTGGGATATATGATGTTCTATTTTTTTAAGAAAATTAGAAAGTTTTAGCTTTCAGTGGCTTAGGTGAGTTTTTCAACAACTCATTAGTCACCGAAAAGCTCACCTTTCGACAGCTAATAGTTTAACGTAGGACCATGATTATCCACCGAAATCTTGCTCATTACATTATTGGTGAAAATTATGGTAAAAGGAATTTCGGTGGCTTAGGCGACCTTTCCAACAGCTCATTAGCCACTGAAAAGCTTTGGTTTTGGTAGCTTAACGAGGGTTTTCAGGAGGAAGTTAACCACCGAAAGAAAATGAGATACGTTTTTGGAAAGGGAAACTTTCGGTGGCTTGGGTGAACTTTAAAATAGTTCATTAGCCACCAAAAGCCCTGCCTTTCGGTAGGTAGAAAAAAAAACCCTAAATACTCTCAACCACCTAAAAGGTAAGGGAATTGCAGGTAAAGCATGAGTTGATGGCTAAGAATTTGTTATTGATCTCAAAAGACTGATGGAAATCTAAACCCTATCCTTCCCTAGGGTTTGAATTTAAATTTTACAGGTACAGGGAGGAGGATCCACTTAAAAAACTCAAAACACAGGTTTATGTGGCTAAGTGTGGTTTCAAAACGGTCTCTAAGCCACCAAAAGCAGACTTTTGACAGCTAATACCAAAATTTTAGGGCGCGCTAAGCCACCGAAATTGGCATTTTACTATGAAAAGGAATCATTTTAAAATGGTGATTCTGAGCGACTGGAGAATCATTTTGCAAACCGCTCTGAGGTTTTTTTTCCTAACATTTCAAAGAACATTAACCTCTCTTAGTTTTCCTACAGGTATTTCATATTGAGGGAATTGAATCCATCTCTGAGCCCTAATTTTTGGATCACAGAATTTCCTTGTTTTACACGTGTTTTTGAAATACATATATCTATAAAATGGAAATGAATTTCAAGAAAATGAGAGATTGTTTTTCTCACAAAACACCAATATACAAAAAAATCTTTCAGTTTATACATAGGTGTCACATATTTGGAGAACCAAATGCATTTCTGAGCCCCAATTTTCTGCAATTTGGCCAAATTTTTAGGGCAAAAGTTGACCTAACAGGGCAGGTTACAGCAGAAAAATGAAGAGTTTACTTCACCAAAACCTGGGCAAGAGCAATATGAATGTAAAAGTTAAAATTTGTTGAAGTGCACCATCAAAGGAGGTCTGTTCCAGTTTTGGGGATACATCAAAGAGGAGAGGGTCACAAAACCCTACCTATTTTAACCAATAGTGGCTCATCCATCAGAAGACCAGTTACAGCTTTCCTCCAGTACTCATTGCAGTCATCAAAAGGTTCAAAGAGTGAAAAAGTGTTAGAGTTAGTTAAACTAGTAGTTAAATTAGGGTTTCTGACCTAATTTTGCAAAAACATTAATTTTATCTATTTTTAGTAACACAGATCCAATTTTTTAGGATCTGAATATTTTTGTAAAGGCTATAAATCCTAAGACTTATGTTATAGAAAAGGTTCGAATTCGGGGACTTGTATACCATTACTATTTTCAATCTTCTCATATTGCTCATGACCTAATATAAGCTCTTTTTCTATCATATGTTCAACTTCCATTTCTTGTCTATTATGTACTTATGCTTGAATGTGTTATTCAGGTTTATTCAGGTTAATTGATGTCTAGTAGCTGTCATCCTATTGGTATATTGATGATTTGAATTATAAGTACTTTCTTTTTTATAATTAGCCATTTATATATATTTGTTTTATGTATGAATCTGCCAACATGATAAGTTCTCCATATCTGCACCATATTATCAAACCTATAAACAGTGGTATTTAGAATCCTTATCCCTTATTGAGTTTCATGCATGTATTGAGAGTGTGAGTTCCTGTAGGTCACCTGACTTGATTCACTTAGAAAACCATAAAAACATTCAAGTTACCAAGAATCCTCGAGCTACAACCTAGAGGAGTTTCTTGGAGTGATAACAAATTGGCACCATTGCCGTGGAGAGGAGACTGAAGCTCAGCTTCCTTGGGAGACGACATAGATCCTGCTTTGGTGATGGACAAAGTTTGGACACTATTCTAGTTGTAATCATCTATCTGGTGAATCCTTTGGAATAAGGTGGATTCAAGAAGATCAAGTACTAGAGCAAACCCTAAAGGGCCCCAGTAACACTTGTTTCAGATCCAGAAGAGATTCCGAGAAGAGCTAGGGATTCACTAAGGTATACCTCCAGTGCTAAAAAGGAAGCTACATCAGGTATTTCAAGAGATATTCCTGCTATTATTTCTATGTTGAAGCATCTAGTTCACAGAATTTCATAAGTAAATCAGAAAATTTTAGGGTTGAGGAATCTTCAAGCACTGTTGCTTATGAAGATCTCATCCCTAGCAATTCCATTGAATAACTGTGGCTCCAAGAAGGGATCATACCAAAGCAAAACAAGAGAGGCTATCAGCAACACCTGTTGCAAACCCAGAGAAGATCATCAGAAAAGGAAGAGCTCTACAAAGGAAAACTTCCAGAGCAGCAAAGACATCTAGATCAGATTTGTTGGTAGAGGGAGAAGAAAACCTATCCCTGGTGCTAGGGCATATTTACAAATACTTCTATTTCCCTAATCCATTTGAATTTAAAAAATATCCACTAGGGAGGACCCAGTTGATAAAAGATGAATAGGCTGAATTAAAAATCCAGGTACCAGTTTATTAGTTTACTTTATGAACTGTTGTTATTTTTTATCATCTCTTTTGTACTTTTCCCTTCACATGTTAAAAGAATTATCCTATGTTTTATATATTCTGAAGATTATCAGCCATCTTTTAAAAATCCATCTGTAGAAGAATATTTGCATCCTTCTTGTATTGTAGAAGGTGAATCAGTCTTTGTGATGTAGCTCATTTATAAAAATGACCTCTGTATCCAAATTCCTTTTAAATATGATCATCCATGTAACCTTGAAGAAACCAAAACTGGTTCAAAACCTATGCAGATCTCATCATCCGTTGCCATAACCTTTGAACCTTGTCAGCAGATTGTTATCCCTCATGATCAGCCCATATCCTTTCAAATCAAAATCGGGATGAACATGTTTAAGCCATTAAAACTACCCTCTCGTCTTCATCCTTATCCTCTTGACTGTTATGCATATCTCCCTTGGTTTTCTGGAGAGAATCAAGCTTCAGCTGAAAGGCACTTGGAATGTTTTGAAGATTTTATTGACCATTTTCAGATTTTTCATGAGGATGTAATCATGAGATTTTTCTCTTGGATAGAATTCACTGATTCCTTTTTGAAACATTGGGGTGAGAAAAAATCTCTTAATTTGTATCTCGTTGATTTATATTCTTTGAAGAGAGAGGAATATGAAACTTTTCCTATCTTCAATCGAAGATTCTACAACACTTATCATGATATGCCTTTGGAGATCCGACCCACAGAGATAGATACCATGATATATTATGTGATGGGAATACATTCAAAACTTTCCCTTCTTCTACTAGAAAGGAAATCTTCATCATTAAGCATTTTGTTTGAAGATTCTTTAGAGGTGGAGGAAAACATTTGTGCTTCAAGGAGAATCCCAGAGCAGTTTGATTTTGAAAACCATTATCTACCTGATCCAGATAAATATCAGTATGATTCAAATTTTGACCAAGAAGATTATGAGTCTAAAGCAGATTCAAAACAACAGCAAGCATGTGAGCTCCTTTCAGATTTAGAATCAAATTCTTCATTGTTTGCAAAGTACTCTCAAGACAGGTATGAAGCTGGATTTTATGATCAGTTTGCAAACCAGGATGAGCCTATGATAACTGATGATTGTATAGGAAATTATATGTTTTCAAATGATTTTTATTCATATGATGTAAACCCTGTTTTATCATCTGATTGTGAGAACTATTCTTAAAAGGAAATTTTAATAATTGATGATCAAGATCTGACCATAAAATAACAAGAAGGTTCAGATCAGCTGTTGAGCTTGCATTTTGATTCGACAAAGGTTGAGCAGTCCACATTCAACATTGACATCAGTGAAGGATAATATCAACAACATAAAAAGGTATTTCCTGTTGGCTTTTATGACCCTGTTGCTGACTATCTAGAACTTATGAGCAGCATAGATATCAAAATATTTTGTCGGATGATAGCTGGTTCTGTCACCCTTTGAAACTACATTGCTGCATGCTAGGATTTCATTTATTTTTGGGGTCAATATCAAGGATAAGTTTATCATATCAGCTTCTGACATGGCTTCATTGGAAGCATGATGTCACTTGATACGAAGACTTTACTGATTACAATTAGGAGTAGGAATAGCTAGGAAAATAAGCTCTTAATATGAGCATCTAGGTCATTTTCAGTTGTTTTCATGAATAAGCAAAGCGGGCTACAGGCAAGTTGTAGCAGACCAGTTATAAAAGACAAATGACTCCATGCCCAATAGAACACTAGAATATAGCATTAATTATTATTTTTCAGGAAATGCATTATGGTGTGGGGTTCTTGGGACCTCACAGGGAGGTTCCCATCCCCGAGTAGGAGCCAGATGTTATCTCCTAAATAAAATTTTCAATAAGTTGACTCAGAACAATTTATTTTTTTATCAGTGATGGAGGTTTCAGGTCATATTATGAAAGATATTGGGATGACTAACAAGGTTGGGATATCTGATGTTCTGTTTTTTAAGAAAATTTGAAAGTTTTATCTTTCGGTGGCTTAGACGAGTTTTTCAACAACTCATTAGCCACCGAAAAGCTCACCTTTCGGTAGCTAACAATTTAACATAGGACCATGATTATCCACCGAAAGCTCGCTCATTACGTTATTGGTTAAAATTATGGTAAAAGGAATTTTAGTAGCTTAGGCAAGATTTCCAATAGCTCATTAGCCACTGAAAAGCTTTGGTTTCGGCATCTTAACGAGGGTTTTTTGGAGGATGTTAACCACCAAAAGAAAATGAGATACTTTTTTGGAAAGAGAAACTTTCGTTGGCTTGGGTGAACTTTCAAATAGTTCATTAGCCACCGAAATCCCTGCCTTTCGGCAGATAGCAAACAAAAATATAAATACTATCAACCACCTAAAAGGTCATGGAATTGCAGTAAATCATGAGTTGATGGCTAAGAAGTTGTTATTGATCTCAAAAGATTGATGGAAATCTAAACCCTATCCTTCTCTAGGGTTTGAATTTAAATTTTGTAGTACAGGGAGGAGGACCCACTCAAAAAACTCAAAACACAAGTTTCCATGGATAATCGTGGTTTCAAAACAGTCTCTAAGCCACTGAAAGTAGACTTTCAGCAGCTAAGACCGAAATTTAAGGGCGCGCTAAGCCACTGAAATTGACATTTTACTATGAAAATGCATCATCTTAAAACGATGATTCTGAGCGACTGGAGAATCATTTTACAAAACTCTAAAAAAAATTTGTTCCTAACATGTTAGAGAACATTAACCTCTCTCATTTTTCCTACAGGTATTTCATATTTGGAGAATCGAACCCATCTCTGAGCCCTAATTTTTGGATCTCAAAATTTCCTTGTTTTACACATGTGTTTGAAATACAGATATCTAGAAAATGGAAACGAATTTCAAGAAACTGAGAAAGGTGTTTTCTCAAAAAACACCAATATACAAAAACCTCTTTCCATTTATACAAAAGTGTCACATATTTGGAGAACCAAATGCATCTCTGAGCCCCTGTTTTCAACAATTTGGCCAAAATTTTAGGGCAAAAGTTGACCTAACAGGGAAGGTTACAGCAGAAAAATGAAGAGTTTACTTCACCAACACCTGGGCAAGAGCAGGATGAAGTGTAAAAGCTAGAATTTTCTGAAGTGCACAATCAAAGGAGGTTAGTTCCAGTGTTGGAGTAGGGTCCTACAGCTACAGGAGAAGCTGCCATTTTGGCGGATAGACAGTTTTGGAGAAGATATAAGAGATAAGGTAAAGATACGATGCCATAGCATGTTTCTAGCTGCATATTAGAGCCAGAAACTGTGACTATCAGGGTAGATAAGTGAAAGAAGATGACAGTACCTGAGCGGCCGAGAAGAGAGAGCTCACCCACTACATTCAAGGAAGCGGCGAAGACAGGAGGGCTCAGCTACCCTCATAAAGGAAATAGGGGAAACTAGGCCAAGGTATTGAAGACGAAGGACAGAAAAGGAAGTGACGCCCAATACCCACGATCAGTGCTGGGAAGCGTGCAATACTGTAGAGAGCTATGGTGTGACGGAAAGTGGCAGTTCAAGTACAGATAGACCGACTATCACAATTAGGGTTTTTGGGTTACTATTGGGACAGGCCCACAGTGTTGTAATGGCGAGACCTTCGGGCCACCTATAAAGGGATATAAACTGTATTGTAAAAGGTTAGCTATTCAGATAACCTGTAGCTATTCAAACAATTAGCCATCCTGAGAGTCCAGTAGTTTGTTAGCTCACAGTTATTTTGTATTGTAATAGAGTCGAGCTCTGGTTCTGCTATTCATTCCATAGTTACCTTACTGTAACCAGTAACCGATTCCAGGAGTATGCATGTAACAATTTGCAGGGATTGACAGAGAGAGAGAGAGAGAGAGAATATTGTAAGAAGGAAATATAGAGAAAGAGAAGAGATCTAGGAGAGAAGGGCTCCCGGCAGTGAGTGCGGAGTTACCCAGAAGATCTCTAGCTGCACAATAGGTTGCAGCAGAATTGTGTACTCTCTCAAGACATAATAAACATAGTTCTGTGGACGTAGCTTCTACCCTGGAAGTGAACCACATAAAACCATTGTGTTATGTGATTATTTCATGTGATTGTGCTTTACTTAGTTGATATCTGTTATCTATTACATGAATGTTGTATCTCAGTTAGTAAATGTCTGTATGTCCTCATTCAGTTACAGCATTGTAAAAGGTTAAAGGTGGATTTACATGTATCAAGCATCTGCATATGAGTTTATTAGTGCTTATTTCACACAGTAATAAGTCATTCTGTTAAAGTGTTTCCAATATACTTATTCGGCCAATTAAGTATAGTTGAGGTAGACTGTGTTGAACTATGGAAGTTCAAGTCAGAGAGTTTACTATCTTGTTGAAAGTTAGCCAAGTCATTCCACCCAGTGAGATAGCCTTTAGACCGTGAGGTCACAGTGGGCCGTACTATAGAAGATATCGCGTTGACAGTGGGAAATATCGCACCATCAAAGGAGCTACTATGTGGGATATCACAGATAGTGAGAACCACGTAGGGGAGAGTTTGTGCATCGTCCTAGTCGATGCGATGTGATAGGATTCCTTCCCCTGTTAGAGCTCGCGGGGAAGGGAGAACTGCGACTTGTAGGAAGATCTCGCTGGTTAAGAAGAGTCGTGAGACACCAGGATGCTATAGAACCTGGTTAAGGACACTTGAGTCTTTAGCCAACCCATAAGATCACTTTGGGTGAGACTTCATGCCATTTTGCGGTCTATCGCCGAAGGGCCAGTAAGCTAGGGGTATTGTTGGTATATGTATATTAGTAAACCCGGGTCTTCCCAGATAGCCAAAAAATGGTTCCATTGCCGGGACTTGAACCCGGGTCTCTCGGGTGAGAGCTGAGTATCCTAACCAACTAGAATACAACAGATGGACTGTATTTGGATTAATCGACAAACATATAGCTGATTTAAGACTAATGTTAGAGAAATGTAGGCAATACCAGATTTCCCTAAACTTAAAGAAATGCATATTTTGTGCGCCATTTGGTATTTTGTTGGGTCACATTGTCTATAGATAAGGCTTGATGGTAGATCCTGCAAAGATTGCCATCATCGTAAATCTTCCAGCACCCAACTCAGTCAAGCAGTTGAGGACAGTGCTCAGTCATACTAGGTACTATAGAAAATTTATCAAACGTTATGCAAAGATCACAGCACCTATGGAAAAGCTATTAAAGAAAGATGTAAAATTCCTATGGAATGAGGATTGCCAGAAAATTCTAGACACCCTTAAAGAGAAGATGGTTACAACACCCATATTAGTATTCCCAAACTGGACCAAGCCATTTCATGTACATGTGAATGCATCTGGCATCGCACTAGGGATCATCTTAACCCAGCCAGTAGAAGGAGGTATCGATCACCCTATCGCATACTCAAGTAGAAAACTATCCACCGCAGAAAAGAACTACACCACTACGGAAAGAGAAGGATTAGCCATGGTGTATGCTCTACAAAAATTCAGGCACTACCTACTAGGTGCCTCATTCAAGATGTTCACTGACCACTCCACTTTGAAGTACTTGGTCAATAAGCCAGTGTTAGGGGGACGAATCTGTAGATGGTTACTCCTATTTTAGGAGTATGATTTTGAAATTATTTTCAAACCAGGGAGATTAAATTAAATGCCAGACTAGATCATCTGTCGAGGATAGACTCAGGAGAAGAGCCAAGTAGCCTAGAGGACAACTTGCCTGATGCGCAGTTGTTTTCTATTCAGATCACAGATGAGTACTATGCTGATATTATTTACTTTCTCACTACAGGATGGGCACTTGTTGAGTTTACCAAGCAGCAAAAGAAACAGCTAGCTGTCAAAGCAGCAGACTTCACTTTGATTGGAGGACAATTATATAAGTTAGGTCAATACGAAGTCCTATGCAGATGCGTCATGCCGCACGAGAAAGAGGCCATTATCAGAGAAGCACATTCCGGTACCGCAGGAGGTCATTTCGCAGGAAAGCTGACTGCACAGAAAATCCTGACCGCAGGATTATGGTGGCCTACTTTGCATAAGGATACTAAGGAATTTTGTAGATGTTGTGATATCTACCAGAGGGTAGGAAAACCTTCATGGAGATATGAAATGCCGCTGTGACCACAGATTACACTGCGGGCATTTGACAAGTGGGCTATAGATTTTGTGGGTCCTATCAACCCACCAGGAAAACGAACTGGTGCGAGATACATCATCACAGGAATAGAATACCTCACCAAATGGGTGGAGGCTAAAGCAATAAGGAATTGTGATGCTGCTACAGCTGCACAGTTCCTCTTTGAGAACATCATCAGTAGATTTGGATGTCCAGTAATTTTGATGAGCGATCAAGGCACCCATTTCTTGAACCACACTATTAAGGCCTTGATGGAGGAATTTTAGATACAACACCATAAGAGCACTCCCTACCACCCACAAGCTAATGGTATGGTGGAGGCCTTTGACAAGATTTTAGAAAATGCTCTTACTAAGATCTGCAACAGCCAAAGAAACGATTGGAACCTCAGGGTTAATGCTATGTTATGGGCTTATAGGACTACATGCAAGAAACTTACAGGACATACACCTTTCAGCTTGGTGTATGGACAAGAGGCTGCTATGCCTATGGAATATATTATTCCCAGTCTAATAATTGCTCAGATCACTAGGATGACAGACACAGTTACGACGAATGAAAGGCTAGCACAGCTACTTGCCTTAGATGAAGACATGTTCATCACAGGATTCCATCAGAAAGTGCAAAAGGCACGAGAGAAAGCTTGGCATGATAGGCATGTAAAGAACAAGATTTTTCAGATAGGAGACCTAGTCCTCCTCTACAACAGTAAGTTTGTGAAGTTTCCAGGAAAATTCAAGACGCATTGGTTGGGGCCATACCAGATTCAGCAAGTTACAGATGGAGGTGCCATTCAGCTCAGCAAACTAAATGGGGAGCTTCTTCCCACTTTCATTAATGGCAGTAGGCTTAAGCTTTACAGTGCTAGCCACTTCACATCCCAGCCTTAAATCAGATAGATATGAGAGTGCAGATGTCCAGTGTAGTTGAAAGGAGGCATCGCACTGGTAGTTAGTCTACACCAACAGGTAAAAAGCATTCCCATGAGGAGATTTTTTTTTTTGTTGAAAAAAAAAACTGTTAAGTTTGTTTTGCACAGGTGATGCTGTGTGACATCACGGTAAGGCGATGATTCCCCGTGCCACGTAGACACTTTTGAAAAAACACAGAGGGCCAGTCAATTCACCTTCTGACAGGCAGTTAATGAAGAAATGACCGGTATACCTTACCGTAGATTTGGCAACAGCATCATAAATTTTCCAAATCTAGTAAATCTTCGATGAGACCGGTTCCTGCACACAGGTTTCGAGGGAAATTTGATCAGATTTCATCATTTAATAAGGATCGGGATGATGGGTTTGGTCTCATCCATGCAATTAATACCACCGACGGGTTTAGCCTAGATGACCGTTGTGTCCGAGATTATAGCCTTCAGCATAAAAGCAGAGATCATTCATTCACGATGGTTACTTTTGCAAGATCCGAGAGCTATAGAGTAAGTTGTTAAGTTTTCCCTGTGCAGAGCTAATTTCATTACAGAGTGCTATGATTTTCCTATTTCATAGCCATTGCCAATCCAGAGTATTGCACCGAGTGGGTTCTATCCGAGGAGGAACCTTTAGAAGACATTTTGAGATGATTCGAGCATGGAGGCCTTGTGTCCGCTATGACGACACCACCCAAGGGTATGAAACCAAGTTCATCACAGGTCAGACAGTCACCAAGGATGAAGAGTCAAGAGCAGGATGTAGAAGATGTCATCAAAGTCTTAGCTACAGAGAAGCAGAAAGACAAGCCAATCACTGAAGATAAGAAAACAGAGCAGAAGAATGATGAGAAGAAATCTCCATCCAAGAAGAATGTAAAAATGAGAAAAAGAAGGCAACGAGAGAAGGGAGATGACCTATCTCATCAGCTAAGAGAAGAACAAGAGGTTCCAAAGGTCAAGAATGAAAATATGCAGAACCCAAGCAGCGTGAATACCTGGAGCGAGTTGTTGAGAAGAAAAGTGAAAGGGAAAACAAACTGAACAAGCAGAACTTCAAGATGCAGAAAAAGTCTTGTTCTCGAAATGGAATTCCTAGTTTGTATACCTTTCACATAAGAAGGCTCCAGACTAAATGAAATGTTTAAGAAGGCTGGAAGATACATATTTTGCTTGTGATAAAAGTTCTAACCCAGATAAAGAGGAAAGGATATCTGTGGAAGGCTTCTCAAAATCTTAAGATCCTTCAAAAAGTTGCTCATCCATGAAATGACCTATATACAGCCTAAAATTATATCAGGTCTCGCAAGCGACAAGAGCGAGAGCATGAAAATAAGGGAAGGAAAGATAAGAAGAACCAACAAACTAAGTTATAGAAACTATGGAGAAAGAAGTCACAGGACTTCAGCAGAAACTTACAAATACTTCGCAATAAGCCAAGGAGAAAGTACAGCAGGAGAAGCCCGCTGTTAGTGGCTCAAGGACGAGCCACAAGTAAGTGTTAGGGGACTGTTGGAGTAGGGTCCCGCAGCTACAGGAGAAGCTTCCATTTTGGCGGATAGACAATTTTGGTGAAGATATAAGAGATAAGGTAAAGATACGACACTGTAGCATTTTCTAGCTGCAGATTAGAGCCAGAAACTGTGACTATCGGGGCAAAAAAGTCAAAGAAGATGACAGTACCTGAGCGGCCAAGAAGAGAGAGCTCACCCACTACATTCAAGGAAGCAACGAAGACATGAGGGCTCAGATACCCTCATAAAGGAAAAAGGGGCAACGAGGCCAATGTATTGAAGACAAAGGATAGAAAAGGAAGCAGCGCCCAGTACCCACGATCAGCGCCGAGAAGCGTGGAAGACTGCAGAGAGCTGTGGTGTGATGGAAAGTGGTAGTTTGAGTATAGATAGATCGACTGTCACAGTTAGGGTTTTTGGGTTACTATTGGGAAAGGCCCACGGTGTTGTAATGGCGAGACCTTCGGACCGCCTATAAAGGGATATAAACTGTATTGTAAAAGGTTAGCTAGTCGAATAACCTGTAGCTATTCAGATAGTTAGCCAGTCTGAGAGTCCAGTAGTCTATTAGCTCACAATTATTTCGTATTGTAATAGAGTCGATCTCTGGTTATGCTATTCATTCCATAGTTACCTTACTGTAACCAGTAGCCAATTCCAAGAGTATGTATGTAACAATCCGTAGGGATTGACAGAGAGAGAGAGGGAGAGAATATTGTAAGAAGGCAATATAGAGAAAGAGAAGAGATCTAGGAGAGAAGGGCTCCCGGAAGTGAGTGCGGAGTTACCCAGAAGATCTCTAGCTGCACAATAGGTTGCAGTAGAACTGTGTACTCTCTCAAGACATAATAAACACAGTTCTGTGGACGTAGCTTCTACCGTGGAAGTGAACCACGTAAAACCAGTGTGTTATGTGATTATTTCATGTGATTGTGCTTTACTTAGTTGATATCTGTTATCTGTTACATGAATTTTGTATCTCAGTTAGTAAATGTATGTATGTCCTCATTCAGTTACAGCATTGTAAAAGGTTAAAGGTGGATTTACATGTATCAAGCGTCTGCATATGAGTTTATCAGTGCTTGTTTCACACAGTAAGAAGTCATTCTGTTAAACTGTTTCTAGTATACTTATTCAGCTAGTTAAGTATAGTTGAGGTAGACTGTGTTGAACTATGGAAGTTCAAGTTAGAGAGTTTACTATCTTGTTGAAAGTTAGCCAAGTCATTCCACCCAGTGAGATAGCCTTTGGACCGTGAGGTCGCAGTGGGCCGTACTATAGAATATATCGCGTTGACAGTGGGCGATATCACACCGTCAGAGGAGCTGCGGTGTGGGATATCGCAGATAGTGAGAACCGCGGAGGGGAGAGTTTGCACATCATCCTAGTCATTGTGATGTGATAGGAGTCCTTCCCCTATCAGAGCCCGCGAAGAAGGGAGAACTGCGACTTGTAGGAAGATCTCACTAGTTAAGAAGAGCCGCGAGACACCAGGATGCTACAAAACCTGGTTAAGGACACTTGAGTCTTTAGCCAACCCATAAGATCACTTCGTGTGAGACTTCAGGCCATTTTGCGGTCTGTCGCCGAAGGGCCAGTGAGCTAGGGGTATTGTTGGTATATGTATATTAGTAAACCCGGGTCTGCCCATATAGCCAACATCCAGTTTTGGGGATACATCAAAGAGGAGAGGGTCACAAAACCCTACCTATTTTAACCAATAGTGGCTCATCCATCAGAAGACCAGTTACAACTTTCCGCCAGTACCCATTGTAGTCATCAAAAGGTTCAAAGAGTGAACATTTGTTAGAGTTAGTTAAACTAGTATTTAAATTAGGGTTTCTGACCTAATTTTGCAAAAACATTAATTTTATTTATTTTTAGTAAAACATATCCAATTTTTCAGTATTTGAATATTTTTGTAAAGGCTATAAATCCTAAGACTTATGTAATAGAAAAGGTTTGACTTTGGGGACTTGTAGACCATTACTATTTTCATTCATATCATATTTCTCATGACCTAATATAAGCTCTTTTGCTATCATATGTTCAACTTCCATTTCTTGTCTATTCTGTTCTTATGCTTGAATGTCTTATTCAGGTTTATTCAGGTTAATTGATTTCTGATAGTTGTCATCCTATTGGCATATTGATTATTTGAATTATAAGTACTTTCCTTGTTATGATTAGCCATTTATATATATATGTTTTATGTATGAATCTTTCAGCATGATAAGTTCTCCATCTCTGCACCATATTATCAAACCTATGAAGCGTGGTAGTTAGAAGCCTTATCCTTGATTGAGTTTCATGCATGTCTTGAGAGTGTGAGGTCCTGTAGGCCACCTAACTTGATCCACTTAGAAAACCATAAAAACATTTAAGTTACCAGGCATCCTCGAGCTGCAACCTAGAGAAGTTTCCTAGAGTGATAACATGATGGATTTTTATGGTTTTGTTGATGGTGCTTGATGTCATACCTTGAACCTCGCTTCAGCTTCTTAGGTTTGTATTCCCTAGAACATGAATTATTCAGTTCATGAGTGGTTTGTATTGGTCCAACTACCAATAAGAATCACTGAGTATCAGGCACTGATAGGTTTATTGACTGAGGTTTCATCTCAGGACATTCATGACTTGGTATTATTCATGGACTCACAGCTAGTGGTTTGTCATTTAAACCATGTTTATAGCATCAGAAACCCTACACTTCTTGGTCTTTTTCAAAGAGTGTGTCTATTAGAAAGGTGATTTGAATCAATCACTTATAGGCACATTCCTAGGTCTTATAACATGGTTGTCGACTCATTAGCAAACTACATTTTATACTGGTACATTTCCCATACATAACTTTTATAAATAAAGCACGGTCCATTGTAAAATAAAATAAACAGTAAAAGACACATAAAACTCATGTAAATATCATTTTCCATTTGAAACACATATAAACACCGTAAATAAGTATATATATATCTAAGTGTTTTAAAAAACATGTTCGCGAGACCCTGACTGAAGCACTCTTGATTTCAAATATACAAAAATGGAAAAAATCTTGAAGCTAGTTATCTTTTAGTGTATACATCATGTATAAATTCTAGTGGTGCTCATGATAGCACATGATAGCCCTAGCTACCCTCCATAGCAGGCGGCTGAATCGACCTGACACTCTAGCTGTGTGTCTCTGGTACCTCCTGGGGAGGTCATCTATAGCAGCATCTAGAATGTCCAGAGTCAACCGGTTGAGGTTTTCCTACAACTCGGTTAACTCATCATCTCCTTTGTGTACAAAGCAAGCCCCTGCTCGCCTGTCCATCAAGGAAGATCCCCCGGTTCATGCATCTCCAACATCTGTATGGTAACATTAGGTCTTGTCATCATTTATAAAAATTATAAAACATGAAAATAAAACAAATAATAAAAATATTGAGAATTTTTCTTACCAATATCGCCCGATTAGGCGTCTGCTGGTATAGGTAGATTTGGATATCCTTGGAAGTCAGTCCCAGCATAGGCATAATCCTTAATCATGAGGATTTGGTCATCCAACCAACGAAAAAATGGGTTCTCGTACTTAACCTTGGATTTTCCACCTCTAGTGCAAGCCATGATCTCTACCCACCACAACATGGGGGGTCTCAAGCTCTTAGCTTGGTGAAAACCACCTGTGGCCTGAGGGGAGGTACCCGCTTGAAAAAGAAACATAACAGGATAGTCCCATAACCAAACTATTTTAGCTCTCCCTATCGATACTTAGTCAGTTGATCCTTGAACACACTGAGCAATGCTTCAAACCAGTTGAAAACAGTGGGTTCCATAGCCTCCGGGGCATACAACATGTGCGCTTGGGAAGCTTGATGAACCCCTTAGCTCCCTACAACCTTTTTCATAGTGAAGAGTACTATCCAAAGTGGCAAGTCCATCACTTCCTTGATGGGGATATTTTTCCCTGACATCTTAGTTCCTGGGAAACAGTGGAAAACTATGAGTTCTTGTGTCATGATTTCTCCCCCTAGAGAACCTGTCAATGAGATTGGCTCTCCACGCTTAGATAATCTAGTCAGAAATTAAATATCTTCTACCTCTCCTATAAGACTGTGGGCCCCCACCTCAAAGTATTTCTTTTCTTGGTTCCATATTCCAAAAATATATTCTAGTAGTTTTACATGAGATATCATACTAGGATCATGGAAGAATTTCAAAAGGCCACAACCTCGTAAAGAAGCTATAGAAGCTGCATCTGCCCCAACTCTGGAATCATCGTCCTCATGTTGTCTTTCTTTCCACACCACCATTTTGACTATAATGACCTGCCAAAAAACAAATTTGAAGCATTTAGACACATAATCAATCTTTTAAAATACTTAAAAATATTTATTTTTGCTAGGGAATCCATCTTTTGGGCGTTCTTTGTGGCACCGCTTCTGTCTCCTTGAGACAAAGCGGTGCCAATTCCTGTGCAGGTGTAAAAAATGTGGTTTTCCACGGGCACTGCTTTTCTCACAAAGGAGAAGCGCATTACTCGGGATATGATTTTTACCCTTGGGTAAGAATCCCCAAAACTCATTGAAATACACTAGAAAAGAAAATTTTTAACCATAGGAATGATGAGAATAGTTTTAACTCCTACCTGAGATAGACAGATTGAAAATCGAATGAGTAACGGCTCCGAAATCTCCATGAGAAATCTGCACACAATTGCTCCAAGTAGCTCTCCAAACCTGGTAAATGGTAAAATGAGATATTTTTACTATTCCTTTGACTTTATATGTGATTTTTTATGGTTTTA
Source organism: Pseudotsuga menziesii (assembly GCA_001517045.1). NCBI lineage: Eukaryota > Viridiplantae > Streptophyta > Pinopsida > Pinales > Pinaceae > Pseudotsuga > Pseudotsuga menziesii. Next base: position 2,422 of record LPNX010638221.1, on the reverse strand, counting down.
TTACATTATTTTAATATTTTTTAATTATCTTATTAAAAAATGCCCTTTTCTATAATTATAAAAGTCAATTTTAATATTGTTTGGAAAGCTAATAGTCTTTGAAAAAAAATTTGCAGGGATGAAAATGAATAGTGTTGACTATGGATACGTTCATTTTTGGCTTTTTCATACTTCCATCAAATGGAAAAATTTGTCGAGCGCTAATTTCAATATTTTGATCGTGCCCTTTAAACCTAGTATCAAAATTCCAAGTCATTTTTGCTTCTTTTCAGGCTCGCTAAATCCACTCATTGTGAAAAGGAACCCTAATGGAGTCTTATTTAAACTCTTTTTGGACTCCTTAAATGTGAAAATACTATCGAGTGAAATTGTATTCTTCACACTTTTAAAAGTACTTGAAGAGTCATCTTTCCGATGGTGGTTTACCCCTTTTTTGGTTCGGATTGACTAGTTACGAAAAAGGAGCGCTCCAGCCAATCATGACTGAAAGATTTATCTCAGGTATTATTTTATACTTTTTTGGGCCCTAGAGACTAAATTGTACAAAAAAGGACCCTTTGGAGTCTTCTTCCATTTTTGTTCATACTCTCTAAACATGAATGATGCCGAGTTAACTTTCAATGGACTCATTAAACTAAACACTAAGAGACCCTCTTTTGGGAACAAACCCCTCCTTTCTCAGGTTCGTGAGATATATGAGAATGGACTTATCTCCAGATAAGCTATAGCAATTGTTTTTTACCCTCTTTGGACTCGTAAAAATGAAAAAGAGGAACTCATCAATCATGATGGGGAAATTAAGGGAAGGAAACTATTTCATTTTGCGAATAAATGGCAGTTAATAGTCACCTTTGAACATGGCACTTATCTGCATTTCATTCAGTCAAATGGGAATTCAGCTTGCTTCCAAGTTGATCTACTTTCATGAGTCATGTCACTCCTTTGAGTCTTTCAAACAATGCATTGCTTATCATTGCATTAGGTCTTGGTATCCATCTGGTCTAAGTCAATGCGGCCAAGTATTCAGTCATGTCGCCCGATGTTCAAAGGAAAATTGAAAGCTTACCTTTGCAGTCAAAACAATCATTGTATCAGTACCTTTTGAGTCAGTCCTATGGTTACATCATACTCAAAATTCTAGAACTTTCTTCCGAGTTTCATGTTGTCGATGTGGGATTCATCATGGCCCTCCTTCTACGAGACTATTCCTATCGACATCAGATCATCATCTAGGAATTAGTCTTAGAAACAAAAAGATAGTACCTTGAGATCTGTATGCGTTAATGACATATTATTTCACTCTCGACATAGGTTCACATCATTGACCTTTTATTGAAATATTTGACTGAGTGTTTGACATCAAATCATCTATTCATGCTTAGGATATTGTACTAGGGTACCTTAGGAATCATTGACATCATTGGTGATCTCCTTCGCACTTGTTAATGGTTCTCATTATTGACCGGTAATCAAGTGGTTTCTATCATGTTTGACATCAAGAAATTGTAATCACATGTATTTGTTAAAATCTCATTGCTTTCCCCAGGTTGCAATGGAGTATTTTGTCTAAGTCCTAGAATGGATCCACATTTGTATTGTCGTGGTTGTGCTCAAATTTGTGTCCATTTGACATAGATCTACATTTTATGTCTAGTAGCTGTGTCCAAGTTTGATTCTTATTCGCGTGGATATACGATGTATTCTAGTAGCCATTTTTATTCATTTCCCTCATGGATCTACCTTGTATTGGTCTACAGCCATGATGAGGAATCATTTGGTTATGAGTAAAAAAGTATTGATGTATTCCAGAATCCTGGTTGATGATGATCTTCGATCAAGCGATTACTTGCCTCGAAGTGATAACTTGCTCTTTCAAAGCTCTCGCATATCGTATCCCTCTAGCCTCATGCTTTGGGGGGCATTATGTTACACATAAATCTCATCACCATCATGTGTTGAGGCCTAAAACATCAGAAGTTTCCCTAAATTCCCAAACTATGAATATTGGACATTGGCCTAGACTCCTACTTTCCATATTTGAGTCTAGCACCACCTTTTCCCTTAATGCAAAAGTAATAACCCTCTTCAATAATGCCCATTGTCTCTTGACAATAAGCATCGTCACTGCCTATGCCATTTAATCAAAGAGTGGTTCCACCCTGGTAACGCTCTGCCTGCATGGAAGAGAATCAGTATTAATTCTTGCACATGATCTAGGAACTAAGATTCAATCTCATCAAAGAATTATTAACAATTACTCATGAATTGGAAATTTTCAGGAACCAAATAAGTTTCCTCTCTGTATATTATATAAACAAAAATAATTACAATTCCCATGCATGAGCCATAGCTTAACTCAATGAAGAATTCGAATAACTAAGGGACAATTCGAATTCCCATGCATGAGTCTAGCTTAACTGAC
>LPNX010638218.1:3984-14326 GCA_001517045.1 Pseudotsuga menziesii | reverse complement strand
TAAAACAACCATAAAACTTGCTCAATGCATGAGAAAAATCAGTTCTGCAACACAAATTCATGAAAACAATGGTATTACACTTCATATTATCATAGTAATGAATATAAAGTACAAAACCTTAGCTCATCCCAAGCTGGTACAACAGATCCTTCCAACTCATCTCAAGCGGGGACTCTTCAATGCATTCTGAAATCTACAATGTCTATTTGTGACTGCCACAAACTGTGGCCCACAATACAAAGGCCAAGTAAGGAATCCCACCAAGCTCTACAATCCAATCCATGGAGTTTCAAAACAAGCCAGCATCACACCAAAATTCAAACCCAATCTCTCCCATGTGCATCACACAAGCCATCAAGGATATTCTCACATGCATCCCACAGGCTTCAATACTCAACACTTGTTGTCACTTCTCTCATTCATCATTTGTGATCATTTGGAGGCTTGAGCTTTTAGAATAGAGTCATAGACTTAAATTTTAGACTGATCTTGGCAATTCTTGTGCCTTGTTGGAATCTCAATTAGGACTTAGGAGGCAATATTAGGAGGGTATACTACAGCCTATCTTCCAACTTCAAATTGAAATTTCAAGGGCCCTCAAGACTCTAGAGGCTATTTAGAGCCTCCTTGAACTTGTATTTTGTTTCATATTATTATATGTAGTGCACTTGGTGCCATTTTGATATATTAAGTTCTGATCCATACACACACACACAAGTAGACTTTGCATATTTTTATCCAATGGTTTGGGATCATAGTTTGGAATCTTTATTTTTTTTTCATTAAATTTATAATATCTTATGTATTTTTTAGTAAGCTGAGTCATTAATTTCAAATTGATCTAACTCGATGTCGATTCTGGTTTGAGTGGGGCTGACCCTTGACCAATTCCAAGCTCGAGTTCAAGCTTTAAAACATTGGCTAGCATCACACCAAATATCAATCTAAGTTACAACGTAGTTATAACAAAGACACTATATTCCCTTTATATATAATTAGGTGAGGGGGTCCAACAATAATACATGGATTAAGTCCACAAGTAAACACTAGGCTAGTTAATCCAACAAAAAAAACCCGAGTGGAGTGCGACACTAAGCATATAAGCAACAAGACACATCCTTTAGGGGTTCCATATCCATATTCCGTCTTTGGCATGGCTGCGCTATGAAACATGTTCGACACATGTTTAGTACATGTCTTGAAACAAGACTCGTACTAAACACATGTCAAAGGCATGTACTAGACATGTCTCACATGTCCAACACACGTGGATAGAAAAGTGACATATAAGATTCTCAAAAAAAAAATCTCAATAATTTTTCCCACTTTCTAAAGAGGGGGAAATATATCTCAAAATTTTCCATTGTGCAGATGAATAGTAAAACTAAGATTTGATGGGATTCCATGTATTTTGAAGGCGAATTCACAAACCATATTTTCCATTTCTTCAACAATGGTGATTTTCTTCATTCATTCCACAGAAATCATGGCACAATCAGCAATGGTAGTCGGTAAAGGTCTAAAGAAAGATGGGAATGCCAGTGTTGGTGTCCCCCCCCCTCCAAGCTCATATATCTTTACTAATGCTAGTACTCCATCTACTGCAAGGGGAAGTATATGAATAAGTATATATCTTGCTACTTGGGGAAGGGGGAAGTATATGAATAAGTATATGATTAAGTGCAAGGGGAAGTATATATCTTGCTACTTTGTGTAAGGGGAAGTATACGAATAAGTAAACCATGCCTCCTAATCTTTTGACAGGTTTTTCAATCCAACTAGGTTTGTTAAGGTGGAAAAGCTCAGGGATCAATAATAACTACAAGCTTATTAGACGCACATTTTCAACATAGCTCATCAGGTCCACACTGGCCACTTACCAATTTTCAAACATCAGTCTAGATGAGAAAGGAATTGGATGGGCACCAAAAACAGCAACATAAACATCCACACCAAAAATAGCAAGTCACATAAACCCAGTGAAAAGGTGGAACCCCACAAGTTATCATCTTCACATTGCATCTTTTGGAGCAAAACGACCTCAAGTAGTGATCCAAAATCCAAATAAATTCCAAGAGATATCAAAAGCAAAGAAAGAACAGCTACAAATGCAGTAATATCAGTATATTCAAAGCAGATTATATGTTAAGTAAATCCATTTACCTTTATGTATAAATAACCAAGCACATGACCTGTATAACTTTTCAGATGACCCTTATTTGGTTTTAGAGCGTTATATAAATAAATCTTGTAGAAAGTTACAATAAATCTCTCAGCATGTGCAAATTTTTAGCTAAAACCACTACTTAGTTTCAAGACTTCAAGTCAAAATTAGTTTCAGTTTAGTGATAATATAAAGGTATAGAAAAATTTCATCTTGTCAAGACTCAATAAAAGATCAGGATAGTAAAACAAAATCATGACACCAAATTACTTGTTGTCCATGCAGGATGTTATGAGAAATGTGCCACTCGAATCGAGAGATAGGCTAGCAATTCCATGAACTCTTCCTTCCTGTCACAACCAACACCAAAGGAACATTAATCAGATCACAACCATAATTTCAACATGAACCAGAGCATCATGAAGACTTTGTAGGCCCATTCATGATAAAATTGAAGTCATCCACTTAAGAGCTTCACACAAGAACCTATGTGACAATATGGATTGTCATGTGCATTGCATGAAATTCAAATAATACATGAGTTGTTTTCAAAAAAATGACAAAAATATCCATAGAGGCATTAAGCTTTAGAAGTATTTTCAAACTACCCCATAAAAACCTTAATTCTTTCAAAATTTGCTTTCAAGATTTGTACCATCACCCATTGGTAAGTGAGAGCCAACCAATTTGGGGAACTTGTGGGAAACAGCCTCTACAGAAGCATCCTCTTTTCTTCCTTTAGCAATAATATGATGCGGTATATCACGGACAATCCTCAGAAGATTGTTTGTAAAGTATGATGCAATTTGCAAGATAAATTCAGAAAAAGTCATGATGATTCAACACAACTTTAGCACCCTCCATTTATTATTTATAGTTAAATGAAATAAATGCCAACAACAAAGATTTTTTTAGCTAGTTACCTGTTCCTTCATAAATGAGACTTCCTCTGATTCAAGATCTACTACTGTTGCAACTGTAACTGAAGGTGTGCAAAGACTGCCCTCCCTTGCAGCAGCACGCAATGCAGCATGCTCTTGTGAATGTTTCCAAGGGCTATATATAAATTCAGACACTATGACAACAAAGTAAACCTGTAACCAAATGGAAATATGTCGTTAGATCTTGTTCTATATAATGTGAAATCATAACAAATTCAATGTGATTATCTACCTCTAGCTTTATATTTACATGTTGAGGAAAAACCAGGAAAATCAATTTTGTAAATTAATAAATAAAATAGAAAAGGACAAATTCCTAAAAGGGAAACCAATGGAAATCTATGTATTGTTAAAGACTAGTCTCTTGAGCATTCCAAAGAAAATATTACTGTAAATCCCCAAACAATTCAATGACGCCCTTCCCACCATGCATTGAGCTTGAAAGTCAGTATTGTTGTTGATTTTTCTGTATTTGGAGCTTTTTGATTTCTTCTTTATTGTAGCTTTTACTACATGTTCCTTGCCTGCTTTATATCTTGGCAAGTTATCCCTTTGGATTTCTTCAAACTTGGGACAAACTAATTGGTCTTCCACTGCTTTTCCTCTAGTTAGTTTTCTTTGTCTCTCAACCTTGAGTTCACCTGGATACCTCCCAGACAGCCACTCACTAGGAGCAGAAGAGTAAGTATTGTCTATTTTTCTCTTTTTGGTAATTGATTTAACAAAATGTCCATTTGTAGTTTCTTGATGGTTCAAGACTGCCCCATATTGTCTATACTTTCCATTAAATGTATCATGCTTCTCATTTAGCTTTGGCAGCAGATCTTCAAAATTTACCTTACAAGGAAAGAATGGCAAGGATTGCATTGCTTAAGTGGTTTTTATAGGGGTCTCAACTCCAGTAATACCTTGACATTTACTAGCCTGCACAAGAGTATTATTATCATTAGTCAATTGAGGTCAGGTTTAATTTTATGGCATCAACTCTTATTTGCGTACATCGAGCATAGGCCTTGTATTTATAATAAATACGGAGCCATACATGAATAGTTGAAAGCTATGAAATGAAATTTACAAAATAAAACCACACCCCCGAGCTTTAAGCTACGTGAATATACAAACAAGTTTGCAGAGCATTGCAATAGATATTTCAGGTACATTTCTCCTTGTTAAGAAATTTTACATTAGTCAAAAACAAATGCCCACTTCCCATCCTTGCAAATGTTTACTTGTATAGTACACATTTATCAACTTCAGAACAAATCAAATATAACAGATTAATGTGTTTACCAATAGGCCTATGAATATCCAACACTATTGCCAATGGGATTGTCATCCAATTGTGAGGATGGAAACTTCTCAAGCTATCCACGAGAGTTTCAATCTCCGAAAGGGCATGCACCCAAGTGTTGCCCCTTGTGGGTTGGTTTTCCTGTGCAAGCAAATAGCATTGTGGTGCACCTGTCGTGGGCCAGTTTACCCTTGTGCAAGTGGGGTCAGGGAAAATGATAATTTTAATGTTCAGAGGTTCACAACTGTTCCATCGATAAAAATAAGGCTGATAATCAAGAGGAAAGTCAATATGTTTAGCTTCTGACAAAATAAGGCAGAGTATATGCACATTTGCACTCACTTCTCTTGATTTGGAATCTGATGGAATCATTTCCCCTACACAGACAACATGGATTGCAATTCTGTGGCTGGATGTACCCTTAAGCTGAAAAATCTCGGTTTCGATTGCCTTGGGGAGCTCATGTTTACATGGTTCCAATTCTTTGTTCTTATACTAGTTAAATCTTGAAATCTAAATATCAATGGCCTCAATTTAATTTTAACATAGAAGGCTGAAAGCCCTTTCAGGCTATCACAGATTAAAAAATGGGAACCATAAAGTCGAACTTTCAGTCCAGTAAATGAGCTGTCTGTTATCTTCGATGGAGTAGACAAGGATACATTTAATGCCAAACCGACTTAACATTACAACCTACCCATGCATGCAAAACCCTCAAACTATTGTACAGGAAGGCAACATAAATGAAAAAGAAAACTATAAAATGAAACCGAATCTGGACCATCTGTTTCATTTTTGGTGAATCTAATTTGGTCTAGAATGTTTATAGTTTTAACTTATTCCAGCTTTTAGGACAGTGGAAGTTTTTTGAAGATCTCATTTCTTTCATAATTCCAACTTTTACTATGCCAATATGTAAAACTTTAAATGTATTGGAGTCTGATGCATCAGGGATGGCACTGATAAATTTTGCATCAGAAAGGATTGAAAGGACAACTAATGGTAGGAAAATCTCAATTTCTCGAAATAAGATTGTCAATTCATGCATATCTCAAAATATCTCAAACAAAAAATAACCTTAAACCTATAGAATTTGAAGAAAATGGAAGTCAAATCATTCGGTCTTCATGAAACTCATACCCTCCTTATTGAATGTTGTGTGGCTTTGAAGTTACCCCTCCCACATCACCTCTTTATTTGTGTTCCTACATGGCTGATCTGATTATCAAACCACAAATTGTGCTTCCAGAAATGCAAAATTAGGCTTCAAAGGTGTGGGACTGGGGACTCCAAAACAAAGGATCTGCTTCTATGATAGTCTATTTGATGCTTTGATATTTGTTGTATTGAAGCTTTTCATCCACACTAAATGACCTCAACTTGGTGGAAGAAAATAGCACGAGTCAAATTTGAATGATAGATATTGAGATCTATGTTTAAGAATTTTGAATTTTGAAGAAAAATCATAATGATATGAAATGTCAATATTACTAGAGGTTTATTTTATAAATGATAAATTCCAATTATTGTATGTACGTTTTTTATATGGGAAAAACTATTGCAATTTCAAGGCTTGTTTGGTATTCTTGAAATATTAGGCACATATCAGTATTATCGATAACTAGAAATTTAAAGATATAATTTCATGTTTACCCGTACAATTTAAAGTGTATATGAGCAATTATTTTAAGGCATAAAGCAGAGAGAAAGGGACAACATTGTGCATATATTTATAGGTGTTTCTAAATGTACTGTACATGAATGATCTGGGAGGGTCCTTTCTTGTTGTATTTGTCTTGTTAGAAACATATATTGTCGATAACAATGGCTCCTCATTTTCACCACATAAAGCCTAAGTTTCGAAAAATGACTTTCTGAATGTTGAGACCTCTACTAGATGTTGAAATTTGAATGAGTAGAGCAATGTTTTCCTAGATTATCTATCTTGAAGATGCTGAATTGTGAAGTTACACGATTAAAATACCGTTGATAATGATTTGTATAATTGAACTTGCTTTAGATGAAGACATTACATTATGAGATGTTGTCTTTGTAAGTGTTAAAAATGGTCATAATTTAGATGGCGCCTTTTAATGTTCCAGATGGTTGTGGATGTCAAAAATTCTTATGAGACTCGAATAGGGATATTTAAAGGGGTAGTAGATCCTCATACCTCGGCATTCAGGGAATTTCCATCATGGGTTGAGAAAAATCTCTTTATGCATCAATCAAATGGTGTTATTTCAGGACAGCAAATACCTTCAATTCAAGAGAATTTCATGGATGAAAGGGGAAAACAACAAATGAATTTTGGAAAGGGGCAAATCCCACACCGTGTTGCAATGTAATGTACAGGGGGTATCAGATGTGAGAAGGCCACTAGTTTTCTCATGAGCAAGGGCTTCGAAGAGGTTAAATCTCTTAAACATTGTCTGTTCTACACTTTGACTTTTTGGGTTTTCTTAGTTAATTGTGTTTAATTCTAATCATGCACTTCGCATCATGTGTTTACATATTATTTTTCTACAAAGCTTGTATCGATGCATTTGCATGCTGATGAAGATTTCTACCTGAAAGTGTAAAATTGAATGACCTTGTAGCATTTCTCGCTATCTTAATTGATTACTTTGTTCTCCTCTTGTGCCAAGGTTTATCATCTAGAGGGAGGGATTCTGAAGTACTTGGAAGAAGTCCCCCCATCAGAGAGCCTTTGGGAAGGTGAATGCTTTGTATTTGACAAAAGAGTTTCAGTTGAACATGGACTGAAGCAAGGAACACATAAACTTTGCTATGCCTGTAAGCAGCCTATAAATGATGCTGATATATAGTCAGCAGAGTGGGAATATGGAGTTTGGTGTCCTCATTGCTACAATGCAAATTCAGAAGAAGAGAAGGAAAGGGAAAGAGCCAGGCAATGACAATTTGAGATGTGGGGTGTTATAGGAGGGCCTGATAAAGGTGTCCCACCTAGTCAATAGGGAAAAAAATAGACAAGTGGTCCATTCCATATTTCAAGGTCTCCGTAAGTGAAATGTTGAGAATGTGGTCTTTTAAGTGGATAACAATTGATTTCCAACACATTTGTGATTGGTCCAAGTTCTTTTGCGTTGAAATTAAAAATTGATCTTTTGATTGGCTACATTTATCCAACTTATATCTCTTGTATCAATCAAATGGTTATCTGAAATCTTAAAAATGGGTATGGTTGGATTTAAATTAAGATAATGCATGGTGTAGTGAATTTTTTTTAGGAACATCAAGGACGGGAACTTTTCATTACTGAACCAGGTTATTCACAAGCCTTCTATGTCTCTAATGCACAAATAATATGAATGTTTTGATAAGAATTTATGAAGTACAGGAAGAATATAAGGTCACGTGGCTTGCAGCTTCCCCTGACTGTTTGTTCTCTTCTTTCTTTTGTAATTAGATGCCTACAAGTTTTGCACTAGGCTGACCATTAATACCTGCTAGCTTAATCCATATTTAGAACATTAAGCCTTTAGATTGCAATTAAGTTTTAGATTAGACATGTGAAAGGAATTTCTTCTGCTCTTTATGCAAATAATAAGATGATAGTTGATTTGGTTTAACTGGGGAAAATGTTGTTATATGCTAGTTTAATAATTTGGGCGTAATCTGAATGTTTCGATAAGAATTTACCAAGTACAGGAAGAATACAAGGTCACGTGGTTTGTAGCTGCCCCTAACTGTTTGTTCTCTTCTTTCTTTTTTAATTAGATTCCTACAAGTTTTGCACTAGGCTGACCATTAATAACCTGCTAGCTTAATCCATATTTAGAACATTAAGCCTTTGGATTGCATTTAAGTTTTAAATTAGACACGTGAAAGGACTTTCTTCTGCTCTTATGCAAATAATAAGATGATAGTTGATTTGATTTAACTGGGGAAAATGTTATGATATTTTGGTTTAACTGGGGAAAATGTTATGATATTCCAGTTTAATAATTTGGGCAGTCTCCACATAACCATTGCATGCTCTATCTATGACAGGTCTACCTTTCAATTAAGAATACACGGCGTCATGGATCAATTAAAGCACTGGAACCTTTGAATAATGATTTACAGTGAGACATCCTTTGGGTGTTGTTGTTTCCATTTTTTCTTGTTTTTTCACTTGCTTCTTTCTATTTTGTGGTTGTGCTAGTAATTGATTGAAACATTTATTTATTATTATATTACATTATAAAAGCGACAGGTAGAGTTATATTATCAGCAAAATCGTGGCTTTACTTGGAGATCTCTCATATAATTCCATCACTAGCAATGCTAAAACCTTAGATATCTGAGCCAAAATGAGATTAAATGGATACCTGTCCCAAAATGACAAATATGACACGCTTAAAAGCTTGTTTGTAGGTATATAACCGATTAAACTATGCTTCCCCCCCAAACAAATGAAAATACAATTAATATAATGGAACTATGAAAACAATTTATTCAAAGACCATCAGGGACTTTCCTTTGATTGATAACTTTAAGAGTCATCCATGCTCTTGTTGTTGGAGGTATTGTTCGTTTCAAGGATTGGAACAAACGCAGGTGTTGGGGTTGGTACACCCATGAGGTGATCAAGGTTGGCAATAAGGCTTTGGATAGTGGAGAGAGTAGCGACCTGTTTGTTCAACTAGTCGCAGAGGGTTGTATCATCAATTTGTGACTCGTCCTCACAGAGTGCTACGATGTACTTGGCGGTGTCAACATAGAGATGATCTTTTACTTTGTAGGCTTCAAAGAACATTGTTTCTGTATGGTATTTCCAGTTTTCCAAAGGCCTATTTGAATTTACAACGATGGTGCAGAGAGATGCCACTTCCTAATGATTTCCACCAATGATCTTTGAAAATTCCTCAAGTCTCCATGAGTGGGCTAACATGTGCATCTATGCATTGGGCCTAGAGTAAACACCAAAGAAAAGAGGGATTGAAAGGAGGAACGGGGAATGCTCTTAGAGAAGCAGAAAAGAAACAAAAGACAAAAATGAGGTTATTTGTATGGAAACCGAGGTTATTTTAGTCGGAGATTTGCATGGAAATCGAGGTTATTTGATATATATAAATGTACATCTACATGGGACCTCTCAAGATCAATCCAGTAGACTAAAAAAAATCCCAGAAAACACAATAACGATGAATGAAGCTTAATATAGCATAGTAGTTCCATTTTATTAGCAATCAGGGCAGTACACCAGATCCCTGAGAATTATAAACAGTGATACTCCACAATATATCTCTAAGACACAGATAAATGGAGAAGGGGGCATAGCCACAAAATGTCTTCAATATAATGTATCAAATAATGGAGGGATACATCAACAGGAGGCAGAGCTGCAAAAATTGCTTTAAGTGAACCTGAGACATGGTTACAATCCCGGAGACTCGAGAAGAGGAATATGTAAAACAGGAGGAGGTTTGACAGAACCAAGAAAAGTTCTTCGAAGTCAGACAAGTTTGGTCATTAACCATTCAAGTTGACATTCATGCAACTGTTTTTTTTTTTATTGAAGAATAAACCAGAGACCCTAGACTCCTAAACAACGGCCGGGGCCTGGGCCTTTCAAGAGTATATACCGGGACACATGTGTCTAAAATGCTTTTATTTCTTTATGCAAGTAAAGACTGACGAAAAAATACAGAGAGCAATCAAACTTTCTGTAGCAGCTAGGGAAAATACACCACTAACCCAAAAGGGAAGACAAATAATTGCAAACATTTATACAAGATAGCAGTCTAACAGTTATGGAAAATACACATTAACCACACCTAGGATTCGCGAACTCGTAGAGCTTTCCTCTTGGACAGAAAATCAGAAGTCCCACCGGGGCATCGCAGAGCACCGAGAGCTCATAAGCTTTCTTGAGCAGCCTGTTCCTGCGCTTAGAAAACGTAACCTGCATGTTCATAGCGTTCTCGATTCTTTTCATCA
>LPNX010638195.1:4923-16097 GCA_001517045.1 Pseudotsuga menziesii | reverse complement strand
TCTAACTAATTGTTACATATATGTGTTTTTATTACTCTATGTATAATTTAGATCTGATAATGTTATTAATTTTGCAGGGCCAGTATATTATTAAGCGAAGAAAATGACAGTAATAACAGACGAACCAAGACAGGAAGCAATGTAAGTCATTCTATTCCTTGTATTTTCTGGTGCACAATATCGATTAACAGATATCTGTTAGTGCTGTGCTAATGTTTTATCATCAAATGCAGAATGCGTTTCAGCCAATTTCAAACAAGTTACAAACATAGATCTCTATCGAATATTTTTGTATTTGAAATGCATTGAAATGATAAGTTAAGATTTTTGGCTTCATGAAATAAATTAGCACAAAGTGTGTTGTGGATGCATTGCATCCTCAGTCCTATGATATTGTGGGCAAGTTTATACTGAAACAGAGCTTCCCTTTCCAACTGTATGAATGATATTATCTCTACGGGTTTCTGTAATCAGTGGTTCTTCATAATCCAGTGGTCTAATCGGAGGTTACTGCACTGCACATGCTTTTATATTTAAAAAAAAAAAAACAATCACAAGCGTCGCTTAAGCGACGGTTCCCCTGCTGTCGTTTTTCCGACGGTTAGCCTTAAAATCCGTCGCTCTTTTGACGCTTATGTTTTTCTCCGTCGCTTTTTCGACGCTTCTAGCTGTCGCTTTTACGACGGTTATCCGTCCCTCCGTCGTTTAAGCGACGCCTGTGGGTCTAATAGTTTTTAAAAATTTATGTCATTGTCGCTTAATAAGTGTCGGATAACCGACGAGTTAAATTCAAGCGACGGTTAATTAAGTGTCGCTTAAGCGACGGTTTCTTAAGTGTCGCTTAACCGATGACAAGTTTCCGACGCTTCAAAAAAAACCAAAGTGTCGTACATGCGACAGGGAAGTGTCGAAAATCCGACATGACGGCCGTCGGATTTTCGGTCAAAATGTAGTAGTGTAAATTAAATTTAACTTGATGTGTAGGTACTTTCACCATTGATGATGAAATGTTAGAAGACATTGATTGTGACAAATATGGAGAAACATTACCCATATATGTTGCACGATATCGTGCTACAAAAATTTATGATGATATTCTCAAGGATTGTTCAATAGCAGGACAAGAGCAAATTTTGAGATGTTTATTTGTGTCCAAGAAGTTAGAAGGTGCTACGCCATTATTGGGTATTCAAAGTCGAAACTGAAACATAATGTGATAGAAAATATAGGTGATGCAATAAAACAATTTGGAAAATCTAGAAAGAAAGATACCAGTGCTGCACGTAGAGAAATTTAGACAACAATTGTTTCAGCTAGTACTAGACAAAAAGGTTTGACAACACAACTAACACAAGCAATTGGAACCTCAAGAAAGACATTATACAAACATAGCAAATTCAAAATGCAAATAGATGAAAATGATGAACTTGCTTGCTCGGCAATTATTTGTAGACAACCTTACAAAGATAGAATGGGAGAAGGTGTTAAAGCTATTGTACAAAAATATTGGTTGGAACATGCTCAAGTTTCACCAAATTCAAGGGATGTGATATGACAAAGAGTATCACGAAATGTATATGAAAGCCGTCCAAAACATATAATGGAAATGACACAAGTACAATTGTTCAATAAATTCAAGGAGGATCATCGTGGAATTAATATGTCAATCACTACATTTGTGCAACAAAAACCATGGTATGTTAGACCTATTACTATACGAGACACATGTTGTTGTCGTTGTCATGTGAAATTTCAATTATATTAGGACACGTTTCTTGAATTTGGTAAAATGTTTTGGACAAATTCACCACCTCCGCCCATAGTACGTGAATTCATATCTCAAACTCTATGTGAGAGAAATCACAATAAAGTATTTTATAATAAGAAATGTGTCAATGGAAAACATTATCATGGTTGTGGAAATCTTGTTTTATTCCACAATAAATACCCTATCGATAATGATTAGTTGCTTTCAAATGTAATCGTTGATTGGAGAAGATATGAATACAACAATTATTCTAAAAGTTCTAGTGATGCACATTCCAAAAGAATTGATTTGCAAGAAGATAAGATATGTGTGACAGATTTTCTCAAGAAATTTGAAAGTGAAATTTATAAATACACCAAGCATTCACATAGAGCACGATGGCAAGACCTTCAATTCAAACATTCCCATGAAATTTTTTCAGCTGGAACAATTTTGTCTATGGTTGATTTTGTAGAAAACTACACATTTGCTGCACAAAAAGAGATTCAAAGTGAATACTATCATTCTCACCAAGTTTCAATATTTTTCCATGTTCTATATAGACATTCTCAACAAGATGTTGATAGCATTGAAAGCACGTGTGACAATCGAGATAGGATTAAAGAATATCACTTTTATATTAGCGATGATTGTACACACGATACACATTTTGTTCAACATTGTATTGAAAATGTTTTCTACGATTCACTAAAAGGTCATAAAATTAAATTTAATGAACATTGGATATGTTCGGATGGATGTGCGGGACAATTTAAATCTTCACGATCATTTTTTTGGTTATGTAGGGGTGTGTGCAAGAAGTTGAGGGACCTTTTAGATGCAATGGTGGAGTGAAGTCAATCACTCTTGATCCAAAAAAAAGAAATCATCCCAAGCAACACCGAACCTGCCAAGCCTAGTCCCAAGGCTGGCAATAGGCATGCCAACTAGGATAGTAAGACAAATCACATCTCCATTTTAGTGAAGAGAATCTCGTGATATGTTCGGATGGATGTGCGGGACAATTTAAATCTTCACGATCATTTTTTTGGTTATGTAGGGGTGTGTGCAAGAAGTTGAGGGACCTTTTAGATGCAATGGTGGAGTGAATTCAATCACTCTTGATCCAAAAAAAAGAAATCATCCCAAGCAACACCGAACCTGCGAAGCCTAGTCCCAAGGCTGGCAATAGGCATGCCAACTAGGATAGTAAGACAAATCGCGCCTCCGTTTTAGTGAAGAGAATCGCGTGTGCGATTTCCTTCACTAAAAAGGAGGCGTGATTTGGAAAGCCTGTTTTTAAAAAAATTTGGCCGAGGCCATATTTTTCTCATAACCACGCAGCTATTGGATGAACGAGGACCAACTCTCAACTGTGCAAACACGATTTCGGGTGTGCTTGAGCCCTCCATCTCCACCTTTGGATAAAACTCCCCTTTGTGAGGTATTTTCCTCATTTCTTTTCATGTTTTTTTCATTTGCTTCATCAATTTATTTGCCCTAGATTGAAAAATTAAACCATATTAAATTAAATTATGGCCAATTGAAACAAAAACCCAATGGAATTGCCCAATTGAAACAAAAACCCAATGGAAACAAGAACCCCAATGTAATTGGCCAATTGAAACCAATTCCTCAATTTAATGATAAAAATGAAATAATTTTGATTATTTAACAAAATTTCCATGCCCAATGGAAACCAAAACCCCAATTAACTCAAAAAACAAATGAATATATTGGGATTTTTTCCTTGTCATGTTTTATTTTTTTTGACATTTTGTACACTCTAATGTTGAGTCTTTAAGTGGTGTATTTTATATAGTTGGTTGTGATATGATCCAAACCATCCCATTGTATCTATGATACCAATTATTGATGTAGGAATTGACAAGTGGCCTCATCTAAAGGAATTACCCTGCCTTCCTCATAGAAATATAGTCACCCTCATTAACAATAGCTACCATAGCCATTGAATATCACCCTCATCAAAATGATAATAATCTTCATTATTAATAAATGGCTTAGAAATTGATTACCAACTTCATTCAACAATAGCTGCTCTCATTAACAATAAATAGCTTACGAATAGACTAACACTCTAACAAAGTGATCCATAACTAGAATAGAGACTAACTACTAGCCTCATCCATATTACAATTCCCCTCATTAACAATAATTAAAACTTGAAATAACTACCAATCTCATTAATTATCCCTAACTATAGCCCTTTTCATTTAAATATTACTTTCCCAATTCAATTAACTAAAATTATTATTGAACAATAACCCCCTTTAATTAAAGATAGTAAAACTAACATCCAAATCCAAATGATTTTCTCTCTAATGGTATCTATATTAAGAATAAGTGTCATTCTTATCGTAATAAAGTTCATTAAATCACTATTTCCATATGCATATTCACAAGGATCCTTGTGAATCCATACCAAAATCCACAAATAAACACCTTATAATTTTGATGAAACTTCTCGAAGTTGCTCTTCCAAGAACATCAATAAACACCTTATAGTTTTGATGAAACCTCCCAATCCAAGTGTCAAAATAAGCTATAGTTCAGCTTCCCATGATTTTAACAAATATTTTGTCTTGAATGAAGGGTACTTTTTGGTTAAGGTCAAGACAACAAAGTTCAACAATAGACTCTATGAACGTGAAGATACATAGGTAGGTTGATGTATTTTATTAAACATGCCAATCACATACTAGATCATACATGATATTTAATCTAGTGGAACCCTTGCAACCATAAAATCCATAAAGTTCTGCTAAATAGCCTTTGGAGTCCAAAAAACATCACACTACAACAAATAATTACCTATCTAACAAAATCATTGCCTATACTGGTATTTTATTCATCAACAACACATTATGCCGCCTATTCTTTACTGTAAAATTCAAGACCAATTTTTAAATTTACATGATAGATTTAGTTTATATGTCAATAGTTATACAGTTTTCAGTTCTTAGATATGTCATTATATCATGTGTTTATATTTCTGATGATATTTTATTTGTATTTATGATTGCAGTGGCTACTATGGATTGTAACAATGTGGAGATACTGAGGTTCATTGGCCATTTGAGAGAGATTGGTTCGGCATGGAGGGGTGGATATGAGCTTTACCTCTCCCTGTTAGATTCATTGTTATCTATTGTTGATACGATCGCAAGATCAAATGATGCGTTGTATAGCATCGCATCTTACAGGGAGAGGAAAAGGCAACAATATGTTGATGGGTTGAGTTACAAAGAGGTAAACAAGCTGAAAATAACAAAACAAGCCATCTATTCATTGTTTAGACTGCCTGGGACGGATGACATCCCGGAGATCAACAGGCCACATATTTCTATTGAGTGGTGCACTTTTCCACCCATCAGAGACAATTTGATGGATAGGTAGTACATGGTTTTTGACATTCCCCCTCACAACAATAGGGAAGTACCGATGTACTTCCTCCGAAAATTGTATGCAGAGTTTGTGATGGGGAAACATGTCAACTATTTTGACATGTTGGGATTCCAGGGAGTTGGTAGGGGAATGCCCCAACACCGACCCCATGCTAGGCATAGAGATTCCAATCCACAGATACCTACACCTCGTGCCCAACTACCGAGGGAAGACATCCCTCCTGCACATGACATGGTTTCCCAGACACAGGATGCATTTTTTACTCTAGCTGAGATGGTCTCTCGACACACGGCCACTATTGACCAGAGAGCGCCCTCTTCCTCTACTGGTGTACAACCACCAACTTCTGGTGGTGGAGGGACATATGTTGGTGGGGATAGACTGACATCCCATGTGCCTCAGAGCGAGCTGCACATCTGCACATCGTGTGGGGGACCCTGTTATGGTCCTGGACCAAGACATGGTACCACTACGATGACTGGTGGTCAGGTAAGGACATTGTTTTAAAACTCTGTTATTGTTCAATTTTTAATTGTTCCATACTATATCTAACATATTAAAAGATTCGTAATATATATGCAATATTTACTCTTGCAGGAGATTGATGCCTCTCATAGGGGTGGTACTGCACCCGGTGTGGTTGTACCCAAGGCCCAAAGAACCACAATTGAGGTAATATTTAAACACTTGTCATTTTGTTATTACATGTATAATTTTGTTAATGCATGTGTTAGTCTTGATTAATTTATTAAAATGTCTAATATTTACAATTTTTGAAGTTGTAGGAACCCCACTTAGAACGTGATGCTGAAGACATTGATATCAACGACATAGTCCAAGGTGGAATTTACCACTACTTGAAGAATGTAAGTACATGGGTTATGATTGAATATTGTTTGAATTATTTAAATTTCTTACTGTACACTCCTTTATAGATCGCTAATGTAAATATAATTTTTAAACTTGCAGATGCTAGAGGCATCTGAAGAGGGGCAAGAAATTGATGGAAGCGGTCACTCCCATGGTGGAGATATGTCCCAAGAAGGGGTAAGTATATTACAACATGTTATTTTTTCAGTACATATTATTCCATCCATTCAAATCCATATCTAACTATGGTAACACTTTATGAATGCATACGTCATCGCAGATCCCTGCACCGCCTCTTTGGTATGGATCTCCCCATAGTCCAAACATAGATAAGGGGGTTGTTTACACCAGACAAGGTCCCTCTTCCTTGAACAGAGTGGGTGTGCATGAGGATCAACCTACTCATCCCACGGTAATGTACACACTTCCAATAGCAGTTGTTGGTTAGCTATGTATTCACTTCACAAGTGGTTTTTCTTAATGTTATTTTCGCATGTTTACAGCATCAGGATGTAGAGTCATCCGTTCCAGACCTTAGTGGGATTGTTGATGCCGTTGTCAATTCCGCATCTACAATAGGGATAAGTCATAGTGAGGTACATATACTTGAATATTTGTAATTGGACATTTCATTTGTATTGTTTCTGGACATGCACAATGTCTAACTAATTAATCATTTGGTGAATGTAGCCACACCCTGGTCCATTAGTGCATGCAACTGAGGTTGATGTTCAACCTATGGTTCCTGTTACTACTGAAGAGCACCAGCCTCATCCCCTAGAAATGGTTTTTTCGGTGAGATGTTAATTTTTTACATAATTGATTAGTACTTTCTCATTCATGTACATGTTGATAATTCTTGAGATAATTGACATATTTTTTTTTATTTGCAGAGAGGCATGGCAATGAGGCTCGCTGTAAGGTCAAGTACAGCAGAGGCACCTACACCCTCGACACCACAGGCACCTATACCCCCGACGGATGCAGTGAGTCTTTGTTTTATTTACAATTGAGTCATATTTAAAATTTTCAAACTTTGTTATTGATGGATAGTACTAGTTTAGTTACCTGATCAAGAAATATTGTCATTGATTTGCAGTCGCCAGAGATGCATAGTGGTTGTAGACAGAGCCAAAGAGCATTAGGGTCCAGGAAAAACAAGAGAAAGTTAGAATTTTGATGTGTTAGTCCAGGACAAATATGTATTTTTATGTACAGTCCAGAGTTAGAGTATAGGGGCGCGGTCCAGGACAGATGTACTTTTGTTTGCACATGTACATCAAATATGTTTTTGATACATGTACATTGACATGCCATAGATCTAGGCCTTATATTTTTGTATTATAAGTTTCATGGTATAAAAAATATTTCATATCAAGGCTCTTGAGATATTCATGGTTCAGTCTTTTAAGTGTGATTATACATGTGTGGCGAAGAATGTTTCTATGTGTAATGTTCCCAATTTTTTATAGATTTTACGATTGTACAGAGATATCAGTTATAAATTTGAGAACAATGCACAATTCCAATAAATTAAGTAATGACAAAAATGTACATTTTAATTGTGTTTTACCATGATCCAATTGCATATACAATGTTATATTAACAATGTCAAATTGTATTAAAAAATATGGAACATAGTTCTAATACACATTGAAGCACCCAGCACAGCTACGCAATTGATCCAACTTGGTGGAATACAAAATCACCTTACCCACATAACAACCTAACAAACGTTTAAAGGATGCATAAAGTTGACACACTTAAATGATGCACTAGTGTGGTCTACATAAATAAAATTATTTTTTGGCATGATGTCTTTCATCTAACGAGTACATGGGAGACACATCAAACCTAAAAGTATCTGAGTATTATAAGGTTGATTCAAAATAACGGTTATGACTATATCTTGCACATTATTTTATCATTTTGTTAATGTACATGGCATTTGATGAATGGCCTCGAGTAACAACTTTGAAAGTGATGAAATTTATGTGTGATTAATGTACATGGCATTTTCGAAGCATTCGTAGCGTGAAGATATATATATTTTGTAATAATGGTGTAATAGAATGGCCACTTGTTTCTAAACATAAACATGTTCCATTACATGGTTACTGAATTAATGGCATTGTCTCCTCCTGCATTTCATCGTATAAATGCTCACATCTCTGATATGAGGGGAAGATCTACAATCTCCTTCAAGCTGACCTTTATGTGCAAAAATTTCACATTCACTTATTGAGCAAAACCCTAGTTTCCAAAATTGACAAAAAAATGATCCCTTGTCCATGGACCCAAAGTAGAGGGCCACTCTAGCACTATCGCGACGTACCGGATCCAATGGAGCTGACGGTTCATCGATCCAAACAATGGTCATCAATCTATGGAACGTTGAATCCCATTTCCCACAGTCTTTTAGGGACACCCGTTGAATCCCTAATCGGGGCATAGAGTGGAAACCATGCATCAAAAAGGGATTTCAGTGGGCCGCGCAAGCGTGTTTAGGCAGGTTCCATGTGGGAACGCTAGCCACATGTTCACGGCCAAGGAATTCACAAAGTCGACCCATATGTGCAGAAATTGGACATTCACTTACTGAGCAAAACCCTAGTTTCCAAAATTGACCAAAATAATGGTCTCTTCTCCATGGAAGCAGATTAGAGGGACACCCTAGCACTATCTCGATGTTTGAAATCCAACGGAACTGACGGTTTGTTATCCGAGCAATGGTCATGATTCTATGGCACGTTGAATCCCACCTCCTCCATACTTTCAGGGACACCTGTTGAATCCCTACCCGAGGCATAGAATGGAAACCATGCATCAAAAAGGACTTTTGGTGGTTTGTGCAAGATTTTTTAGGCATGTATTATGTGGGAACACTATCCACACCTTCACGGTCGAGTAATATGCGAATTTGACCCCTATGTGCAAAAATTTCACATTCACTTTCTGAGCAAAACCCTAGTTTCCAAAATTGACCAAAATAATGGTCTCTTCTCCATGGAACCAGAATAGAGGGCCACCCTAGCACTATCCCGATGTCCTGAATCCAACGGAGCTGACAGTTCGTCGATCCAAGCAACGGTCATGATTCTGTGGCACGTTGAATCCCACCTCCTATAGGCTTTCAGGGAAACCTGTTGAATTCCTACCCAGGGCATAGAATGGAAACCATGTATAAAAAAGGGCTTCCGATGGGTCGTGCAAGTGTGTTTAGGCATGTGTTATGTGGGAATGCTAGCCACACCTTCATGGTAGAGCAATATGCGAATTTGACCCCCATGTGCGAAAATTTCACATTCACTTATTGAGCAAAACCCTAGTTTCCAAAATTGACCAAAATAATGGTCTCTTCTCCATGGAACCAGATTAGAGGGACACCCTAGCACTATCCCGATGTCTTAAATCCAATGGATCCAACGGTTCTTCGATCCGAGCAACGGTCATGATTCTGTGGCATGTTGAGTCCCACCTCCTATAGGCTTTCAGGGACACCTGTTGAATCCCTAGCCGGGGAATAGAATGGAAACTGTGTATAAAAAGGGCTTCCAGTGGGTCGTGCAAGTGTGTTTAGGCATGTGTTATGTGGGAACACTAGCCACACCTTCATGGTCAAGAAATATGCGAATTTGACCCCCATGTGCAAAAAATTCACATTCACTTATTGAGCAAAACCCTAGTTTCCAAAATTGACCAAAATAATGGTCTCTTCTCCATGGAACCAGATTAGAGGGCCATCCTAGCACTATCCCGATGTCTTTAATCCAATGGAGCTGACGGTTCATCGATCTGAGCAACGGTCATGATTCTGTGGCATGTTGAATCCCACCTCCTACAGGCTTTTAGGGACACCTGTTGAATCCCTACTCGGGGAATAGAATGGAAACCGTTCATAAAAAATGGATTTTGGTGGGTTATGCAAGCGTGTTTAGGCATGTTTTATGTGGGAACACTAGCCACACCTTCACGGCCGAGCAATATGCGAATTTGACCCCCATGTGCAAAAATTTCACATTCACTTACTAAGCAAAACCCTAGTTTCCAAAATTGACCAAAATAATGGTCTCTTCTCCATGGAACCAGATTAGAGGGCCACCCTAGCACTATCTCGATGTCCTGAATCCAACGGAGCTGACAGTTCATCGATCCGAGCAACGGTCATGATTCTGTGGCACGTTGAATCCCACCTCCTACAGGCTTTCAGAGACACTTGTCAAATCCCTACCGAGGGCATAGAATGGAAACATTGCATAAAAAAGGGCTTCTGGTGGGTCATGCAAGCATGTTTAGGCATGTGTTATGTGGGAACGCTAGCCACACCTTCACGGTCGAGCAATATGCGAATTTGACCCCCATGTGCAAAAATTTCACATTCACTTACTGAGCAAAACCCTAGTTTCCAAAATTGACCAAAATAATGGTCTCTTCTCCATGGAACTGGATTAGAGGGCCACCCTAGCACTATCCCGATGTCCTGAATCCAACGGAGCCAATGGTTCATCGATTCGAGCAACGGTCATGATTTTGTGGCACGTTGAATCCCACCTCCTACAGGCTCTCAAGGACACCTGTCGAATCCCTACCCGGCGCATAGAATGGAAACCGTGCATAAAAAAGGACTTTTGGTGGGTCGTGCAAGAATTTTTAGGCATGTGTTATGTGGGAACGCTTGAAAAGTGCATAGAACTGATTATTACATATTATAATTTAGTATGTAATTACAATAAGAAATTGCTTACATTGAACTCTAGCCTTTTTAGAAAACCAAAATGATCCAAATCAACGGATCACATCAAATAAATTAGGTTCATGTAATATTAAATGTGGGAGCAAGGTAGGCCATATGAGGGGCCAAGTTCCAAGCGTTTGATTGGTTAGTAAAAACCTCAAATCCCAATTATGTTTCCATCATTATAATTCAATAGTGCATGACATTCACTCCCATTCTTGAAAATCCAGAAAAACATTCCAATCATAATCATGTGTCTATAGGAAAAAGCTTTGTTAGGAGGCAATATGGGATGTAAATCACCAAATTTAAACCATAATACAATGTATTGCATTGAAACCAACTAATAAATACCCAAGGTATATCACATTTTGATGTTACTTTGAACTTGCATCA
>LPNX010638186.1:30984-47736 GCA_001517045.1 Pseudotsuga menziesii | reverse complement strand
TATATAGATCTACAAACACAATCACATAGAGTTGCATACAAAAATCATGTAAAAAAATACACAAACATAAATACAAACATAAAATTGCATACAAAAATCATGTAGAAGGATTTGCAAACACAAATACAAACACATAGAGTTGCATACAAAAGTGTTGAACACAAACATAGAGTTACATACAAGAAACACATTATGTCATTTAACAAACAAAAAGTTGCATACAAAAAAATATTAATCTAACAAACATAGAAATCATTTAATCTAACAAACACAAACACAACAAACATTATTTCATCCAGCAAACATCAAATCCATTTCTTATAAGAGACATATAGTGTTCCATACAATAAACAATGTTTTCTCTAACAAACATAAAAATGATCTCATCTACCTACACAAAGTTGCATACAAAATACATGTACAAAGATTTCAAACATAAACATAAAGAGTTACATACAAAACATGTTATTCCATATAACAAACCTAAAAAGTCATTTCATATAACAAACACACAGAGTTGCATACCAAAAAACTTTATTTGATCTAGCCAAATACAAAAAAGCATTATTTTCATTTAACAAACATAAAAGCAAATTTATTTAACAAACACATATAGTTGCATATAAAACACATCATTTCATCTAAATCAAGATACGAGTCATGCATCTACAAAATACATAGGTTTACTACAAACATAAAAGCAAATTTATTTAACAAACACATATAGTTGCGTATAAAACACATCATTTCATCTAAATCAACATACAAGTTATGCATCTACAAAATACATGTGCAAAGATTTCATACACATCCCAAAAGCGCTCTAAAATTAACAAACCCTACACTCAAGAATGCACTAAAATACAACAAATATAGCTTACTATTAAAAAAATACATATACATAAATAAATAAATATACATATATTTAAATATAAAAAATAATATAATAATGTAATATAAATAATAATCATGTAATAATATAAATACTATATAAATAAAACAAAAATATAAAATTAAAACAAAAATAAAAATGTGAAAAAAAATAAAAAGTAAAAGTGTGAAAAAAATATTATAAAAATAGTTATAATTTCAAATATATGTAATAAAGTTTACTTAGTTGTTAAAAAAATCGTGAAATTAGTTTGTGTAAAAATATTTAGTGGAAAAGGAAGTTTATTTGTGTTGGATAAATTATAAAATTGGTTTGTTTTCATGAAATTATTTTGTGTGAAAATATTAAGTGGAAAAAGAAGTTTATTTGAGTTGGAGAAATTATAACACTAGTTTGTGTGAAAACATTAAGTGGAAAATAAAGTTTGTTTGTGGTGGAGAAATTATAAAATTAGTTTGTGGAAACAATTAGTAGAAAATGTAAGTTAAAAAAAACACATAATACATAGAACTATGAGAGACTACTCTAAAGATAATGGGGCGCCCCACCATCTAGAGCACTTGGATGGGTTTAATCCCATCCGCAAAAATTTACCTTTTTATTAAGAATAATATGTTTGTAAGTCTCTATTTACAAAATTCTCAAAAACATTAAACTATCCAAGTCCATCCTATATCACTTTAAACTATTGTAAACAATATTGAATCAATATCCAAAGGCTCCTTGACACCTGAAAAAATAAAAATAACAAGCCAAAGCCGAAACAAATATTAGACACGTCCTTATTTTAAATATTACTTTAATTAAAAACATGAAAAAGATAAAGATAGTTACGTTTTTTTTTCTATTTATTAACATTCTTAAAGATTGCACACCAAAACAATCCACTTTATGCTTGATATCTGAAAAACCAACATAAAGACACACAGTTATATAAATATTACTTTAAAATTTATAAACATAAAAAAAAAATGTTCATTAACATTCCTAAAAATAACACATCAATGCATACCTCTTCTTTGTTTATTAAAATACTTCAAAAATTACATAGCAATGCAATCCATGTGTTTATTAAAATACTTCAAAAATTACATAGCAATGCAATCCATGTGTTGCAATGCATTGTTGTAAATCATAAACATATTCATAAAAAAAACATGTCAAGCCTATTTTTTTAAATAACTGTCTTTGTATTTAAACTTTCAATGAATTGTTGTAAATCATAAACATATTCATAAAAAAACATCTCAAACCTACTTTTTTAAATAAGTGTCTTTGTATTTAAACTTTCAAGAATAACCAAATCATGGATAATAAACATGAAATGAGGTCTAAGCACGAGATCATTTAAATAAAAATACAACCTTCTTTGTATTTAAGCTTCCAAGAATCACCAACTGAATGACGGATAATAAACATGAAATGAGATCTAAGCATGGGATCATTTAAATAAAAAAATACAACCTTCTTTGTATTTAAGCTTCCAGGAATCACCAACTGACTGAGAAGGATCATTGGAGTCTTGTGAGATTATCAAAATAAGTAAATAAGGCCACTGCAGTGAGATTACCTAAGTTATATCCAATGAACATAAGTTAGATCAAATTTAATTAGCTCATAAAAGAAGAAGTCAGAAGAAATAGACTTATTAACCTCATTCCATGTATAGATTGTCACCGGTGAACCAGAATTTGATAAAGAAGGATGCCAAGATGTACAGATTGTCATCGCATCACCAGAATTTGATAAAGAAGGATGCCAAGAAGAAATTTTAGTTGCACGTGAATGTATCATCCCTCTTGAACGTTTGACAAGTCAAATTGCTTGAGGCAACCCTATCCAACCACAATGGCTAAAAGGCAGATCTCTTTTAGTTTATATTGTTTAAATGTGCAGGTTTGACCACATGAAAACATCTGTCAATATTGTTTAAATGTGCAGGTTTGACCACATGAAAACATCTGTCACTACTATTGGGACACCTTTTACCAAATGGTAGGAAGAGATCACCAAATCGCTCAAATATTCATCACATCTTCTAATTGCAAATATGTCATGGCGTCTGTGGAAATTTGAAAGTTCGAAATCATCTTTTATGAATATAATTTATAAATATAAATATTTTGATTTTGAAATTTAATATAGCAGCAAGCAATTAAAATAAGTTTTTATGCGAACCATTAAGAGTATAAACAAATTTGAGATTTTCAAATATTCTCTTGTAGTCCTCAAATAGGTGGAAAAATAAATAAATTTAAATATTCTCGACACGGGTCCTCAAGTTGTCTCTAGTTATTGATCAAATTAGAGACAAGTCGATAACACATTGTCCAAGATATTATGTTGGCTCTTGTCCATTGTATTACATAAGGGCACATATGCAAATAATTAAAACTTGACTTAATCCTTCATAATAATAAAATAATAAAATAACTAAGCTTACGTAATATGGGTCTAGAAGATCTAATTACAAATCTATAAATAAGTCATTTAAGTCTTTAAATTTACACTATATAATGAAAACAATATGTGGAGCTCATGAACAATTACTTTTCTAAAGATTAAAAGAAAATAAAACAAAAGAACAATTACTTAACAGGCAAACTACAATAAATGAGAAAATATTATTTAACTTCCCAACAAATAGTTTACAAAACATGGAAACAAAAAGAGCAATAGATCAAAAATCAAAGTCCAACAAATTCTAAAAGTTGAAATCAAACACATAGATCCATCAATTTCAAATAAAAGAATTAATTCTATAAAAAGGATGTGGAAGCCAATGTGGAGATGCCCTAAACAACTCTTAATCTCAAAGTAGCATCGCTGTGTTCGGATTGAGTGACGATAGAGATCTCTTAGCAGGAGCTGGGAAAATTATAATCCAAATATAGAAAAGAATGGAGTTCGATACCCTTACTCTCGTAGTAATTCAAGCATTACAGTGTGAATGCATTGAGGAATGAATGCAAGAGCTCTTGAGAAAGTGCGAATCAATTGAACTAAGCTAGAAAAATAAAAACTAGGGTAATTATGCGGAGCATTTCAAGGTTCTGAAGCAAGACAAAAAGAACAAGCGATTGTTTAGAGAGGGGCACGTCAAATTCAAAATGAAATCTTAGATATAAATAAAGATCAACCTTGGAATCTCTTTGTAACCAGGCCCGCTGAGGGCCTCAGAATTTAACTTCCACTATACAAAGCACATCCAAGCTATTCAATTCAGCTTATTACAAAACTGACGGTCAAGAACGGGAGAAAAATAAAATAGAGGGAAAAGTACATCCAAGCTATTCAATTCAACTTATTACAAAGCTGACGGTCCAGAGAAGAATTAAAAAAAAGGAAAAGGAGGAGGAATTTCGACAGGGAAAACAAATTTGAAGCTGAAGCTAGTGGTGGTGAGGAAACGCGCCTTTGATTAACATTTGACAGACATAAGAGTAAGAAATTAATGGATCATGTCCTCTCTCCGTGAATTCGGCGAACAAGCTGGATGTCCTTGGGCGCGGCGCACAGGTTAGTGTCCTCGAACAGAATCCTCAGGTACGCCTCTGCAGCCTCCTGCAATGCTGCCACCACTGAAGACTGGAACCTCAAATCGGTCTTGAAGTCCTAGGCGATCTCTCTTACCAGGCGTTGGAAGGGAATCTTTCTTATGAATAGATCGGTTCTCTTCTGGTACTTTCGGATCACCCGGAGAGAGACGGTGCCAGGCCTGAACCTGTGCGGCTTCTTCACTCCACCAGTTGCTGGTGCAGACTTTCGAGCTGCTTTCGCGGCCAGCTGCTTACGGGGTGCCTTTCCCTCTTTATAGAATCTTATTTTATATTGTTTTAATATGTAGGTTTGATCACATGAAAAAACATCTGTCACTACTACTGGGAAACGTTTTACCAAATGGTATGAAGACACCTACGCGTGAAGGGATCACCAAATCGCTGAGAAATCCACGACATCATCAAATGGTAAATATGGAAACCTGAATCACATAGATGAGTGTGTCATAACAGCCTACAACAACTTACCCCTATCTAGGCAACGTGGGCTTGGGGAAACCGAGAATGAAGAGGAGAGGCAATTCAATCTTTTAACTCCATGGATATCGAACAGTGGAAAATGGCAAAGGTATGCCATAACGAAAGGCCAAGGCCACCTTGCGGATTCAGCAACTATGGCAACGATGGCAACGACGCCAACTACAACGGCAAAAGCTATGGAAAAGGCCAAGGCCACCCTGTAGTAGTAGGTATAGGATCAGGCGCAACGCAGCTCTTCCAGGACAGGCCAAGCCACATTATATTACAACTCGGCATTCTTACAAAGGAGTCCAAGGAACTTGCTCACCGGATATGAAAAGATCAAATAGGCTATATCCAACCTAGATTAATGAATTTGAATTACAACAACTTTATAAGATTAAATAACCAAAACACAAAGGAAAATCGTTTAAAAGTCTTAGAGCTGATGAGGAGGACGCAGAGGAAGCTGCTCTGCTTTAATTTGTCTGAAATTAATGTAAGGTTACAACAGAGCGGCCTGGTGAATTTAAAAAAGTCATACAATAACCACTTCCAACCCAAGCAAGAAACTAAACAAAGACATGAACAGCACCAAGGGAAGCTATTTTTTTTTATTTTTTATCAGACTCAACGAGGGATTCATTTGGTCGAAATTTCAGGCAGGTGGATGGAATTCAAAGGTATGCTGCATATACTAGTGAGATATCTATGTTAATTTTGCCATTACATAATTTTTTCCTGTTAATTAAGTATTCTAACTATGAATTACAGGCTTCTGAAGGGGATCAAAGCTTGTGAGATGGGCTGCTCATGTTGCACATCGATGAGGAGGACGCGCGCAGAGGATTCAGGTAACAGTGATCTCCATCCGAAAATGAAAATGAGAATGCTAGATCTGCGGAGGAGGGGAAGAGCCTTCTCTCAGTGGACATATGCAAGGGAATGGTGGTGGGGGGAGGATTCTTACTCAGGAATCCAAGGAGGAAAAGAAGAACAATAAAAGAAAATAAATAGGCAATATCTAACCCTAACCCAGATTAATGAATTCGAATTAGATCAATTAAAGAACCAAAACACAAAGGAAAGAGTGAGAGACATTCATTATTCGTCGTTTAAAAGTGCCAGACATTCGAAAAGTACCTAGTGCGCGTGATAGAACAGGTGACCAGTTGAGCGTTGCAGTGGTTGCAGTCACCTCTGGTTCTGGTTCTGGTTCTTCTTCTTCTCGGGAAAAAAGTTGGGAGAGGAATTCAACCACAAAAAAGATTTAACCTCCTCCTCTGTCACCACAGACCACCACATACACATACAGACAGACCACAGACCTACCATAAACACATACCATACGGACGACATACAGATACAGACCAATCACACAGAGACTCGAAAACTCAACAGGAGTCTAGAACTGTTATAGAGGAGAGGTAAACAAGCAAATCAAATTCAAATTCCTTTAGAATCGGACATTTATATAGTCCTCTCGTCCCTCCACCGTGATTCCAAAACACAACGATCGGATGTGCTTTTTTTCTTTTTTGTTTAAAAAAAAAATCGGATGCTTTTTTCTTTTTTATTTAAAAAAAAAATCGGATGCTTTTTTTTTATGCTTTTATATTTTTTTTCTTTTTTCCAAACACCTCTGCCTCCGCTGGGATGGGTGGCACAGGAAATAATTGTACCATTCCCAAGCCTCTTTTTCCTCTCCGTGGCAATTCATTTATCTGATACAGTCATGAAACCCACCCAGGCCCTTCATTCAATGATCAAATTCGAAGGGTGGGTCTTAATTTCAATGAGAAGGCAATTTATTCTTTCATTCATCCCTTCATCTCGTTGAAGGGAAATATAAATAATTGTACTTTAATTTAATTGACAAGTATATATTAACTAAACCTTTTTACACAAAAAAAAAACTTAAAAAACAAATATTGTTTTTTCAGAGCTTGAGCATGCATGTATGTGATGGAGAGGCCTAAGTCAATCGATAATGGGGAAGAAGACGTAAAATTATGGACAAGATAATGAGGAAGAAGACCTAAAATTATGAACTTCACCTTCAATGAATGCCTTGGAGTGATAAGAAGATCAGAACAATCCAAGTTGTCAAATCTCAGTTGATAGTGTTAATTAAAGACTCTAAAGTAAATTTAATATAAGACAAGTACTTATAGTTCTCTGTTACGCTTTGCATCTTTGACAATTTAATATTTTATGGTTGTCTTTGTGCCTTGACCCAACTCATATTATAAGGTGAGGATGTGTAGACATAATAATCCTTAGCTATAACTATGAGATGAGGAGTTAAAGAGAAGAGGATGTGAAGACAAGTAATTTTCACAAGTATTTTGGTAGCGGTGAGGACAAATGTCATGAGAAACCACAAATGTTTGAAAGGACAGAGGGAGATAACATCACGATCATGCCACTCATCAAATTGAAGACTATTCTTGAGCCAACAATTGTTTTTTTAATTTTATTAATAACCATTGTTTCTTCGTATTGTGCGCCCAATGACACCTATATATAGCAATGCATAAATCAATTTCTGCACAGTTTGTGATCCTAGCTACATGCCATTATTTGTATTTGCATGACGTCGAGTGTTCTTTATAGTTGTCATGAGTCCATGATATTCATGGAAGAAATGAAGTCTTGTAGAGGAGGACTTTTCAAACCGACCTTTTGAATTTCATTTTGACGAAAAAAGTGGACATTGGTAGCGAGGTTCACATATAAAGTAGTAGGCACAAATTTTTGAGCTCGTTTTAGCCCTAGTAATAGACTAGTAGTTGTTGACACATTGTCACACTTTAGATTACAGCCCCAAGTGACTTGGGAGTAAGACTCACATCTCGATGGCTAGTGCCTCGTAGTCATTAATGATTGCTGCACATCTTCAACAACTAAGCACCAAGTGCATGACATGACATGAGTGAGTAAGTGATTATAATTTATCATATTTACAATATTTTGAATGATGAGTTGAACTTTATAGCATAGGAATTTCAACATCTTAAGAAATTTATATGAATGGGTAATTTCAAATGTTGCTCTTCTTTTGAAATGTCGATATAAATTATACCTTCTTTATTGGAAGGGTAAAATTCAAATTTTAAATATTTTTTTAAGGGCAATTTTAACTTTACACTTCTGGGAAGGGATAGAACCCTTTGGAAGGGCTATGAAGGGTTCAATTTTTAAGGGTAAAATTCAAATTTTAAATTTTTTTTGAAGGGCAATTTTACCTTTACACCTCTCGGAAGGGCTAGAACCCTTTGGAAGGGCTATGAAGGGTTCAATTTTGAAGGGTAAAATTCAAATTTTAAATCTTTTTTGAAGGGCAATTTTAACTTTACACTTCTGGGAAGGGCTAGAACCCTTTGGAAGGGCTATGAAGGGTTCAATTTTGAACGCTGCCTTCATTGATAGCTAGCTAATTTCTTTAAGATGTTCTTTTTATTCCTGTGGCACGCAGGTTATGTAATGGATATGCAGTTTGACTAGTTTTTGTTGGACAAATTGAAATTTAAAATTTTCACAAAGTTTAACATTACAAACATATTTATATATTTTCTTAAATATATTAAAAATTAATTATGTGCAATTTGATTTGTTTACCTTATCAAAATCTTATTTCAAAATGATTACAAAATTTTTAGTCTACCGTGAATGTACTGATACAATTAATGCATTGTAATAACGAATGCTGCACGTACCCATATATAGGAACGGTATAAATAAATAAATATAATATTGTTTGAATATTTTGTATTTTAAATTTATAAATAATATATTATTGATGTGAATCTTATTTCTATTTTATAATAAATTTTATTATTTATTTTTAAATTTATAGTTTTAGTTATCTTACATTATTATTATTATTTTTATCAACTTGTATTTATTGTTTTATGATGATGGCGTTTAACCTTCATTAAAGCTAATTATTATCTAAAATCTCAATAAAATATTGTTTTATGATGATGGTGTTTAACGATCATTAAAGCTAATTATTATCTAAAATGTCAATAAAATATAAAAAGTTTATTGTTTTCTTGTTTTATGATGATGATGTTTAACCTCCATTAAAGCTTATTGAGATTAATCAATAAAAGTTAAAAAAAATCATTATATAATTTAGCAAACATATAAAATGTAATTTCAAATTAAAGTTATAATAAATTAAGTTTATTAATTTATTTCAAAGTAACTCATTATATAATTTAGCAAATATATACGATTTAATTTCAAATAATCAATTACAATCATTTTTGTTAAACAATTTCAATTTAATAATAATTAGACTTAAATAGATAAATAAATATAATATTAAGTTTATTAATTTATTTCAAAGTAACTCATTATATAATTTAGCAAATATATAAGATTTAATTTCAAATAATCAATTATAATAATTTTTGTGAAACAATTTCAATTTCAATTTAATAATAATTAGACTTGAATAGATAAATAAATATAATATTATTTAAATATCTTGTATTTTAAATTTATAAATAATATTATTTTTTTTGATTATTCTTATTTCTATTTTATAATAATTTTTACTATCTTTTTTAAAATTATATATATATTTGATGATGATGATGATGTTTAACCTCCATTGAGGCCAAAGTTGATGATATAGTAGGTTTGCTTAAAATCTAAAATCTCAATAAAATTAAAAAAAAAATAATTTTAAACTTTTTAAAAAAATATTTGTATTTTAAATTTATAAACTATATGAAAGTTAAATTAGTTTTATGATAATTTTCATTGTTTTTTTTATTAATTCAAATTTATAATCAAATTTGTTTTCATATTTATACCTAATAAAAATATTTTATTTATTTATTTCTACCCAATTTAATAAATAAAAATAAAGATGTAATTTAATTATTAATTATGAAACTTTTACTTTGATTATAAGATTAAAATATTTCATTTTAATCTTAATTGTAATCTTATAATTTTAATTTTAATTCTAAGATTAATTTCACAATATCATAATTTCTATATTTTAAAATATCCTAAATTCAATTTTAAAATATTTTAATGCTTTATTAATTTATTTCAAAATAACTATATTTTAATAGAAATTTATTATTTGAGAGTTTTTCTTAGCTTTGAGATTTTAAAATCTCTACAGACAAGACCAACCATGTGAAGGCGAAAGCTCATATTGTCACAACCACACTTCGCAAGCGCTCTTGGCCTACTGAAGGTGGTGTGCGGCACTGCCAGGAAGGTCGCTTGAGGGTTTGGTCGCCTAACCACCTAGCCTGCAGACTACGCCTTAACCTGCGAAATTCGTTAATCTTATAACACTTAACTTCTTAGCAATTTAACTCTGTTACATTGGCCTTACGGCACATTCAACACTTAGCCAAAAAAATGCAGAAAAAGATGCAGCAGCAGTAAAAAGACACCAAGAAATAAGTGTGGGTTGCCCATTGGCAGAGCCCTAAGATTTAATAAAAAGGAGCAAAACTGTTTACATCAATGGAGTTTCCTAAGGCAGAGCTCCTGGTGCAAGCATACTCGCCACTACACCAAAAATACAAAGAGATACAAGTGCGCGAGACAGTCCCTAGCTTAGGCGCCCTGTCATCTGCGGCTTCCTCAGACTTGCTGCTCCCTCCCTTTGTTTCCAGCTTCTTGATGATGTCTTTGTCACAATGCCTTAGCTTTATTTATAGCAATTGAGTGTCCTTAAGTGGACCCATGCTCACATTGCTTGCGCCCACGCTACTCCGTCGGTCAATGCGCCAAGGTAAAGTGTAAACCAAGTAAGGTGGCGAAGCGCTTCTAAGGTGATGCGCTAAGGGGTGAGTGCCCACTCCAAAGGTGGGCCGTGCACATCCTTCTTCCACGTGCACGTCAAGGCCCCATCCATTCATCCGTCCAAGCTCCCGCACTCTCACAACCACTCGCCACCTTGCTGACGTCACCTTGTCCGTTCGCTTGTCGTTCATGTGCGCCCAGCCTACGCACAACTGCCCCTTTACTTAGGCTTTCGCGGAGGTGTGCCAAGGTGCACCCCGCACCAAGGTGTCATCCCAAGGAATTTTCCCACCTCCTAATGCATCCCAAGGCACGCTTAGCACTGTTAAGTGGTCGTCGCGGTGGGGCCATGACAGGCTCCCTCACCCAACTTGTCACCGTCCCAGCGACGTGACTTCCATGGATTCTGCCGCAGAGGTAAACCATGCTCTTCCTGAAATGCCCTAACTAAGCCTTCAGCCTTCCATAGCACATTCTACCACTCGTAGCTGTGTCCTTCCTCCGGCAAGTCCCGCCACTTGACACAGTATTCCAACCTCGAATCTTGTCCTCGCCGATTGAACCTGTGTCCCAAGATAGCCTCCGCTTCTCGATCTGGTCTGTCCACAATCATTGCAGGAGCTCTAGTAGGAACATGTCTTTCTGGTTCATCCGCATCAACTCTGCACCGTTTTAATTGGCTTACATGAAAAATCGGGTGATACGCTTGAAGTTGTTCGGGAAGTCTGAGTTTGTAAGCCACCTTGCCTACCTTCTCCAGAATTTCAAAGGGTCTGTCATATTTCTGCACCAAGCAGCTTGCCAAGCCCTTTGGAGGAATGAACTGTTCTTTGCTAAGTCTGAGAAGTACCTTTTCTCGCACCCAAAACTCCTCATCTCTGCGTTTCTTGTCAGCCCACTTTTTTTCCCTCTCGACAGCTCCTTCCAAATGAGCCTTAGCCATTTTTACTCTGTCCTTCCATGCCATCATAAATTCTGCCGCAGCTGGACTAGGCCCAACCTCACCCGTCGCAACAACCTGCGGAGTCAACGGTTTCTACCCCGTTTCCAACTCAAATGGGGTATAAGCTATTGCAGAACTTACGAGCATATTATAACTGAACTGAGTTGCACCCAACAGCTCCGACCAATTCTTCTGATCAGCCTGTACATAGTGCCTCAAGTAGCTTTCAAGAATCGCATTAACTCTCTCCGTCTTTCCATCCGTTTCTAGATGAAAGCCCGAACTCTTGAGCAACTCTGTCCCAAGCAGTTTGAACGACGCAGGCCAAAACTTGCCTGTGAACCGCGCATCCCGATCCGACACTATGTTCAGTGGTAAGCCCCAGTACTTAACCACATGCCTAAAAAATAATTTAGCCACATCCACAGCGTTGCATTGCAACTTCATCAGCACAAAGGTAGCATATTTGGAGAACCAATCAACCACCACGAAGATCCCATTGAACCCCTACGCTTCCGGTAATTGTGTGATGAATTCCATCGAGACACTAACCCATGGTCTCTTCGGCACCGGCAATGGCTGTAACAAGCTCGCCTTCTTCTGCGAACTTGACTTGTCTTGCTGACAAATAAGACAAGTATGAACATATTCCTCAATGTACGCCCGAAGACATTTCCAATAGAAACTCTTCTCAACCAACGCACGTGTTCTATGCTGCCCTGGGTGTCCTGCCCAAACTGAGTCATGACACTCCTTCAACAACTCCTTCCTAAGTTGTGAAGTCCTCGGCACATACAACTTCTCGTCATAGTAAAGCAGCCCATCTTTCTCTTTGAACAGGGTCGTTTCTCCTCTCTTGATCGGCGCAAAAATGCTGCTAGCCGTAGGGTCCTCCTTTAGAGCATCCCTAATCCACAACTGTAAATCAGAAACAACCTGTACCATCGGTTCAAGTGACTGCCCACTCACTGTTTCTAATTGAGCCTTCCTACTCAACGCATCCGCAACAGCATTCAACCTGCCTGGTCTATACTCCAAAATCATATCAAACTTTACCAAAAATTCTTGCCATCGTGCTTGCTTTGGTGAGAGCTTGGGCTGCGTGGCAAAGTAACTTGTTGCTATGTTGTCCGTTTTCACAACGAACGGTTTGCCCAACAAGTAGTGCCGCCACGTCCTTAAGCAATGTACAACAGCCGTCATCTCTTTCTCATGAACCGGATATCTCCTCTCGTGGTCCTGGAGCTTGCGGCTCTCATATGCAACCGGATGTCCCTCTTGCATCAACACTCCTTCGATAGCAAAGTCTGACGCATCCGTTTGGACTTCAAAGTCCTTTTCAAAGTCAGGAAGCTTTAAAACTGGTGCGGTCGCAAGCCTGCGTTTCAGCTCATCAAACGCAGCTTGGCACCTCTCCATCCACTTCCAAATTTTACTCTTTTTCAACAAGTCTGTAACCGGAGTTGCAATCTTTGAATATCCTTCAAAAAACCTGTGGTATTAGTTGGCCAACCCCAGAAAACTCCGTACTTCATGTACTGTTTGTGGCTCTACCCAATCCTGTATCACAACAACTTTACTGTCATCCATTCGAATCACCCTGTGGCTGATTCGATGGCCCAAGAACTGGATCTCTTCTTGCCCAAACGAACACTCGAAAGCCTTCAAGTACAGCTGGTTCTCCCACATCGCATCGAAAACTTCTTTCAGATGCTTCTTGTGATCTTCCAATGTCTCGCTGTAGACCACTATGTCATCTAGATATACCACAACTGACTTGTCCAAAAATGGCCGCAGTACATCATTCATCAATGTGCAGAAAGTAGCTGAGGCGTTACATAACCCAAACGGCATAACCAAAAACTCAAAACTCCCTTACCTTGTCATGCATGTAGTCTTGTGCTCATCACCTTCTGCAATCTGCACTTGGTAGTACCCCTGTCTCAAATCTAGCTTTGAAAACACTCGTGCCTTAGCCAATTTATTAAAACAATCAGCCACCAACGGAAGAGGATACCGGTTCTTGATCGTTTGCTTGTTCAACATTCTGTAGTCCAAGCACATCCGCAACTCGGCTGTGTCCTTCTTTCCTTGAAACAGCACTGGGGCACCATATGGAGACCTTGACAGTCTAATGAACCCTGCATCCATGAGTTTGGTGAGCTGCCTCTTCAACTCCTCCAACTCGGTTCCTGATAATCTGTAAGGCGCCTTTGCCACTGGTTTGGAGCCTGGCTCCAACTCAATACGATTGTCCACATTCCTCCTCGGAGGCAACGCTTTCGGCAAACTCTCGGGCATCAAATCCGCATACACATCCAACATGTCAAAGAGGACAGGAGGCATAGGCATCCCCACACTACCTGGATCAAACTCATCCAACAATGTTGCAACATACACCTGCGTTTCTGACCATTGAGCAGTCTTCTTTACCTTCACCGCTGATACAAATCTGCCTTGTTCATCCGGTTTTCCTTCAACAGTTTTCATCACACTTGGCCTCTTACCCTTGAAGGTGACGAACCTGTCCGCAAACAGCATCAAGACAGCTTCTTGTCTCTGCAAGAAGTATTTCCCAAGAATCATCTCAAAATCATCAAGGGGCATCACTGTAAAATCAATTTTTCCTGTCCACCGACCAATGTGAACAGTTACTCCTGAAGCTATGCCTGCAGCAGCCTTCGGTTGAGAATTTACTGCCTTTACTTTCACACCGTAGCTTGCCTTCTTCAACCCGATGGCATCCACAATTTCCTGCTTCACGAAGTTGTGTGAGGCGCTCGTATCCACCAAGGCCCTCACTTTTCTGTTGTTTACCAGAACTTCAACAAAACTCAGCGCATGTGTGTCTTGACAGCCCTTCATGGCACCCAAAACCATGCCTTTGTTTGTCGTTGCGTAAACTGATCCAACCGCAGCATACTTTTTTTGACCGCGCGCACCGCAACGCTCCTCTACGGCGCACTCATCCGCAGCGTGCACCACTGTCGCACACCCGTCTGGTCGCTTCACTGTCACGCGCTCATCTGCAGCGCGCACCACCGAGTGCCCTTTGTCTGCGCGCTCTTGCGAGCGCTCGCACTTTCCTGTCGCATGTTTCTCTGCCGCAGTCCACACTTCCACACCGTGCACTCCCAGAGCGCCCGTCTCTGCGGCACCGCGTGTCTTCGCAGCTCGTACGTCCAAACGCACATTTCTGTCTCCAAACCTAGGCTCTCGCTCCACAGAGCCTGCGCCTCCGGAGTTTGGCGCGCGCTCCTCCCAAGCGCGCATGCTCACCATATTTCGCAAGCATTCCGGAAGCTCGCTCTTCCAAGCCACCGCTTCCTCTGCCTTCGCTGCAACCTGCGGTTGCCCCCAGCCTTCAAACCGAAGTGCGCCCGCTAACCAGTCTAACGATAGTGGTTGCGGTGACACCTCCTTCACCAGTTCGGCTAAAAGAAGTTCCCATATCTTGCAGCACCTTCGTCATTTTCTCTGCGACTTCGACAGTCTTTTCATCTTGAGCGTCCCACCTGAACGGCTCTGATACCACCTGTCACAGCCACACTTTGCAAGCGCTCTTGGCCTGCCGAAGGTGGTGTGCGGCATTGCCAAGAAGGTCGCTTGAGGGTTTGCCCGCCCAAGCACCTAGCCTGCAGACTACGCCTTAACCTGCGGAATCCGTTAATCTTATAACACTTAACTTCTTAGAAATTTAACTTTGTTACATTGGCCTTACGGTGCATTCAACACTTAGCCAATAAAATGCAGAAAAAGATGCAGTGGCAGTAAAAAGACACCAAGAAATAAGTGTGGGTTTCCCACTGGCAGAGCCCTAAGATTTAATAAAAAGGAGCAAAACTGTTTACATCAATGGAGTTGCCTAAGGTAGAGCTCCTAGTGCAAGCATACTTGCCACTACACCAAAAATACAAAGAGATACAAGTGCGCGAGACAGTCCCTAGCTTAGGCGCCCTGTCATCTGCGGCTTTCTCAGACATGCTACTCTCTCCCTTTGTTTCCCGCTTCTTGATGATGTCTTTGTCACAATGCCTTAGCTTTATTTATAGCATTTGAGCATCCTTAAGTGGACCCACGCTCACATTGCTTGCCGCCCACGCTACTCCATTGGTCCACGTGCCAAGGTAAAGTGTAAACCAAGTAAGGTGGCAAAGCGCTTCTAAGGTGACGTGCTAAGGGGTGAGCGCCTACTCCAAAGGTGGGCTGTGCACATCCTTCTTCCGTGCACACATCAAATCCCCATCTGTACGTCCGTCCAAGCTCCCGCACTCTCCCAACTGCCCGCCACCTTGCTGACTTCACCTTGTCCGTTCGCTTGTCGTTCATGTGCGCCCAACCTACGCACAACAACCCCTTTACTTAGGCTTTGGCAGAGGTGTGCCAAGGTGCATCCCGCACCAAGGTGTCATCCCAAGGAATGCGTCCACCTCCTAACGTATCCCAAGGTGCGCTTAGCACTCTTAAGTGGTCGTTGTGGTGGGGCTGTGACACATATGGCCTCAAAAACTGTTGCTTTGTTGTTGTTGTTTACAACGAAGCGAATCTGTGCTTTGTTGTAAACAAAGCATAGATTTATTTATACCAACAAAGCTGATTGTTTAATTTTTTCTAATATTTTGTTTATGTATTTATTAAATTCATTATATTATAGGTATGATGTTGTTTAATTTTCTGAAAAATGTTGGATAATTAGTGTTTTGTTGCTTTTATATTAATAAATGAGTTGTTTAGTTTTTTAAATATTTGGTTTATAATTTATTTATTAAGTTGATTTTATTAAAGTTATGATGTTATTTAATTTATTAAATGTTAAGTAAAATGTTGGATTAAATATTTGGTTTATTTATTTATTAAGTTGATTTTATTAAAGTTATGATGTTATTTAATTTATTAAAAGTTCAGTAAAATGTTGGATTATTATTTATACTTTATTGTTATATCAACAAATTGGTTATTTAATTTTTTTAATATTTAGTTTATGTATTTATTAAGTTGATTTTATTATATTCGTGATATTATAATTTATTAAAATTTAAATAAGCTATAATTTTTCATAAATTTTAATATTAAAATAAATAGCAAATAAAATAAAATAAAAAATAAAAAATAAA
>LPNX010638186.1:1546-22790 GCA_001517045.1 Pseudotsuga menziesii | reverse complement strand
GGATCATTTAAATAAAAAATACAACCTTCTTTGTATTTAAGCTTCCAGGAATCACCAACTGACTGAGACGGATCATTGGAGTCTTGTGAGATTATCAAAATATGTAAATAAGGCCACTGCAGTGAGATTAACTAAGTTATATCCAATGAACACAAGTTAGATCAAATTTAATTAGCTCATAAAAGAAGAAGTCAGAAGAAATAGACTTATTAACCTCATTCCATGTACAGATTGTCACTGGTGAACCAGAATTTGATAAAGAAGGATGCCAAGATGTACAGATTGTCACTGTATCACCAGAATTTGATAAAGAAGGATGCCAAGAAGAAATTTTAGTTGCACCTGAATGTATCATCCCTCTTGAACGTTTGACAAGTCAAATTGCTTGAGGCAACCCTATCCAACCACAATGGCTAAAAGGCAGATCTCTTTTAGTTTATATTGTTTAAATGTGCAGGTTTGACCACATGAAAACATCTGTCAATATTGTTTAAATGTGCAGGTTTGACCACATGAAAACATCTGTCACTACTATTGGGACACCTTTTACCAAAAGGTAGGAAGAGATCACCAAATCGCTCAAATATTCATCACATCATCTAATTGCAAATATGTCACGGCAGCTACCGTTTGTGGCAATCTCAAAGTTCCAAATCATCTTTTATGAATATAATTTATAAATATAAATATTTTCATTTTGAAATTTAATATAGCAGCAAGCAATTAAAATAATTTTTTATGCGAACCATTAAGAGTATAAACAAATTTGAGATTTTCAAATATTCTCTTGTAGTCCTCAGATAGGTGGAAAAATAAATAAATTTAAATATTCTCGACACGGGTCCTCAAGTTGTCTCTAGTTATTGATCAAATTAGAGACAAGTCGATAACACATTGTCCAAGATATTATGTTGGCTCTTGTCCATTGTATTACACAAGGGCACATATGCAAATAATTAAAACTTGACTTAATCCTTCATAATAATAAAATAATTAAATAACTAAGCTTACGTAATATGGATCCAGAAGATCTAATTACAAATCTATAAATAAGTCATTTAAGTCTTTAAATTTACACTATATAATGAAAACATTATGTGGAGATCACGAACAATTACTTTTATAAAGATTAAAATAAAAGAAAACAAAAGAACAATTACTTAACACGCAAACTACAATAAATGAGAAAATATTATTTAACTTCCCAACAAATAGTTTACAAAACATGGAAACAAAAAGAGCAATAGATCAAACATCAAAGTCCAACAAATTCTAAACATTGAAATCAAACACAGAGATCCATCAATTTCAAATAAAAGAATTAATTCTATAAAAATGATGTGGAAGCCAATGTGGAGATACCCCAAACGACTCTTAATCTCAAAGTAGCATCGCTGTGTTCGGATTGAGTGACGATAGAGATCTCTTAGCAGGAGCCGGGAAAATTATAATCCAAATATAGAAAAGAATGGAGTTCGATACCCTTAATCTCGCAGTAATTCAAGCATTGCAGTGTGAATGCAATTTGGAATGAATGCAAGAGCTCTTGAGAAAGTGCGAATCAATTGAACTAAGCCAGAAAAATAAAAACTAGGGTAATTACGCAGAGCATTTCAAGGTTCTGAAGCAAAAAAAAAGAACAAGCGATTGTCTACAGAGGGGCACCTCAAATTCAAAATGAAATCTTAGATCTAAATAAAGATCAACCTTGGAATCTCTTTGTAACCAGGCCCGCTAAGGGCCTCGGAATTTAACTTCCACTATACAAAGCACATCCAAGCTATTCAATTCAGCTTATTACAAAACTGACGGTCAAGAACGGGAGAAAAATAAAATAGAGGGAAAAGTACATCCAAGCTATTCAATTCAACTTATTACAAAACTGACGGTCCAGAGAAAAATTAAAAAAAAGGAAAAGGAGGAGGAATTTCGACAGGGAAAACAAATTTGAAGCTGAAGCTAGTGGTGGTGAAGAAACGTGCCTTTGATTAACATTTGACAGACATAAGAGTAAGCAATTAATGGATCATGTCCTCTCTCCACGAATTCGGCGAACAAGCTGGATGTCCTTGGGCGCACAGGTTAGTGTCCTCGAAGAGAATCCTCAGGTATGCCTCTGCAGCCTCCTGCAACGCCGCCACCGCTGAAGACTGGAACCTCAAATCGGTCTTGAAGTCCTAGGCGATCTCTCTTACCAGGCGTTGGAAGGGAAGCTTTCTTATGAACAGATCGGTGCTCTTCTGGTACTTTCGGATCACCCGGAGAGAGATGGTGCCGGGCCTGAACTTGTGCGGCTTCTTCACTCCACCAGTTGCTGGTGCATACTTTCGAGCTGCTTTCGTGGCCAGCTGCTTACGGGGTGCCTTTCCCTCTTTCTAGAATCTTATTTGATATTGTTTTAATATGCAGGTTTGATCACATGAAAAAACATCTGTCACTACTACTGGGACACCTTTTACCAAATGGTATGAAGACACCTACGCGTGAAGGGATCACCAAATCGCTGAGAAATCCACGACATCATCAAATGGTAAATATGGAAACCTGAATCACATAGATGAGTGTGTCATAACGGCCTGCAACAACTTACCTCTATCTAGGCAACGTCGGCTTGGGGAAACCGAGAATGAAGAGGAGAGGCAATTCAATCTTTTAACTCCATGGATATCGAACAATGGAAAATGGAAAAGGTATGCCATAACGAAAGGCCAAGGCCACCCTGCGGATTCAGCAACTATGGCAACGATGGCAACGACGCCAACTACAGCGGCAAAAGCTACGGCAAAGGCCAAGGCCACCCTGTAGTAGTAGGTATAGGATTAGGCGCAACGCAGCTCTTCCAGGCCCGGCCAAGCCACATTATATTACCACTAGGAATTCTTACAAAGGAGTCCAAGGAACTTGCTCACCGGAGATGAAAAGATCAAATAGGCTATAACCAACCTAGATTAATGAATTTGAATTACAACAACTTTATAAGATTAAATAACCAAAACACAAAGGAAAATCGTTTAAAAGTCTCAGAGCTGATGAGGAGGACGCAGAGGAAGCTGCTCTCCTTTAATTTGTCTGAAATTAATGCAAGGTTACAGTAGAGCGGCCTGGCGAATTTAAAAAAGTCATACAATAACCACTTCCAACCCAAGCAAGAAACTAAACAAAGACATGAACAGCACCAAGGGAAGCTATTTTTTCTTTGTTTTTATCAGACTCGACGAGGGATTCATTTGGTCGAAATTTCAGGCAGGTGGATGGAATTCGAAGGTATGCTGCATATACTAGTGAGATCTCTATGTTAATTTTTCCATTACATAATTTTTTCCTGTTAATTAAGTATTCTAACTATGAATTAC
The DNA here is from genome assembly GCA_001517045.1 of Pseudotsuga menziesii. Lineage (NCBI taxonomy): Eukaryota > Viridiplantae > Streptophyta > Pinopsida > Pinales > Pinaceae > Pseudotsuga > Pseudotsuga menziesii. The sequence goes on along the minus strand of LPNX010638186.1, from coordinate 19,437 downwards.
GGGCTTCTGAAGGGGATCAAAGCTTGTGAGATGGGCTGCTCATGTTGCGCATCGATGAGGAGGACGCGCGCAGAGGATTCAGGTAACAATGATCTCCATCCGAAAATGAAAATGAGAATGCTAGATCTGCGGAGGAGGGGAAGAGCCTTCTCTCGGTGGACATATGCAAGGGAACGGTGGTGGGCGGAGGATTCTTACTCAGGAATCCAAGGAGGAAAAGAAGAACAATAAAAGAAAATAAATAGGCAATATCTAACCCTAACCCAGATTAATGAGTTCGAATTAGATCAATTAAAGAACCAAAACACAAAGGAAAGAGTGAGAGACCATCATTATTCGTCATTTAAAAGTGTCAGACATTTGAAAAGTACCTGGTGCGCGCGATAGAACAGGTGACCAGTTGAGCGTTGCAGTGGTTGGAGTCGCCTCTGGTTCTGGTTCTGGTTCTTCTTCTTCTTGGGAAAGCAATTGGGAGAGGAATTCAACCACAAAAAAGATTTAACCTCCTCCTCTGTCACCACAGACCACCGCATACACATACAGACAGACCACAGACTGACCATAAACACATACCATACGGACGACATACACATACAGACCGATCACACAGAGACTCGAAAACTCAACAGGACTCTAGAACTGTGAAAGAGGAAAGGTAAACAAGCAAAGCAAATTCAAATTCCTTTAGAATCAGACGTTTATATAGTCCTCTCGTCCCTCCACCGTGATTCCAAAACACAACGATTGGATGTGCTTTTTTTCTTTTTTATTTAAAAAAAAAATCGGATGCTTTTTTCTTTTTTATTTAAAAAAAAAATCGGATGCCTTTTTTTTATGCTTTTATATATATTTTTCTTTTTTCCAAACACCTCCGCCGGGATGGGTGGCACAGGAAATAATTGTACCATTCCCAAACCTCTTTTTGCTCTCCGTGGCAATTCATTTATTTATGATACAGTCATGAAACCCACCCAGGCCCTTCATTCAATGATCAAATTTGAAGGGTGGGTCTTAATTTCAATGGGAAGGGAATTTATTTTCTCATTCATCCCTTCATCTCGTTGAAGGGCAATATAAATAATTGTACTTTAATTTAATTGACAAGTATAGATTAACTAAACCATTTTACACAAAAAAAAAGTAAAAAACAAATATTGTTTTTTCAGAGCTTGAGCATGCATGTATGTGATGGAGAGGCCTAAGTCAATTGAATCCTTCCAACTCATTGCATGTCTCAGTCTAACAATCCTCCTTTTAAATTGAACCATAATACCAAAAGAAGTTTATTAATGGTTGATTTGAGAAAGTTATATGTGTGAGTAGTTAAGTGCTTGTGGCTCTAAAATTTGTTGTGTTTTGTACAAGTCCACCATTCACTGAATCCATAGTCATGGGTAGGAATTTAAATTATTTGATGAAAAAAATTAAAAGCATGATAATGAGGAAGAAGACGTAAAATTATGGACAGAGGCATGATAATGGGGAAGAAGACGTAAAATTATGGACAAAGGCATGATAATGAGGAAGAAGACCTAAAATTATGAACTTCACCTTCAATGAATGCCTTGGAGTGATAAGAAGATCAGAACAATCCAAGTTGTCAAATCTCAGTTGATAGTGTTAATTAAAGACTCTAAAGTAAATTTAATATAAGACTTACTTATAGTTATCTCTTACTCTTTGCATCTTTGACAATTCAATATTTTATGGTTGTCTTTGTGCCTTGACCCAACTCATATTATAAGGTGAGGATGTGTAGACATAATAATCCTTAGCTATAACTATGATATGAGGAGTTAAAGAGAAGAGGATGTGAAGACAAGTAACTTTCACAAGTATTTTGGTAGCGGTGAGGACAAATGTCATGGGAAACCACAAATGTTTGGAAGGACGGAGGGAGATAACATCACGATCATGCCACTCATCAAACTAAAGACTATTCTTGAGCCAACAATTGTTTTTTTAATTTTATTAATAACCATTGTTTCTTCGTATCGTGCGCCCAATGACACCTATATATAGCAATGCATAAATCAATTTCTGCACAGTTTGTGATCCTAGCTACATGCCATTATTTGTATTTGTATGACATCGAGTGTTCTTTATAGTTGGCATGAGTCCATGATATTCATGGAAGAAATGAAGTCTTGTAGAGGAGGATTTTCCAAACCAACCTTTTGAATTTCATTTTGACGAAAAAAAGTGGACATTGGTAGCGAGGTTCACATATAAAGTAGTAGGCACAAATTTTTGAGCTCGTTTTAGGCCTAGTAATAGACTAGTAGTTGTTGACACATTGTCACACTTTAGATTACAGCCCCAAGTGACTCGGGAGTAAGACTCACATCTCGATGGCTAGTGCCTCGTAGTCATTAATGATTGCTGCACATCTTCAACAACTAAGCACCAAGTGCATGACATGACATGAGTGAGTAAGTGATTATAATTTATCATATTTACAATATTTTGAATGATGAGTTGAACTTTATAGCATAGGAATTTCAACATCTTAAGAAATTTATATGAATGGGTAATTTCAAATGTTGCTCTTCTTTTGAAATGTCGATATAAATTATACCCTTCTTTATTGGAAGGGTAAAATTCAAATTTTAAATATTTTTTGAAGGGCAATTTTAACTTTACACTTCTGGGAAGGGCTAGAACCCTTTGGAAGGGATATGAAGGGTTCAATTTTGAAGGGTAAAATTCAAATTTTAATATTTTTTTGAAGGGCAATTTTACCTTTACACTTCTGGGAAGGGCTAGAACCCTTTGGAAGGGCTATGAAGGGTTCAATTTTGAACGGTAAAATTCAAATTTTAAATTTTTTTTGAAGGGCAATTTTAACTTTACACTTCTGGGAAGGGCTAGAACCCTTTGGAAGGGCTATGAAGGGTTCAATTTTGAACGCTGCCTTCATTGATATCTAGCTAATTTCTTTAAGATGTTTTTTTTATCCCTGTGGCACGCAGGTTATGTAGTGGATATGCAGTTTGACTAGTTTTTGTTGGACAAATTGAAATTTAAAATTTTCAGAAAGTTTAACATTACAAACATATTTATATATTTTCTTAAATATATTAAAAATTAATTATGTGCAATTTGATTTGTTTTCCCCTATCAAAATATTATTTAAAAATGATTACAAATTTTTTAGTCTACCATCGATTCAATTAATGCATTGTAATAACTAATGCTGCACGTACCCATATATAGGAACGGTACAAATAAATAAATATAATATTGTTTCTATTTGAAAAAATAAATATAATATTGTTTGAATATTTTATATTTTAAATTTATAAATAATATATTATTGATGTGAATCTTATTTCTATTTTAAAATAAATTTTATTATTTATTTTTAAATTTATAGTTTTGGTTATCTTACATTATTATTATTATTTTTATCAACTTGTATTTATTTTTTTATGATGATGGCGTTTAACCTTCATTAAAGCTAATTATTATCTAAAATCTCAATAAAATATTGTTTTATGATGATGGTGTTTAACCTTCATTAAAGCTAATTATTATCTAAAATCTCAATAAAATATAAAAAGTTTATTGTTTTCTTGTTTTATGATGATGATGTTTAACCTCCATTAAAGCTTATTGAGATTAATCAATAAAAGTTAAAAAAATTCATTATATAATTTAGCAAACATATAAAATGTAATTTCAAATTAAAGTTATAATAAATTAAGTTTATTAATTTATTTCAAAGTAACTCATTATATAATTTAGCAAATATATAAGATTTAATTTCAAATAATCAATAATAATCATTTTTGTTAAACAATTTCAATTTAGTAATAATTAGACTTAAATAGATAAATAAATATAATATTAACTTTATTAATTTATTTCAAAGTAACTCATTATATAATTTAGCAAATATATAAGATTTAATTTCAAATAATCAATTATAATAATTTTTGTTAAACAATTTCAATTTCAATTTAATAATAATTAGACTTAAATAGATAAATAAATATAATATTGTTTAAATATCTTGTGTTTTAAATTTATAAATAATATTATTTTTTGTGATTATTCTTATTTCTATTTTATAATAATTTTTACTATTTTTTTAAAATTATATACATATTTGATGATGATGATGATGTTTAACCTCCATTGAGGCCAAAGTTGATGATATAGTAGGTTTGCTTAAAATCTAAAATCTCAATAAAATAAAATAAAAAATAATTTTAAACTTTTAAAAAAAATATTTGTATTTTAAATTTATAAACTATATGAAAGTTAAATTAGTTTTATGATAATTTTCATTGTTTTTTTTATTAATTCAAATTTATAATCAAATTTGTTTTCATATTTATACCTAATAAAAATATTTTCTTATTTATTTCTACCCAATTTAATAAATAAAAATAAAGATGTAATTTAATTATTAATTATGAAACTTTTACTTTGATTATAAGATTAAAATATTTCATATTAATCTTAATTGTAATCCTATAATTTTAATTTTAATTCTAAGATTAATTTCACAATATCATAATTTCTATATTTTAAAATATCCTAAACTCAATTTTAAAATATTTTAATGCTTTATTAATTTATTTCAAAATAACTATATTTTAATAGAAATTTATTATTTGAGAGTTTTTCTTAGCTTTGAGATTTTAAAATCTCTATAGACAAGACCAACCATGTGAAGGTGAAAGCTCATATTGTCATAGCCACACTTCGCAAGCGCTCTTGGCCTACCAAAGGTGGTGTGCGGCACTGCCAGGAAGGTCGCTTGAGGGTTTGCTCGCCCAAGCACCTAGCCTGCAGACTACGCCTTAACCTGCGGAATCCATTAATCTTATAACACTTAACTTCTTAGCAATTTAACTCTGTTACATTGGCCTTACGGCGCATTCAACACTTAGCCAATAAAATGCAGAAAAAGATGCAGCAGCAGTAAAAAGACACCAAGAAATAAGTGTGGGTTGCCCACTGGCAGAGCCCTAAGATTTAATAAAAAGGAGCAAAACTGTTTACATCAATGGAGTTGCCTAAGGCAGAGCTCCTGGTGCAAGCATACTCGCCACTACACCAAAAATACAAAGAGATGCAAGTGCGCGAGACAGTCCCTAGCTTAGGCGCCCTGTCATCTGCGGCTTCCTCAGACTTGCTGCTCCCTCCCTTCGTTTCCAGCTTCTTGATGATGTCTTTGTCACAATGCCTTAGCTTTATTTATAGCAATTGAGCGTCCTTAAGTGGACCCACGCTCACATTGCTTGCCGTCCACGCTATTCCATCGGTCAATGCGCCAAGGTAAACTATAAACCAAGTAAGGTGGCGAAGCGCTTCTAAGGTGACGCGCTAAGGGGTGAGCACCCACTCCAAAGGTGGGCCGTGGACATCCTTCTTTCGCGTGCACGTCAACGCCCCATCTATCCGTCCGTCCAAGTTCCCGCACTCTCGCAACCGCACGCCACGTTGCTGATGTCGCCTTGCTCGTTCGCTTACCGTTCATGTGCGCCCAGCCTACGCACAACCACCCCTTTACCTAGGATTTCTTGGAGGTGTGCCAAGGTGCGTCCCACACCAAGGTGTCATCCCAAGGAATGTGCCCACCTCCTAACGCATCCCAAGGTGCGCTCAGCACTCTTAAGTGGTCATCGTGGTGGGGCCGTGACAGGCTCCCTCACCCAACTTGTCGCCGTCCAAACGACGTGACTTCCATGGATCTGCCGCGGAGGTAAACCACGCTCTTCCTGAAACGCCCTGACCAAGCCTTTAGCCTTCCATAGCACATTCTTCCACTCCTAGCTGTTTCCTTCCTCCGACAAGTCCCGCCACTTGACAAAGTATTCCAACCTCGAATCTTGTCCTCGCCCATTGAACCTGTGTCCTAAGATAGCCTCCGCTTCTCGATCTGGTCTATCCACAATCATCGCAGGAGCTCTAGTAGGAACATGTCTTTCTGGTTCATTCGCATCAACTCTGCACCGTTTTAATTGGCTTACATGAAAAACCGGGTGATATTTCTGAACCAAGCAGCTTGCCAAGCCCTTCAGAGGAACGAACTGTTCTTTGCCAAGTCTGAGAAATACCTTTTCTCGCACCCAAAACTCCTCATCTCTGCGTTTCTTGTCAGCCCACTTTTTCTCCCTCTCGGCAGCTCCTTCCAAATGAGCCTTAGCCATTTTTACTCTGTCCTTCCATGCCATCATAAATTCTGCCGCAGTTGGACTAGGCCCAACCTCACTCGTCGCAACAACCTGCGGAGTCAACGGTTTCTACCCCGTTGCCAACTCAAATGGGCTATAAGCTGTTGCAGAACTTACGAGCATATTATAACTGAATTGAGTTGCACCCAACAGCTCCGGCCAATTCTTCTGATCAGCCTGTACATAGTGCCTCAAGTAGCTTTCCAGAATTGCGTTAACTCTCTCCGTCTGTCCATCCGTTTCTGGATGAAAGCCCGAAATCCTGAGCAACTCTGTCCCAAGCAGTTTGAACGATGCAGGACAAAACTTGCCTGTGAACCGCGCATCCCTATTCGACACTATGTTCAGTGGTAAGCCCCAGTAGTTAACCACATGCCTGAAAAATAACTTAGCCACATCCACAGCTTTGCATTGGGACTTCATTGGCACAAAGGTAGCATATTTGGAGAACCAATCAACCACCACGAAGATCCCATTGAACCCCTACGCTTCCGGTAATTGTGTGATGAATTCCATCGAGACACTAACCCATGGTCTCTTCGGCACCGGCAATGGCTGCAACAAGCTCACCTTCTTCTGCGAACTTGACTTGTCTTGCTGACAAATAAGACAAGTACATACATATTCCTCAATGTCCGCCCGAAGACGTTTCCAATAGAAACTCTTCTCAACCAACGCACGTGTTCTATGCTACCCTGGGTGTCCTGCCCAAACTGAGTCATGACACTCCTTCAACAACTCCTTCCTAAGTTGTGAAGTCTTGGGCACATACAACTACTCATCATAGTAAAGTAGCCCATCTTTCTCTTTGAACAGGGTCGTTTCTCCTCTCTTGATATGCGCAAAAATTCTGCCAGCCGTAGGGTCCTCCTTTAGAGCTTCCCCAAGCCACAACTGCAAATAAGAAACAACCTGTACCATCGATTCAAGTGACTTCCCACTCAATGTTGCTAATTGAGCCTTCCTACTCAATGCATCCGCAGCAGCATTCAACCTGCCCGGTCTATACTCCAAAATCATATCAAACTCTGCCAAAAATTCTTGCCACCACGCTTGCTTTGGTGAGAGCTTGGGCTGCGTGGAAAAGTAACTTGTTGCTATGTTGTCCATTTTCACAACGAACAGTTTGCCCAACAAGTAGTGCCGCCACGTCCTTAAGCAATGTACGACAGCCGTCATCTCTTTCTCATGAACCGGATATCTCCTCTCGCGGTCCTGGAGCTTGCGGCTCTCATACGCAATGGGATGTCCCTCTTGCATCAACACTCCTCCGATAGCAAAGTCTTACGCATTCGTTTGGACTTCAAAGTCCTTTTCAAAGTCAGGCAGCTTTAAAACTGGTGCGGTCGCAAGCCTGCGTTTCAGCTCATCAAACGCAGCTTGGCACCTCTCCGTCCACTTCCAGATTTTACTCTTTTTCAACAAGTCTGTAAGCGGAGCTGTAATCTTTGAATATCCTTCCAAAAACCTGCGGTAGTAGTTGGCCAACCCCAGAAAACTCTGTACTTCATGTACTGTTTGCAGCTCTACCCAATCCTGTATCGTAGCAACTTTACTATCATCCATTCGAATCACCCTGTGGCCGATTCGATGGCCCAAGAACTAGATCTCTTCTTTCCCAAATGAACACTTGAAATCCTTCAAGTACAGCTGGTTCTCCCGCAGCGCATCGAAAACCTCTTTCAGATGCTTCTTGCGATATTCCAATGTCTCACTGTAGACCACTATGTCATCTAGATATACCACAACTGACTTGTCCAAAAACGGCCGCAGTACATCATTCATCAATGTGCAGAAAGTAGCCGGGGCGTTACATAACCCAAACGGCATAACCTAAAACTCAAAACTCCCATACCTTGTCACGCATGTAGTCTTGTGCTCATCACCTTTTTCAATCCACACTTGGTAGTACCCCTGTCTCAAATCCAGCTTTGAAAACACTCGTGCCTTAGCCAATTTATCAAAACAATCAGCCACCAATGGAAGAGGATACTGGTTGTTGATTGTTTGCTTGTTCAACATTCTGTAGTCCAAGCACATCCGCAACTCGACTGTGTCCTTCTTTCCTTGAAATAGCACTGGGGCACCATATGGAGACCTTGATGGTCTAATGAACCCTGCATCCATGAGTTCGGTGAGCTGCCTCTTCAACTCCTCCAACTCGGGTCCTGATAATCTGTAAGGCACCTTTGCCACTAGTTTGGAGCCCCACTCCAACTCAATACGATGGTCCACGTTCCTCCTCGGAGGCAACGCTTTCGAAAAACTCTCGGGCATCAAATCCGCATACGCAGCCAACATGTCAAAGAGGACAGGAGGCATAGGCGCCCCCACACTACCTGGATCAGACTCATCCAACAACGTTGCAACATACACCTGCATTTCTGACCATCAAGCAGTCTTCTTTACCTTCACCGCTGATACAAATCTGCCTTGTTCATCTGGTTTGCCTTCAACAATTTTCACCACACTTGGCGTCTTACCCTTGAAGGTGACCAACCTGTTCGCAAATGGCATCAAGACAGCTTCCTGTCTCCGCAAGAAGTCTTGCCCAAGAATCATCTCAAAATCATCAAGAGGCATCACTGTAAAATCAATTTTGCCTGTCCACCGACCAATGTGAACAGTTACTCCCGAAGCTATGCCTGCAGCAGCCTTCAGTTGAGAATTTACTGCCTTTACTTTCACACCGCAGCTTGCCTTCTTCAACCCGATGGCATCCACAATTTCCTGCTTCACGAAGTTGTGTGAGGCGCCCGTATCCACCAAGGCCCTCACTTTTCTGCCATTTACTAGAACTTCAACAAAACTCAGCGCATGTGTGTCTTGACAGCCCTTCATGGTGCCCAAAACCATGCCTTTGTTCGTCGCTATGTAAACCGATCCAACCGCAACACACTTTTTTTGACCACGCGCTTCTGCAGTGCGCCCACCTCAGCGCTCTTCTGCAACGCGCTTGTCCGCAGCGTGCACCACTGTCGCACGCTCGTTCGGTCACTTCACTGTCGCCCGCTTGTTTGCAGTGCGCACTTCTGCCACGCGCACCACCGAGTGCCCTTTGTCCGCGTGCTCCTGCGAGCGCTCTCATACTTTCTTGTCGCACGTTTCTCTGCTGCAGTCCACACTTCCGCACCGTGCACTCCCAGAACACCCGTCTCCGCGGCATCGCATGTCTTCGCAGCTCGTACGTCCAAATGCACATTTCTGTTGCCAAACCTAGGCTCTCGCTACGTAGATCCTGCGCCTCCGAAGTCTGGCGCGCACTCCTCCCAAGCACTCATGGTCACCATCTTTCATAAGCATTCCAGAAGCTCGCTCTTCCAAGCCGCCACTTCCTCTGCTTCGCTTTCGATGCAACCTGCGGTTGCCCCCAACCTTCAAACCGAAGTGCACCCGCCAACCAGTCTAACGACGGTGGTTGTGGTGACACCTCCTTCACTGGTTCGGCTAAAAGAAGCTCCCATATCTTGCAGCACCTTTGTCATTTTCTCTGCGACTTCGACATTCTTGTCATCTTGAGCATCCCACCTGAACGGCTCTGATACCACCTGTCACAGCCACACTTCGCAAGTGCTCTTGGCTTGCCGAAGGTGGTGTACGGCACTGCCAGGAAGGTCGCTTGAGGGTTTGCCCGCCTAAGTACCTATCCTGCAGACTACGCCTTAACCTGCGGAATCCGTTAATCTTATAACACTTAACTTCTTATCAATTTAACTCTCTTACATTAGCCTTATGGCACATTCAACACTTAGCCAATAAAATGCAGAAAAAGATGCAGCGGCAGTAAAAAGACACCAAGAAATAAGTGTGGGTTGCCTACTGGCAGAGCCCTAATATTTAATAAAAAGGAGAAAAACTGTTTACATCAATGGAGTTTCCTAAGGCAAAGCTCCTGGTGCAAGCATACTCGCCACTACACCAAAAATACAAAGAGACACAAGTGTGCGAGACAGTCCCTAGCTTAGGCGCCTTGTCATCTGCAGCTTCCTCAAACTTGCTGCTCCCTCCCTTCGTTTCCAGCTTCTTGATGATGTCTTTGTCACAATGCCTTAGCTTTATTTATAGCAATTGAGTGTCCTTAAGTGGACCCATGCTCACATTGCTTGCCACCCACGCTACTCCGTCGGTCAACATGCCAAGGTAAAGTGTAAACCAAGTAAGGTGGCGAAGCGCTTCTAAGGTGACGCGCTAAGGGGTGAGCGCCCACTCCAAAGGTGGGATGCGCACATCCTTCTTCCGCGCGCACGTCAATGCCCCATCCGTACGTCCGTCCAAGCTCCCGCACTCTCACAACCGCCCGCCACCTTGCTGACGTCGCCTTGTCCATTCGCTTGCCATTCATGTGCGCCCAGCCTACGCACAACTGCCCCTTTACTTAGGCTTTTACAGAGGTGTGCCAAGGTGCGTCCCGCACCAAGGTGTCACCCCAAGGAACGCGCCCACTTCCTAACGCATCCCAAGGCGCGCTTAGCACTCTTAAGTGGTCGTCGCGGTGGGGCCGTGACACATATGGCCTCAAAAACTGTTGCTTTGTTGTTGTTGTTTACAACGAAGCGAATCTGTGCTTTGTTGTAAACAAAGCACAGATTTATTTATACCAACAAAGCGGGTTGTTTAATTTTTTTTAATATTTTGTTTATGTATTTATTAAATTCATTATATTATAGGTATGATGTTGTTTAATTTTCTGAAAAATGTTGGATTATTAGTGTTTTGTTGCTTTTATATTAATAAATGAGTTGTTTAGTTTTTTAAATATTTGGTTTATAATTTATTAATTAAGTTGATTTTATTAAAGTTATGATGTTATTTAATTTATTAAAAGTTAAGTAAAATGTTGGATTAAATATTTGGTTTATTTATTTATTAAGTTGATTTTATTAAAGTTATGATGTTATTTAATTTATTAAAAGTTCGGTAAAATGTTGGATTATTATTTATACNAAGTAAAATGTTGGATTAAATATTTGGTTTATTTATTTATTAAGTTGATTTTATTAAAGTTATGATGTTATTTAATTTATTAAAAGTTCAGTAAAATGTTGGATGATTATTTATACTTTATTGTTATATCAACAAATTGGTTATTTAATTTTTTTAATATTTAGTTTATGTATTTATTAAGTTGATTTTATTATAGTTGTGATATTATAATTTATTAAAAGTTAAATAAGCTATAATTTTTCATAAATTTTAATACTAAAATAAATAGCAAATAAAATAAAATAAAAAATAAAAAACAAAAACAATATTGATAAAATTAAACAATTAAAAAAACTAAAATATGAAATCATATAATGTCTATTATTATTATATTACTAATAAACATCCATATATAATCATGAGTTAATACATAGCTTACATAATATAAGCTTTATATATATATATAACAAAGATCTACATACATAATCATATAAAGTTTCATACAATAAGCATATATAGATCTACAAACACAATCACATAGAGTTGCATACAAAAATCATGTAAAAAAATACACAAACATAAATACAAACATAAAATTGCATACAAAAATCATGTAGAAAGATTTGCAAACACAAATCCAAACACATAGAGTTGCATACAAAAGTGTTGAACACAAACATAGAGTTACATACAAGAAACACATTATGTTATTTAACAAAAAAAAAGTTGCATACAAAAAAATATTAATCTAACAAACATAGAAATCATTTAATCTAACAAACACAAACACAACAAACATTATTTCATCCAGCAAACATCAAATCCATTTCTTATAAGAGACATATAGTGTTCCATACAATAAACAATGTTTCCTCTAACAAACAAAAAAATGATCTCATCTACCTACACAAAGTTGCATACAAAATACATGTACAAGGATTTCAAACATAAACATAAAGAGTTACATACAAAACACGTTATTCCATATAACAAACGTAAAAAGTCATTTGATATAACAAACACACAGAGTTGCATACCAAAAAACTTTATTTCATCTAGCCAAATACAAAAAAGCATTATTTTCATTTAACAAACATAAAAGCAAATTTATTTAACAAACACATATAGTTGCATATAAAACACATCATTTCATCTAAATCAAGATACGAGTCATGCATCTACAAAATACACAGGTTTACTACAAACATAAAAGCAAATTTATTTAACAAACACATATAGTTGCATATAAAACACATCATTTCATCTAAATCAACATACAAGTTATGCATCTACAAAATACATGTACAAAGATTTCATACACATCCCAAAAGCGCTCTAAAATTAACAAACCATACACTCAAGAATGCACTAAAATACAACAAATATAGCTTACTATTAAAAAATACATATACATAAATAAATAAATATACATATATTTAAATATAAAAAATAATATAATAATGTAATATAAATAATAATCATGTAATAATATAAATACTATATAAATAAAACAAAAATATAAAATTAAAACAAAAATAAAAATGTGAAAAAAAATAAAAAGTAAAAGTGTGAAAAGAAATAATTATAAAAATAGTTATAATTTCAAATATATGTAATAAAGTTTACTTAGTTGTTAAAAAAATCGTGAAATTAGTTTGTGTAAAAATATTTAGGGGAAAAGGAAGTTTATTTGTGTTGGATAAATTATAAAATTGGTTTGTTTTCATGAAATTATTTTGTGTGAAAATATTAAGTGGAAAACGAAGTTTATTTTAGTTGGAGAAATTATAACACTAGTTTGTGTGAAAACATTAAGTGGAAAATAAAGTTTGTTTGTGGTGGAGAAATTATAAAATTAGTTTATGGAAACAATTAGTAGAAAATGTAAGTTAAAAAAAACACATAATACATAGCACTATGAGAGACTACTCTAAAGATGATGGGGCGCCCCACCATCTAGAGCACTTGGATGGGTTTAATCCCATCCGCAAAAATTTACCTTTTTATTAAGAATAATATGTTTGTAAGTCTCTATTTACAAAATTCTCAAAAACATTAAACTATCCAAGTCCATCCTATATCACTTTAAACTATTGTAAACAATATTGAATCAATATTCAAAGGCTCCTTGACACCTGAAAAAATAAAAATAACAAGCCAAAGCCGAAACAAATATTAGACACGTCCTTATTTTAAATATTACTTTAATTAAAAACATGAAAAAGATAAAGATAGTTAAGTTTTTTTTCTATTTATTAACATTCTTAAAGATTGCACACCAAAACAATCCACTTTATGCTTGATATCTGAAAAACCAAACATAACAACTCAAATGAGAGACACACAGTTATATAAATATTACTTTAAAATTTATAAACATAAAAAATAATGTTTATTAACATTCCTAAAAATAACACATCAATGCATACCTCTTCTTTGTTTATTAAAATACTTCAAAAATTACATAGCAATGCAATCCATGTGTTTATTAAAATACTTCAAAAATTACATAGCAATGCAATCCATGTGTTGCAATGCATTGTTGTAAATCATAAACATATTCATAAAAAAAATATCTCAAGCCTATTTTTTTAAATAACTGTCTTTGTATTTAAACTTTCAATGAATTGTTGTAAATCATAAACATATTCATAAAAAAACATCTCAAACCTACTTTTTTAAATAAGTGTCTTTGTATTTAAACTTTCAAGAATAACCAAATCACGGATAATAAACATGAAATGAGGTCTAAGCACGAGATCATTTAAATAAAAAATACAACCTTCTTTGTATTTAAGCTTCCAGGAATCACCAACTGAATGACTGATAATAAACATGAAATGAGATCTAAGCACGGGATCATTTAAATAAAAAATACAACCTTCTTTGTATTTAAGCTTCCAGGAATCACCAACTGACTGAGACGGATCATTGGAGTCTTGTGAGATTATCAAAAGAAGTAAATAAGGCCACTATAGTGAGATTACCTAAGTTATATCCAATGAACATAAGTTAGATCAAAATTTAATTAGCTCATAAAAGAAGAAGTCAGAAGAAATAGACTTATTAACCTCATTCCATGTACAGATTGTCACCGGTGAACCAGAATTTGATAAAGAAGGATGCCAAGATGTACAGATTGTCACCGCATCACCAGAATTTGATAAAGAAGGATGCCAAGAAGAAATTTTAGTTGCACCTGAATGTATCATCCCTCTTGAACGTTTGACAAGTCAAATTTCTTGAGGCAACCCTATCCAACCACAATGGCTAAAAGGTAGATCTCTTTTAGTTTATATTGTTTAAATGTGCAGGTTTGACCACATGAAAACATCTGTCAATATTGTTTAAATGTGCAGGTTTGACCACATGAAAACATCTGTCACTACTATTGGTACACCTTTTACCAAATGGTAGGAAGAGATCACCAAATCGCTCAAATATTCATCACATCTTCTAATTGCAAATATGTCACGGCGGCTACCGTCTGTGGAAATCTCAAAGTTCCAAATCATCTTTTATGAATATAATTTATAAATATAAATATTTTCATTTTGAAATTTAATATAGTAGCAAGCAATTAAAATAAGTTTTTATGCGAACCATTAAGAGTATAAACAAATTTGAGATTTTCAAATATTCTCTTGTAGTCCTCAAATAGGTGGAAAAATAAATAAATTTAAATATTCTCGACACGGGTCCTCAAGTTGTCTCTAGTTATTGATCAAATTAGAGACAAGTTGATAACACATTGTCCAAGATATTATGTTGGCTCTTGTACATTGTATTACACAAGGGCACATATGCAAATAATTAAAACTTGACTTAATCCTTCATAATAATAAAATAATTAAATAACTAAGCTTACTTAATATGGGTCTAGAAGATCTAATTACAAATCTATAAATAAGTCATTTAATTCTTTAAATTTACACTATATAATGAAAACATTATGTGGAGCTCACGAACAATTACTTTAATAAAGATTAAAAGAAAAGAAAACAAAAGTACAATTACTTAACAGGAAAACTACAATAAATGAGAAAATATTATTTAACTTCCCAACAAATAGTTTACAAAACATGGAAACAAAAAGAGCAATAGATCAAACATCAAAGTCCAACAAATTCTAAACGTTGAAATCAAACACAGAGATCCATCAATTTCAAATAAAAGATTTAATTCTATAAAAAGGATGTGGAAGCCAATGTGGAGATGCCCCAAACGACTCTTAATCTCAAAGTAGCATCGCTGTGTTCGTATTGAGTGACGATAGAGATCTCTTAGCAGGAGCTGGGAAAATTATAATCCAAATATAGAAAAGAATGGAGTTCGATACCCTTACTCTCGCAGTAATTCAAGCATTACAGTGTGAATGCATTGAGGAATGAATGGAAGAGCTCTTGAGAAAGTGCGAATAAATTGAACTAAGCCAGAAAAATAAAAACTAGGGTAATTACGCGGAGCATTTCAAGGTTTTGAAGCAAGACAAAAAGAACAAGCGATTGTCTACAGAATGGCACCTCAAATTCAAAATGAAATCTTAGATCTAAATAAATATCAACCTTGTAATCTCTTTGTAACCAGGCCCGCTAAGGGCCTCGGAATTTAACTTCCACTATACAAAGCACATCCAAGCTATTCAATTCAGCTTATTACAAAACTGACGGTCAAGAACGGGAGAAAAATAAAATAGAGGGGAAAGTACATCCAAGCTATTCAATTCAACTTATTACAAAGCTACCGGTCCAGAGAAGAATTAAAAAAAAGGAAAAGGAGGAGGAATTTTGACAGGGAAAACAAATTTGAAGCTGAAGCTAGTGGTGGTGAGGAAACGCGCCTTTGATTAACATTTGACAGACATAAGAGTAAGCAATTAATGGATCATGTCCTCTCTCCATGAATTCAGCGAACAAGCTGGATGTCCTTGGGCATACAGGTTAGTGTCCTCGAACAGAATCCTCAGGTATGCCTCTGCAGCCTCCTGCAATGCCGCCACTGCTGAAGACTGGAACCTCAAATCGGTCTTGAAGTCCTAGGCGATCTTTCTTACCAGGAGTTGGAAGGGAAGCTTTCTTATGAACAGATCGGTGCTCTTCTGGTACTTTTGGATCACCCAGAGAGAGACGGTGCCAGGCCTGAACCTGTGCGGCTTCTTCACTCCACCAGTTGCTGGTGCAGACTTTCGAGCTGCTTTCATGGCCACCTGCTTACGGGGTGCCTTTCCCTCTTTCTAGAATCCTATTTGATATTGTTTTAATATGCAGGTTTGATCACATGAAAAAACATCTGTCACTACTACTGGGACACCTTTTACCAAATGGTATGAAGACACCTACGCGTGAAGGGATCACCAAATGGTAAATATGGAAACCTGAATCACATAGATGAGTGTGTCATAACGGCCTGCAACAACTTACCTCTATCTAGGCAACGTCGGCTTGGGGAAACTGAGAATGAAGAGGAGAGGCAATGTTGGAAAAAGGTAATTACTCGCAGATCTCTACTTGGCTTCCAATCGACTCTATCAGAGTCTGTACAAGCCAAGATCTTGTCCGTCATTCTGACACGAAGGAAAAGTCCACAAGTAGGCTACGTAAGTCAATCGAATTTATTTCAGAAGCTAAGTTGTTAGTTAGATAGTTATTGCAGTGTTTAATGGAAAGTTAGTCGGCAAGTAAGTCGGCCTATGCTGAAGCAATTTTCAGATTGCCTATAAATAGAAGATGCACATTGTAAATCAATTAGAGACAGATGCACAGACACACAGGAACACAACACAGACATTAGACAGCAGAGGAACTCAGGGTGAGAAAGTGAAGTCGAAGCTCAAGCTTCTGTGCATGTGATTTAGTCGAAGAGCTGAAGCTCTGTAGATTGACAAGTTTGTAACAGACAAGTTTGTATTACTTTGTAATTCCGCATAGTTAATATATGAAATAGTTTGTGGTTGAATTTATGATTATTTGACTGCACATATTTCTAGATTTACTTCTGTAAATGTCTTTTACAATTACTGATAAGTAAGAGAACAAGAACCCATAAAAATCTCACCGCGTGAAAGTTCAAGTTTTACGGCACTTGGGTCGACTCAAATATTACTACATATTTGGCATATGTATTTCATAAGTTATTTGGATTTGTAAAAGTGGGTAGTTTACTTCATCTTACTCAAAGGTAAAATCATTTGTAATTTCTTGAGTCCTTAGACTAAGAAACATATTCTGCACAAACTTGGTCGAAGCTCCCAACCTGGTCGAAGGTCGAAGCTACCAACTTGGTCGAAGCTCCCAACCTGGTCGAAGGTCGAAGCTACCAAATTTGTGTCGAAGCTACCAACTTGGTCGAAGCTACCAACTTGGTCGTAGCTATTGATTTGTGTCGAAGCTCCCAAACTTGGTCTAAGTAAAAAGGTAGTCGCAGTAAAAATTTCGTCGGAGTGAAAAGTGAAATTATTTTTAAATATTGACTGAGCCCTAAACCCAAGTTTAGTCAGCTCAGTTTTGGCTATCTGGTATCAGAGCGAGGTTATATCAGAGCGACGTTTATACCAGCCCAAGATTTTAGGAAAGAAATCTTGTCTTAAAAAGTGGAAATTAATTTTCTAAGGAAAGTTAATTAAAAATTAAAAATGGCTTCCACTTCTGGTTCATTGCAACCTCCAAGTTTTACAGGAAAGAATTATGAATATTGATCTTTAACAATGAAGGATTTATTTAGAGGTCAAGATGTCTGGGAGATAGTCCAGCATGGTTATGTAGAACCAGCAGACATGGCTGC
>LPNX010638153.1:0-33247 GCA_001517045.1 Pseudotsuga menziesii | reverse complement strand
ATTGTGCCATTTATAAAACTAGTCATATTACATATCAAAACAGAATGATTTCACCATTTATAAAATTCATCCCACACATACTTTTATGGTGTTGCTCTATGTGAATCCATCAAAATTCAAGTTGCAATGTTCTTGTGTCTGTGACATGTCTGCTATTCTCACTACACTAAAATCTAGCAATTGGTGTAGTTTCTAGTTAAGCTATTGATAAAATGCATTTACACATCAAGAGAAGGTTGGGATCACTATTAAAAGTTATTGGAAGGACATTTTCCTTATTCCTTATAAATCAAAATGATTGTAGTTCTTTTGTTGCTTGGTTTTATAGGTTTGTTTGTTCCATCAAGATTTGAGTTGGAGTCATACGTGATCACAAAATGTTAATTTCTCTATCTTTGAGTTGTACTCAATGAGTCTGTAACACACCAACGCTTTTACCTAGGAAGTACAAATCCATGAAAATTTAGATAGGTTACCAACAATATGACACCTCTGTCAAACTAGAGAACCCATGTCAAATTGTTGAATTTGAACCTCTATGCATGGAAAATTGGAGATCAAATATATACCACCAATTATATTCCAATAAATTGTTTGCTTTTTCGAGTTTAGATTCTTCCCCATCATCCTGTTACTAGAATTAAATTGTGGAATCCACTATGTATCATGTCTCGTTTTTTCTAGTCTCTTTTCTTTATGTAAAATAAAAATTAGCTATATATATAAATGCCTTTAGCGTCATCATATTTTTTATCCCATGCATCTCATATCTCATTAATAAGGGAGAAGGGGCTTTTTTTTTAAAGCTTGTCATTAGCATTATCATATCCTCATTCGTTTCATTTAGAAGTGTAGTGAGGCATGCTTGAAGTTTGCTTGATGATGTTCATGATGTTTATGTCTGTAATCAAGTGAATATTAAAAGCTTCCAAGTGGCCTATAACAAATTTCACTCTATTTTTATTAAGTTTAATTTTTTTAAGCAATTGGAAACCACCAACCAACACAGATGCAATGTCGAGGACATTGCCACCTTGTGGCTCTTGTTTACACAAAAATGGAACTACTCAAGTGTTCTTGGGCTACTGGCGTCATATGATTTTCCTAATTATCCTTGTGTGAATAAAATGGTTTTCCTAATTATGTAGTAACTAACACACCCACATACTATTGTGGCTAGATCACGTCTATAGGGATCAAATGATTAAGAAATAGTTATGAAATGGAAGAGTACAATTTGGAATTTATTTTTTTATTCCTCATATTCTTCTAGTTAAACAGGTTCATCTTTGAGTTATAACTACATGTTATCACCGACATTGAGCTCTTAACATTGTCCAATATTAAAATACTTTGTATGTTGAGTAGTGGACGCCCCTAGCATAAGCCCACCAACGAGGCCTGAACTCCAAAACCGGAAGATAACGTCAGCAAAATATAATTTAAAAAATCTTCATGTAGGCATCAAGGGAAAACAACATAGCTTATTTCAATCAATCACACCAATTTCCTATCAACGTAGAGTGAAGTCGCATAGGTTCATTAATTCTTGCAAACATAAGCATGCCTCCCTGTACGCACGAAACTAATATTTTAAGTTATTTATTTATTTCTTTGTCTCAACTTTTTAATATAAAGTTAAATACTTTTGTTGCTCTGAATAAAAAAACAACAAACAAATTGTAATATTAAACAAGCGTCTTCAATGCTCCCAATCCGCATGGATTCTCCATATGCCAAATGGCTTGCATTGACACGCAGCCAATGCTCCGTCTTCATTTAACTATCTCCTTTTTATTTTATGATGATGATGATGATGATGATGATGATGGTTAACGTCCCCTGAGACCAAAATTTGGTCTATCGGACCCTGAAGAAGAAAATTAATTAGTTTGTTTTAAAGTGATATTTCTATGCTCAAAGGCTAGGAATGTCGGTATTGCAACAAAGATTATGAAACTGGTATCTAATGTGGGTGTAAGCAGGGCACTCTAAGAGGAAGTGATTTTCATCTTCAATGTTCTTACTCTCACAAAGGTGGCAGATCCTTTCTACCCAAGGAGTTTTAGGAACTGTCCAATGACCATTTTCGCTGTGGAGCTCATGCGAGTTCGTTCTTAGCTTAGCTATATTAATTTTTTTCTTAGGACTGATTAAAACAGAGAGATAATTTTGATCTTCAAGAGTAGGGTTGATGACCTCCTTGTAATATCTTAATTTTCTTTTGGCCTCTAAATCTTTCTCACACCACAATTTTTCTTTAAACTTAGAAGCAATAATATTTTTAATGTTATTAATATTTTGCAATGCAACATTTTCATCGATCTTCCAGTGATTTAACCAAGACCTGGTATCTTTATACCACCCACGGTTGAGCCTTAGGTGATTTTGGCTGGAGTTTAAAGCTAACTTAGGGAGTCTATGGTCTCTCATGTTATTGATTTCGTTCTTGTACAGCAAGAGTCTAGTCATGGCTAGGCTCTCGATGGGGGAAAGACCCACTTCTATAAGGAGAATAGGATAGGGTGCATTGACCCACTTTTAACATAATGTTTCATCCTCATTTAGTGAAATGATGAATTTATATTTGCATAACATTAAATTACTGTTTCCTTTTTATTTTAAGCAGCAAAACATAATATTTCGTCTTCATTTAACTATCTCACATGATTACATTCACACTCATTTTCGAGGGCATTTTAAAATTACAAAACCAAAAGATTTTACGGATTTCTCTTGTGTATTTACATTTTCTACTTTTATTTATACGAGGGTTAGAAAAGATGTAACTATTAATGCATTTTCATGCTAGCAACCAAGGTCCCTTTTCTTAGACTTGGGACATATTTTATTTTCTATATCTTGAATCCAATCTCTTGAATTATGTTTAATCCTTGTCATTATTGTCAAATCACGAAAAATTTGTCGATCTTTATTAGAAATCGATTGACTATCTGAGTTTCTGAGATTTTCTCATCTCAGCCTCCTTTTCCATGGATTTTTATGAAATATCTATCCAATAAGATTCTGTTGAGAACCCCGTTGAGTATCTGAGGATTTTTAACCACATATCCTTTGAAGAGAATGAATCTATCAAATCCTTTAACCTCAAGTTTATGAAGTTGTATCGCTAGATTCCCCAAGTTATCAGACCTTCTGATCAAGTTTCCCTTGTACATTATTTTCATTATCTTCCTCTTCCTTGAAGACACCAGTCACAAGGGGAGGATGTAAATTGCATTGGTTTTTATTTACAAGCATGCCTCAAAATTGAAGAACATAACAAAATGACAAGGTTTCCCATCGACTAATTCACCCCTAAGACCAATATGTGTACGTTCCAATTGATTCAAGAAATGAAAAATCGGATGGCTTCATTAGAGTATAATGTTATGAAGAAGTATCATCCAACTCTTTCTCATCCCCCTCACCTTCTAAATCCACCTAAGATGATGCAATCTACCGAGCGTTCACAACATCGTTGGTACCTTTTTTATGAAAATGGCCATAACCCTTCTACTTGTGAATGTTATTTGTCATATCAATAGCAAGTAAAGAGGGGTAAGTCTCAAATAGTTGACAATCCTATCGACAAACCAAAAGTTTCAATCGACCCCAATCTTTCAATAAATAAGGCGAATCTTAATCATGAGGTTGTTACATCTTCTATTCCTAATTTGATACTTCTTCTAATTGATCATGCCAATCATTCTAGTGTCTCACTTATTTTTCCTCATAGTCATGCATATTACAATATGGTGGTTCAGTTAATAAATTTGAAGGATAACATTATCTCTTTCGATTATCTTAGATATCTCGAGGAATATCAGAAGGTGAATAGAATTATTGTGATACCTTCCCCATCCATATATTGTTCTTATATGATCACACAAGGTGTTCATCATATATTTCCTTTCGATGATGATATTTTCAAAATCTATTCCAAGGAATTTCCTTAGACTTCAATTTCCCAAGAGGAAGTCATCTAACCTCCTCCTAATGCACAAAGTGAATATTTAATCATTGACGAGGCTTATAATTTTCAATATGGTTTCTTTCATCAGGATGAGGTCCTACATGAATATGGGTCTTCTAATTTTCAATATGACACCTTCTCTAATAATCAACTCTCTCTTAAATTTTTCTATTTCAACAATAATCAAATGGAAGGAAACGATCATTATGAGGAGGTAGTTTATCATGGTGTTGTTAATTTTCGCCCTGCCCTTTTCAATCAAGAAATCTTAGACACGAATGACATTGAAACTAATGTTATTGATGAATCTTTTTCCATGTCATCAATTCATGATTTGACTGATAAATATACTCCATCTTTTTCAATTGCATGTAAAAAAAATGTCTTTCATGAACCTATTCTTGATTTGATGCCTTATGTCCTAGAGGAAATATATCATCCCACTCATAATAATTTTTCAAATGATCTTGTCGGAAACACTTACCAATTCAATCGAGAGGCTGAGATCATTGAGACTCCTAATATCCATGATTGAATTATTCCATATAGTGATTCATTTTTCCTATCTCACTCTCATCCAAATCATAACTTTGTTAATACTCCATGCCAATTTGATGATGAAATTTTTCAAGACCCTTTTAATAGTCTGATTATGTCTGAGCCTAATCCCATATATCATATTGCTTCACATCTCATTTATGTCGATTATATTGAATCTCTTCCTGGAGGATGTGGATTTCTCAATGATGAATCCATGACCAAACATGTTTCTATTGAGGATGATCATGTCATTCACACTTCACCCAAATTGGCATGCATCCTATTGATCTAGTAGATCCTATATCTCCCCATTGTCAGCACGTTATCAATGAAATTTTCAATCATGAAATCAATGTTTGACCTCAAACTCATTTGAAACCAATATATATACTACAATTATCCCGAGTTGGTTGATGATGAACTGAGTGTTGTCATGAGAAGAATTGTTTAAATAATAAAGTTGACGAAGCTTTAAATTATGTTGAATCTAAGGATGACACCACTTGAATTGCTCCTAATCCATTTGATGTTAGGTGATGATGAAGAAATCAATGAGGCTTTAATCACTAGAAATTTGATCTATGTCGATGATCATTAATGTCTTAATTTGCATTTCCTTTTATTTGATTTGAAAAAGGCCTAATTATACTCTTTTTAGTTTCATGATCAAATCTCTATTTGATTTGGGTGCTCATGATAATCGTATTGATAATTAGGGTGCATGTAATATTAGACGTAGTATTTTAGATGCATTTAGTTGTAGAGAAATATTTTTTTTCATCTATGAATTTAATTTTATTCCTTCACATCATTTTATAACTTTTTAATTTCATGGTCTAGCATTTCGAGTTGCTTAGATTAGTCTCACTTTTATCATTTATTTTCGCAGTTTTCCCATATAAGACTACATGGAATTTGACATCATTACATGAAATTCACCAGTATGCTCTTTCATCGAATTGTTTTGTCGTAAAAATCTAGCATAATGACAATTAGTTTCTTTTATACAAGAAATAGCAAGACGTGGAGAGAGAGAAACTAATGGGTGGTTCCTAGTGATGACCCTCGGTATGTTGAACTATAATTTGCTTACTGTTTAGTTTCCCAACACTTATTTCTTCCCTATGCTTCAACCATTGTGGAATTCTATCCTTACTCTTTTCAATCCCTTGCTTTTTCAGGGATGAAAAGAGTGCATGTACATGCTTCATGGTTATGTCTTGGTCCTTTCAGTTAGTCTATTCAAGAATTCCTTTGTTGTTGTGGTTGATGTTCTTTTGTTGGGATAGATGTTGGTTCTCAACATCGACATGTTCTGAAGTGTCAAAACATGACGTGAGGTGCAAACCAATTAAATTCTTTGCTAGATCATTTCGCGAGTGCCATCATGTCTAGTTTGATGTGCTTTCCATCTATATACTTTGTCTCACCCAATTCATTTCCATATTACCACTTTGGCATATTCACCAAGTGGAGTCTTCGTGTCTCCATATCATGGTCGAGTCAAGTTTTGGTGGATTTTTTTCCTTTTCATCTTGGCATCGTCGTGTCAAATGGTCAACATTATTGCATTCATCTTGTCACATTGATCACCCCCATGTTTTGTTTGGTCAGAACAATTTGTTTGACTCTTTTGGAAAGATGTTAAAGTTTCGACAAGAACATGTATTTTTCGTCATGATAATCAATAAAATTTTAAGTTCATGTCCTTCGATAAATAGTCAACCACACTCGGTCATGGTTTTCCTTACCCCTAAATCCAAAAATTTCCCAAATGGTTCTCGAGTCCCTCCTTTACAACATTTCATAAATAACCGCCATTTTCAAATTAAAATTAAAGATATTACTCTCTCCACTTTCATAACCCTTTCATATACATATCCCTTTATTTTTCTATCTTATATATTTACACCTTTCATAAGTAAACAAACCTTTAATTATCCCATTCCCCTATGTCCTAACACCCTTGAGCTATAAATTTATACGCCATGCTCCATTGCAAAAGCATACTACCAAAGTATCATTCATCATTTTCACTCCAAAGCTTATGGTTAGAAGCAATCGTATTTATGAATGAGAAGAAGGGCACATTAATGAGGTATTAATGAGCAAAATTAAAAGAAAACTCCAAGAAATGTAAATCCACTTTACATTTTGGTCTTCGTATTTTAAATCAAATTGATGAAATTTATGCCAAGGAAAAGAAAGAGCAATGGCTCGCAATAGAAGGTTGTTTTTTAATGAAAGACGCATGAAGCAACAGACGTTGAACATGGCCATCACCCAGTCCGACACAATGGAAAAGCATCTGCGACACACGATGAGATGAGAGACTCCACCACTTGGAAACAGGCGGCTACACAGATGCAGGAGCAAGTAGATGCCATTAATGAATAAAAATACTCAGAACGTTGAGGGCGGCCATGCCAGGTCACAGACCGAGTTGGTAGTGAGGATGGCAGAAATGAAAAATTGCCAACGTAGCAGAGGACCGTTTCACTTGGCAGAGAGACCATAGGGAACGTGGCAATCTCAGACTTTGGAAGTAGAGAGCATCCACAAGCAGGACGCTAGCACAATGAACAAGACCCACTTAGACCACGTGGGCACTCAAACCCAACCCTAGATTTGAAAAAAAAATGCCAAACCACTGTCACGTAAGCAGCAAAACAAAAAAAAAGGAAAACTGTTATCTTGATTTTTCTTGCATATTTACAGTTTCTACTTTTATTTATACCATCGAACCCAAAAGTTTTTAATTATTTGTGCATTTAAGGTCCATTTTCTTATAAAACTAATTACCCTAAAAAAATTAGTTTTATAAATATTTGATACATTAATTTATTTGCATTTCATTAATTAGTTAGTTATTTTTATTTAATAAATTACTACACACATGAGTAGATAGATTATACACATAATTTTAATTCACTAACATACTTCATTATGATTAATTACTTCATGATGATTAATTGTACATTTATTTGAGTCAATTTATCACTACAATTATTCATTTGTGTATTTAGTGACTTTTGTTGACCATCCTTCCAAGGGTGCTTCCAATTTTTTTGCTCTAGACCTTGTCATTTTGAGCATCAACATATTTGGCAACCATAGTGGGGACATTTTTTGTGTCTATCTCTTCAATCCAATCCTTTGAATTTCGTTGAATTCTTTGACATTGTTATCAAATCATGATGATTTTTTTGATCTTTGTGAGTCACAAATCATCTATCTGAGTCTTTGATATTTGCTCATTTGTGGCTCATCCCAATCTCCTTTGCCATGCCTTTTTTTTGAAATCTTTAGCCAATACAATTTTGTTGAGAACGGTCTTGCTGAGTAGATAGATTATACACATACTTTTAATTCACTAACATACTTCATGATGATTAATTGTACATTTATTTGAGTCAATTTATCACTACAATTATTCATTTGTGTACTTAGTGACTTTTGTTGACCATCCTTCCAAGGGTGCTTCCAATTTTTTTGCTCTAGACCTTGTCATTTTGAGCATCAACATATTTGGCAACCATAATGGGGACATTTTTTGTGTCTATCTCTTCAATCCAATCCTTTGAATTTCGTTGAATTCTTTGACATTGTTATCATATCATGATGAAATTTTTTACCTTTGTGAGTCACCAATCATCTATCTGAGTCTTTGATATTTGCTCATCTGTGGCTCATCTCAATCTCCTTTTCCATGCCTTTTTTCTGAAATCTAGCCAATACAATTTTGTTGAGAACGGTCTCGCTGAGTAACTGATAATATTTAACCACTATCCTTTGAAGAGAATGAATTTATCATATCCTTTAACCTCGGGTTTATGAAGTTGTATCACTAGATTCCCCAAGTTATCCAACCTTCTGATCAAGCTTCCCTTGTATAGTATTTTAATTGTATTCCTCTTCCTTACAGACACCGATTAGAAGGGAAGAATGTAAATTGCCTTGGCTCTTCTTTACAAGAATGACTTGAAATTTAAGAACATAAAAAAATGGCATGGTTTCCAATGGACCAATTCAACCCTACGACCAATAGGTTTATGTTCCAATTGATACAAGAAATGAAAAATCGGATGGCTTCATTAGAGGATAAGCTTAAAAAGAAGTCTCAGCCAACTCCTTCTCATCCTCCACACCTTCTAAATCCACCTAAGATGATGAAATATACCAAACCTTGTCATCATCATTAGTGCCTTTTTTGTGGCAATAACCATAAACCTTCTACTTTTGAACTCTATTTGTTATATCAAGAGTGAGCAAAGAGGGGTAAGCTTTCTATAGCTCATAGTCATATCGACAAACCAAAACCCCAATATTTCAATCCATAAGGCGAATCTTAATCATGAGATTGTTACATCTTCTATTCCTAATTTGAGACCTCTTCTCATTGATCGATCCAATCATTCTAGTGTCTCACCTATTTTTCCCGGCAGTCATGCATCCTACAATATGGTGAGTCACTTAGCGAATTTGAAGAATAGCATCATCTCTTTTGATTATCTTAGAGAGCCCAAGGAATATTAGAAGGTGAATAGCACTCTTGTGATCCCTTCCCCATCCATATCATTTTATGAGATGATCACGCAAGATGTTCGTGAGATCTTTCCTTTCGATGATGATATTTTCATAATCAATTCCAAGAAAGTTCCTAAGATTTCAATTTCCAATAGGAAGTCATCTCACCTTATCCTAATGCACAAAGTGAATATTTAATTATTGATGAGGCCTATGATTTTCAATATGGTGTCATTCATCGGGACGAGGCCCCACTTGAAGATGAGTCTTCTAATTTTCAAGGCGACGCCTTCTTTGATAATCAACTCTCTCTTGAAAAGTGCTATTTCAACCATCATCAAATGGAAGGGAACAATCATTGTGAGGAGGTAGTTTATCATGATGATGTTAATTTTATCCCTCCTATGTTCAACCAAGAAATATTAAACTCAAATGACAATACAACTAATGTTATTTGAATCATTTTCCATGTCATCAATTCATGATTCAACGGATGAAGATGCTCCATTTTTTTCAACTGCAAGGAAAAATGATGTTTTTCATGAACCTATCCTTGATTTTATGCCTTATGTCTTGAAGGAAATCTATCATCCCACTCATCATAATTTTTCAGATTATCTTGTAAATGACACTTACCAATTCAATCAATAGGATGATATAATTGAGGCTCCTAATATCCATGATCGATTTATTCCACGAAGTGATTCATTTTAGGCTATTCGACTCCCATCCAAATAAATACTTTGTTGATAATGAATGCCAATCTAATGATGAAATTTTCCAAGCCCCTCCTTTTAATGGTTTGATTATGTTTGAGCATGATCCCATATATCATATTGATTCACATACCATTTATGATGAGTATCCCAAATCTCTTCCTTAAGGATGTGGATTTTTCAATGATAAATCCACGACCAAATAGGTTTCTATGAGAACGACCTTGTCATTCACACACCATCACAAATTGACATGCATCCTATTGATATAGCATATCCTATATCTCCCTATTGTCAACACATTGTCGATGAAATATTCAATCATGAAATCAATGTTTCACCTCAAAATGATTTGCGACCAATATATGACAATTATCGTGAGTTGGTTGATGATGAACCTAGTGTTGTCATGAACATCATTGTTTATAATAAATTTGTCAAAGCTTTAATTATGTTGAATCTAAGGACGACACCAATTGCATTGCTCCTAATCCATTTCATGTCAAGCAAGGTGATGGTGAAGAAATCAATAAGGCTTTAATCAATGAAAATTCAATATATTTTTATGACCGTTAATGTCTTATTCCAAATCAATCTAACATGGTTAATGAGGTGAAGAGGGGAATTCCTAGGATTGTTCTTAGAGACTATATTTTGGATTCATGGGTTAATCATTATTTTAATCATGATAATACTAACTCTCTTAATTTGCATTTCCTTTTATTTGATTCCAATAAGCCTAATTCTACTCTTTGAGTTTAAGAACATAAAAAAATGGCATGGTTTCCAATGGACCAATTCAACCCTACGACCAATAGGTTTATGTTCCAATTGATACAAGAAATGAAAAATCGGATGGCTTCATTAGAGGATAAGCTTACAAAGAAGTCTCAGCCAACTCCTTCTCATCCTCCACACCTTCTAAATCCACCTAAGATGATGCAATATACCAAACCTTGTCATCATCATTAGTGCCTTTTTTGTGGCAATGACCATAAACCTTCTACTTTTGAACTCTATTTGTCATATCAAGAGTGAGCAAAGAGGGGTAAGCTTTCTATAGCTCATAGTCATATCAACAAACCAAAACCCCAATATTTCAATCCATAAGGCAAATCTTAATCATGAGATTGTTACATCTTCTATTCCTAATTTGAGACCTCTTCTCATTGATCGATCCAATCATTCTAGTGTCTCACCTATTTTTCCCGGCAGTCATGCATCCTACAATATGGTGAGTCACTTAGCGAATTTGAAGAATAGCATCATCTCTTTTGATTATCTTAGAGAGCCCAAGGAATATTAGAAGGTGAATAGCACTCTTGTGATCCCTTCCCCATCCATATCATTTTATGAGATGATCACGCAAGATGTTCGTGAGATCTTTCCTTTCGATGATGATATTTTCATAATCAATTCCAAGAAAGTTCCTAAGATTTCAATTTCCAATAGGAAGTCATCTCACCTTATCCTAATGCACAAAGTGAATATTTAATTATTGATGAGGCCTATGATTTTCAATATGGTGTCATTCATCGGGACGAGGCCCCACTTGAAGATGAGTCTTCTAATTTTCAAGGCAACGCCTTCTTTGATAATCAACACTCTCTTGAAAAGTGCTATTTCAACCATCATCAAATGGAAGGGAACAATCATTGTGAGGAGGTAGTTTATCATGATGATGTTAATTTTAGCCCTCCTATGTTCGACCAAGAAATATTAAACTCAAATGACAATACAACTAATGTTATTTAATCATTTTCCATGTCATCAATTCACGATTCAACGGATGAAGATGCTCCATTTTTTTCAACTGCAGGTAAAAATGAAGTTTTTCATGAACCTATCCTTGATTTTATGCCTTATGTCTTGAAGGAAATCTATCATCCCACTCATCATAATTTTTCAGATTATCTTGTAAATGACACTTACCAATTCAATCAATAGGATGATATAATTGAGGCTCCT
This sequence comes from Pseudotsuga menziesii, assembly GCA_001517045.1. Classification (NCBI taxonomy): domain Eukaryota; kingdom Viridiplantae; phylum Streptophyta; class Pinopsida; order Pinales; family Pinaceae; genus Pseudotsuga; species Pseudotsuga menziesii. The sequence continues at coordinate 21,520 of LPNX010638153.1, read as the reverse complement.
AATATCCATGATCGATTTATTCCACGAAGTGATTCATTTTAGGCTATTCGACTCCCATCCAAATAAATACTTTGTTGATAATGAATGCCAATCTAATGATGAAATTTTCCAAGCCCCTCCTTTTAATGGTTTGATTATGTTTGAGCATGATCCCATATATCATATTGATTCACATACCATTTATGATGAGTATCCCAAATCTCTTCCTTAAGGATGTGGATTTTTCAATGATAAATCCACGACCAAATAGGTTTCTATGAGAACGACCTTATCATTCACCCACCATCACAAATTGACATGCATCCTATTGATATAGCATATCCTATATCTCCCTATTGTCAACACATTGTCGATGAAATATTCAATCATGAAATCAATGTTTCACCTCAAAATGATTTGCGACCAATATATGACAATTATCGTGACTTGGTTGATGATGAACCTAGTGTTGTCGTGAACATCATTGTTTATAATAAATTTGTCAAAGCTTTAATTATGTTGAATCTAAGGACGACACCAATTGCATTGCTCCTAATCCATTTGATGTCAAGCAAGGTGATGGTGAAGAAATCAATAAGGCTTTAATCAATGAAAATTCAATATATTTGTATGACCGTTAATGTCTTATTCCAAATCAATCTAACATGGTTAATGAGGTGAAGAGGGGAATTCCTAGGATTGTTCTTAGAGACTATATTTTGGATCCATGGGTTAATCATTATTTTAATCATGATAATACTAACTCTCTTAATTTGCATTTCCTTTTATTTGATTCCAATAAGCCTAATTCTACTCACAGGGGATTCACTTGTTGACCAATATCCTATCACGTTAGTTCATATTGTGGGTTTTAAAATTATTAAAAATTGAACCAATATATTGCAGGTATTGGGGAGATGAGGGGTTTAAGGTGGGGGTGGGTAGGGTGATTTATAAGGATTGAGGTATAAAAAGGGGTGGGGAGGAGGTTTTAAGTATTGGGAGGGGGTTTCAACAAAAAGAGTTTGGGACAATATCTCTGGAAATTAAGGGTATTCTTTAATATCCCACGATCACACGTGCTATGTGAGATGTTCACTAAGTGAAGTCCCCGTGATTCTACTCTTTGAGTTTCACAATCAAATCTCTACTTGATTTGGGTGTTCATGATAATATTTTTCATAATTAGGGTGCAAGTAATAATATACGTAGTATTTTAGATGCATTATATACAATAAATGGCATCCTCCATGATATGTTTTTCCTTTCTCATAGAAGTAGGATTGCATTTAGTCATAGGGAATTTGTTTTTCATCTACGAATTTAGTTTTATTTCTTCACATCATTTTATAAGTTTTTAATTTCATAGTCTAGCATTTCGAGTTTCTTAGATTAATCTCACTTCGGTAATTTATTTATGTAGTTTTCCTAAATAGGTCTATATGGAATTTGACGCCATTAAATACAATTCGCCACTATGCTCTTTCATCATATTGTTTTATTGTAAAACACTAGCATGACAACAATCATTTTCTTTTATAGATGAAATGGCATGACAATGAGAGGGAGAAACTATTGGGAGGTTCATAGTGATCAACCCGGGGCATGTTGAATTGTAATTTTCTTATTGTTTTAGTTTCTCAATGCTTCTTTCTCCCCTCCATTATGGAATGCTATCCCATGCTATCCTTACTCTTTTCACTCCATTCCTTTTTCGGGGATGAAAAGAGTGCATGCACCCGCTTCATGGTTATGTATTGATCCTATCAGTTAGTATAGTCAAGGATTCCTTTGTCATTTTGTTTCGTTGTTGATGCTCAACATTGTCATGTTCCAAAGTGTTGGAACATGACGACAGAGTCGAACCAATTAAACTCTTTGCTAAATCATTCAGTTTGTTCCATGATGTTTAGTTTGATGTGATTTCAATGTATATATTTTGTCTAACCCATTTCATTGTCATATTACCACTTCAACATATTCACCAATTTGAGCCTTTGTGTATCCATATCATCGTAGATTCAAATTTTGGTGTATTGTTTTCCTTTCATATTGGCGTTGTCTTGTCAAATGATCAACACCATTACATTCATCTTGTCACACTAATTATCCCCATATATTGTTTTTCCAAAATAGAGTCCATTTGACCCTTTCAACAACATGTTAAGGTTTCAACAAGAGAATTATTGTGTGTCACAACAGTCAATAAAATTCCAAGCTCACATTCTTCAATAAATAGCGAAGCACACCCCTCACTCATGGTTTTCCCTACATCTATGTCCAGAAAGTTCCAAAATGCTACCCAAGTCCTTCCTTTGCAAAATTTCATCAATGACCACCATTTTCAAATTAAAGGCACTCTTTCCCCTTTCATTACCCCTTCATATACTTATCCCTTTATTTTTCTATCCCATATATTTACCTCTTTCATAAATAAATAAAAATATTTAATTATCCCATTCCCTTATTTGAGATAAATGATAAATCTATACCCCATGCTCCATTGCAAAATCCTACTACCAAAGTCGCATTCAACATTTTCACCCCCAAAGCATTATGGTTACACGAAATTGTATGAAGTAGATGGGTGCATTAATGAGGTATTAATGAAGCAAATTTGAAGAAAACCCTAAGAAGTGTAAATCCGCATTACCTTTTCCCCTTGGTCTTCATATTTTAAATTCAATTGATGAAATATATGCCAAGGAAAAGAAAGAGGGACACACAAACCCTAGCTACAATGGTGCGCAACAGAAGGTCATTTTTGGGGAAGAATGATGAAGATGCATGGAGCATCATTTGAACATGGTCATCACCCATTTCAAGGCAATGGAAGAGGAGATGTGATGCACGATTAGGGACTCCACCATTTGGAAACATGCGGATGCACAGACATAGGACCAAGCATATCAGATATATATGGTAGAGGGTCGTTGAAGACCAACCAACAAGAATAAAAATTCTTAGAATGTTGAGGGCGGACATGTTGATGGTCGCAGACTGAGTTGGCAGTGACGATGGAAGAAATGAAATGTATTCCAACGTAGCAAAGGACCGTTTCACTTGGTAAAGAGACAAACCATAGGGAACATGGAAATATCATACTTATGCAGTAGAGAGCATCCACAAGCACGATGCTAGCACAACAAAAAATATCCACATAGACCTTATGGGCACTCAACCCCTAGATGTTGATAAATAACGCCAATTAACAGTCACGCAGAAGGAACTGTTGGAGCAACCAAGAGAAAAAGGAAAATGCTCCACTGAACACCAAATAGATCGAGTGTAAGTAGCATTCTGTTGCAAAGGTAAACTCAGCAGAGGGCATTAAAACGAAATAATTTGAAGTGTTATTTTTTCATAGAGGACCGCAAAAGAAGAAAAGAAAATGTGCATCCCATGCACCGAAAACCTAATTGGAAATGTACGCTCCAAATAGACCAACGTTTCCATACTTTAGCTTGCAGTTAACACTCCAACAAACACCAACCCTAATGTTGTAAGGCAGAAATGCTTAGAAAACAACACAAGAATGAGGAAAGTCCAACACCAACAAGGGTGAATGTTAAATTATAGATGAAAGTCCAACACCAACAAGATACTAGTATTGGTCCTATCACTACTTCTTTTCACGTTTCTTCATGTTTTGGGCTCGAAAAACTCTTGATTATGCAAGTTCTCATATTGGTCTTCCTTTCGATGCTTATCAAACTAGATATGATTTTTCTCTTATGAGTAAATTTTTGGCCATAGATTATCCCTCTACCTGTGCTCAAGCTAAAGATAATCCTAGATGGGATAAAGCCATGCACACTGAGTATGACTTATTAATGAAGAACAAGACTTAGATTGTTGTTCCCTGTCCTATAGGATAGAATTTAGTTGGATGTAAGTGGATATATGAAATAAAGTTTACTACAGATGGACAGATTGAAAAAGATATAGCTAGGTTAGTAGAAAAATGATTCTCTCAACAAGATGGCATAAATTTCACTGAAACTTTTGCTCCCATTGCTAAAATGAACATAATAAGAACTATTCTTTCACTTGATGCATCATATCAATGGGAAATACACCAAATGGATTTCAAGAGTGCATTTTTTAATGGTGATCTGAAAATAACGCTTGAATTGAATGTGAATTAACTTAAACAATTAACTTCAAAATGATTTAATAAACAATCTTAAAAGAGAGGGATTAAATAACTAAAAGCAGCAACAAAACAAGGAAGCAAACTATGAAATTGAGAAAACATATTGATAACGGAGTTCACCCTAAATGGGATACATATCCAATCCTACTTCCAACATGAGACCAATCCATTAATATTCAAATGCTTGAAAGTACAATGAATTTTGAATACACCTCCAAAATATGGAATCCTCTCAAATTTTCAAGAAAAACGAGTATAAACTTTCCTATATTTGACTAGATGCATAGAGACCCCCCGGTAGGAAAAAACAGATAGCATGCTTGCAATCTGTACAATCTCATCTCAGGATTCATGCTTATACCGTTCTCTGCAAAAACATGAACTCCAACTAAGTGTACAGTGGAGTGGGAAAATTTATAGGTTAAATAAGAAATAAACCATGATTTCACACCCCGTGGGTGGTGTGCCCATTTGGGATTATAATTTGGTTCGAATTTAAAATAATTAATACAAATCATGTTCAAACAACAGGGAAATATCCCATTGGTCATGTAGTATCCCTTTGTTATAATCCATGGTGTATGTGTGTGTGTGTGTGTGTGTGGTGAAATCTCATTATATTATAACTATGCCATTGCGCATGCATGACATGGTTCCATGTTGACACCATAGAATATGGTTATGGTTATATATATACACCATGGTATCGGGGGATTTGGCCCTCAATCCCCTTTCTCCACCAAATGAGTTAGTTGAAACTTCAGATAGAGGTTAAATACATTGCATAATAAGGAACATGTGTGGGCATGCTGGTAAAGAGTTGGCATTATTTACAATAGGTTCAGAGTTTGATCCACCGGACTCTTTGATGACTAATGGAAAAATACTCTTTGATGACTAATGGAAAAGAACTTGATCAATGGTACTTCCTTTCTATTTTCAACTCTATAATAGAAGGAAGATGAGTCAATTTCTTACAGTTGATTGAAATACATCATAAAGTTAAAAGTTGAGGTTGAATTAATGGAGTGGGCTTTAATCTGTAGAATTATATTGAGCTTTAGTTAGTTGTTGTGTATAAATACTAAGTTGATGTAGCATATTTACGAAGTTTCCATATCATATATACATATGTTTGTAGTTGTACATGTACAAAATCTATATTATATCATATTAACAACTTGTTGTTGGTCATGTTTGCAGTTGTACATGTACAAGAGCTATATTCTATCATATTAATAACAGATTGTTGTTGGTCATTGATATGAATACGAAAGGTTGTGGATGTGTTGATCCTTATACCCAACGTAATCTATAATCTATAGTGACTTCATTAATGCATTAAATCCTTTTGAAAAAAAAATAGTATATAAAAACCCATATGCATAAGTAACATATTGGGTGTATATTGCATGGTATGGTTTGTGACATGGTGTAAGAATGATCTTTTTCAGAAAGTATCAACCATATTCAACATAATGTTGAAGTAATGTTACGAGGTTGATACATTTGTGAGAAAATCCCTCATTTAAGGACTCTACAAAAATGAATAAGGTATGTATAATCCACCGACACTAGCTACCCTCTACAAAATTGACTAAAGTATAATTTATAATCCACCCAGGCTAGCTACCAAAGCCTATATTGAATGATATAATGTTGAACACGTAGATATACACTAAAATTTGAAATTCCTAAACCAATCAATAAAATATATCATTCAAAACATATGATTAAATATTTTCCAATTATTCAATTGTCATAAACCATTTCATTCAATATGATATTAAGATAAAGTATTCAATATGATATTAAACATTTCATCATGCCAATTGTTTGATATTAAACATTTCAACATGTCAATAGACATGTATATATACATCTTAATATAGATTAAGAAATAATCGATATCATAAAATATAATTGTTACGTCGATAGGTGTTTTTTTCCCAGGTCTGATTTGAAAAATATTGTACCTTCTTAGTAGTCCCTCATACCAACCAATGTTCGCCACATGTCCTCCACCTCTGTTTGAAATTCATCATTTCTTTGTAGATAAAATTCTTATACATGCCTTGTCTATGCTTGAAGTTCTGTTGTGTGTTGAATGTTGAAGAAGATTCTATTTTCCTAGGTTGCATGTTTAGGTGGTTCATTGTTCCTAGAATTAGTTCCCTCTTAACTCGCCTATATGCATATCTTCCCTCTATCTCCGACCAGTGGTGTGGAACTCGCTCATCTTCCACTGTTCCCTCCCTCTGGTGTGGAACTCACCCGTGTACTAGAAGTAGATTCAACAGCAGAGGCACGAGATTATACAAGGCTTCTCACTCTTCCTCATTGTGATATTTGAGTGAAATTGATTGCAATGTTGAAGGAATTGGGCATTTTCCCTCTCATTTTAGAGCCTTCTATGACAACTTCATAGTGTTCATGGCTATCACATCCTAGAAACACACAAGGCATACCCACAATGACCATGTATTTTTGCTATCTTCGGGTTTGAATCTCCATTCCCTATGTTTCCATTTATCTCTTTCATTTGCAACTTATTTTTAGCTGAATTATATTTAATGCCCATTTTGTCTTAATTCACTCGGTTACAAATGAACTACCACATTTTTTTTTGGTTGGGCAATACGGTAAGATGAACCCTATATTTTGTTATTGTTGTTGTTTTTTGTTAGGGTTTGTGGTTATTTTTATTGTCTCTTTTTATTATTTAGGAAGAAATGGTTTGCAGTCGGTAATCCTCTATGCATCCACTTTTTTTAAAAAAATAACTATACTCCTAATTGGGTTCCCATGCTCTATAATGTGAGCATTTTATCTTGCATTGGAATTCCCACAAAGATGTTGTAGATGCTCCCAGAATTACGAGCCATGAATATTCTCACAAAAAATGATTTAGTGCTAAAAAGATGTTGAACCCATGTTGAAGAGTTGATGTTGTACGTAAATATTCTAGAAACTTGACCATTTTATGTGAGGTTGTGAGAGGATAAATGATGTCCATTTCTATATGTATCATTGGACTTTATTGCATCTTCATCTGAAAAAAAAAATGATATCTATGATTCTATTCAAATAGAAGGTTTTTCATTATCACGTCTCAATTTTTTTTCCATCAAATCTCAAATATCTTTGGTGTTTATAAACCTATAGTAGTATTTGTGTCGAATTTATAGACTTATAATGGCTATTTTTTCTTGACTTTTGTTATCTATTCATATTAAAAAAAAATAGATTCAAAAAGTTGTGATGGAATCTCTAGGTCGTTGTTCAATTACCTTATGTTTAGATTGGACTTATTGATAGAACCAACATGAAATTTTAGGAGTAAGCTCTTCTCTAGAATATTTGCACTGGGGACCACCAGAGGCAATCCACTGATACTTCGCCCTATTTTTCAACCACAACCAGGTGAAGTCAACGCAAGACCTGATATTTCTTCCTCCTTTGTTTTCTTTATTTTCTATTAAATATAAAATATTACACTCTTTGATTGCAATATGTCTGTGTCAAACATGTCTCTTCACTCTAGAAATTGTCCTTCAAAATGATGTTTTCTACACACCTCTAAATTTCTTTCCTTAGCATCTACCCTTCACATTCTTCTCTTACTCCTACTTCAATATTATTTGTGTTCTAATGTCACAAACTGTTATGTTCCTTTAAAGACAAAATCATATCATCTTTCACGTAGATTAACCATTCCACATCCTCTAAAACTTTACTAAACATATGTCCAGCATCACAAATGATACGACATCTCTTCTCACTGAGAGCACCTACAAACATGTATCTTTGTCACTTGCACCACCTGCGTCTGTTGTTCAACATCACAAAATCGCCTGCCCATAAGTACTCCAAAGACTACTAATGTCACCATACTGGGAGGTTATTCTAACAAATACCAACCTATAATTGATATTTCTTGAATTTTTGTCCCTTGATCCAACTTCGTATTCTCTTCATCTTAACATATTCAGGTAAGTGAAACTCCTCCAAAGATACCAATGTTCCTATACTTGAAAAGTATTCTAACTCAAAGCGCCCATTAATTTTTATGATTCAAAGCTTTGTCAGTTGCTCAATTACCCTTATTCTCTTTAGCTGCACTCATTCATATGCCCACAAATCCTTCAAAGCTACCAATGTTTTCATACTCAAAAATTTCCATTACTATTAAGATTGATGGTCCAACTGGCTTCTTTTTAGATAAGATATTAAGATTTTGAGAAAATTAGTTGTTTGCGAATTTAGGTAGTTAGTGTACCAGTTTCTTAAGTGTTCTTGGAAATAATGTACTTTGTATACAAGGAAAAAATTCCATCCATAAATTCTGTACCCTATAAATAAACTTATTTTTCATTGAATGTGTCATGGTCAAATTTATAATGTAAATATATAATTTTATTGTTATGTTGAGTTAATAAAATAATCTTCCAAAGTATATTCCAAAATGCAATAAATATGTATTTATTCCTTTTTAGAAACTCCTCTTCTTACTAAGAAGGGTGAATGATTGCAAATTTCTATTACATTTCCTTAAGAAGTTTGCTTGTTATAGTAAATTTTGAGTGAAACTCAAGAGTTTGTTTGTGTGTTTTAACTTTGAATTCAATGGGTTTCAACACACCATGGGTGTTAAATTCATATTCTTACTTCAATCGCTAGTATTTATTATCACCATACTTTAAGAGAATCAATTACACCAACCTTCAGTCATGAAGAGCATTCAAAGGTTGTTACACCTAAATATTGTCACCTTACCTAAATCCCTGAATTTATATTCCAAATTACATTTTGGATGAATTTCACCTTGCTAGAATCCCAATCCTAGGAGCTCTGACGCACCTTGTTTCTTGAAATAGGGATTCATCCAATCTTGATGCCCCTTGCTAGTTGACATAAAGCGTTGGTGACACTCCTTTCTTTTGGGAAAAGAGTGTCGACCATTCCTCATGTCGGTTTCTAGTGTGCAAAGAGCGTCGACGCTCACAAAAAGGAAAAAAATAGAACTTTTGAAAGCCTTCTAGAAGAAATTTCTCATGGAGGCTTATCCCAACCGATCAGATTAGGTGCCACTCAAAGCCCTAAACTCTAGTTATGATCCCTCACCTTCCTCGAAAAGAATCTCAACTCATTTGATCTACCTTTGGCCTATATAAGAAAGCTCACCCTCATGGATGAGGGAGGACCAGAAAAGTACCTGTATGCTAGTGGAATTAGTCTAGGAGTGAGATGCAAAGAGTGTGGATCTTGTGAGTGAGAGGCTTGTAGAGGTTTGTGAGTCAAAATATTATGGAAAAAAACTTCAAAATCAAGGATTTTGTTGTAGTTCTTTCTCCGTTTCTATTAATACAAATATGGTTTCCATTCCCATAAATAATGTGTGATTGATTCAAGTTTTTTATTTATTTTCTCCTTGATCATTAGAATAGGTTTGTTACTTTATCTTGTTGCTTTCATTATTTGTATCTTGTAATGCACATCATTTTGCGGGTGTCTCTTCTTTACAGCTGATCGCAAAAATCATCGTGAAGGAAAGGATCATCTCCACTAAGAGGTAATAAATATTTACATTTAAGTGATTTAATAATCTAGGGAAAGGTTATATTGTTGTGTTTTATGTTCTAGATATGACCCATTCATACGAGGGAAATGGTTCTTATTTGCACCAACCAAATTTTCCTCATAACAAAATTGTGCGACGATAGTGGTATATTTCTTCCTCGATATATTTCCTCTAATATGTTCATAGGTACCACTAAATGTCCCTATATCCAAAATTCTTAAGTTCCCCTCGATGACACTTAGTTAACTGGTCTTTGAGGCTTACCAAAAATTAATCTATTAGAAGCATCCCATGCAAATAAAATCTTAATTTTTTGCTTAAAACTTTTGATTTGGAATTTTGGAGGTCATTTATGCTCTTTCCTTGAGTGAACAGGGTGTCGGCGCTCATTCCCTTTGAGCACGGATGTGGGTTGACTCTCTTTCCCATTTCGATGGGTGCACAAGTGGACTTCCCAAAAGGGAGAAGAGAATCATCTAGGGAACTCTCTTTAAAGCTCCCAAAAAAACAACTTAAAACTATAAAAAACACTACAACAAATACTGGAATTAGCGTCCCATTTAGTGTCCCTTTTTAGTGTAATTTTTTTTACATTGAGTGGTTAAACTAGACGCTAAATGGGACGCATCATGGACAAAACTTAAAGCGTCCCAAGAAATGTCTTTTTTTGCTTCCTAAATAGCATCATTTATGACGTCCAAAATAACGTCTCTTCTTTTGCTTCTAGAATAGCATCCAACTTTGCTTCCTAAACAACGTCAAGGTTTGCTTCCAGAATAGCGCCCAACTTTGCTTCCTAAACAACGTCGAGGTTTGCTTCCTAAATAACATCCTTCTTTGCTTCCTACCAAGTGTCCACTTTTGCTTCTTAAATGACACCCCCGTTAGTGCCATCTTTGCATCCTTAATAGAACCATGTTAGCATCCAAATTAGCATCCATTTTTTGCTACCACTTTAGCATCCCATTTTGCACCATGTTTTACTTCCAAATATGTGCCAATTTTTGCTTCCAAATTTGCACCAATTTTTGCTTCCTTTTTTGCATCATGTTTTGCTACCAAAATGACGCCAAATGTTTCTTCTATTTTTGCACCATATTTTGCTTCCTATGTAGCGCCATGTTTTGCATCCAAAGTAACATCTTATTTTTCTACCATATCAATGCCATGTTTGACTTCATCATTAGCGCCATGTGTTGCATCCTTTTTAATGCCTAGTTTCATGTCTCTCATGTTTTGGTCACTAATTTAGTCGTTTTTAGTATTTAATTGATATTATAATATCATTAGGGCATGGAGGAATCGAACCACCAACCTCCTGCTTGTAAGGCAGGTGCTCTTCCATTGAGCTAGAACCCTATAAGAATTTGAGAACCTAATTTACAGAGTCCTCTATAATGGTAAAAATGATCAATACACAACTTTGAGTGTCTAATGGTCGAACAAGGCAACAGAGAAAGAGGCTTTTGTAATACCAAAAAGGACACTCATCAACATCAACAATGTTGCATGTATCAGAAGATGACAATGTAATAGTACCAATTTGGTTACCTAAAATCATGTAGCTTGGGCATTCTGGTTATATCAAGACCTGATAAGCCATGTGATTAGCAATACACATTAGTGCATGCACATGACCAGAGAAAAAATCAATGTTTCACCAGTCTAGCTAGCAACCAAATTATGACATCCTGGTTACAAATATGTAATATCTTGCACCTTATTCTAGTAGACAGACAATTCTACTATTGGTCCTAGCTACATGTGATTACACACGATATAAGTTATAACTTATGTACCAACATATTTACCTGCATAAGATCAGTTCTAATAGAGTGGGGAAACAAGAGAGAAAACACAGAGAGTGTGCCTTGAAACAGATTTTATATCATTGCAATGACTTGTGAATTATCGATTCAAGCATTTAAAAGCATGAGAATTGAGAATTAACTACAGAAATGCATCTGGGAAATAGCATGAGTGCTATAAGGAAAATTAATTCCAATGTCTTTAAATATTTGCAAGGCACAGCAAGAATAGACCACTCACTAAATATGTTGGTGGGTGGGGGTTGAAGGTATTATGGAATAAATTTTCAGTGGAAACAACATACACTAAGAATCTACAATATCTTCCTGAAAATAAAAAATGGCGAGTACAAAAGAGTATTGTTGCTGAACTACACTGAGTGGATAATGGTACTCATTATGATGAAGGGATCAAAGGGATCAAAAAGAAAGTTTAGAGAAAAGACTAGTACCATTCTAAAATACTGACCATTCCAAGAACTCCCTAGGAATGGTTTGTTGGCGTCCATTTCTTGTCATTTTCTGGGAACTTTTCTAGGTTGTATCCTTTAGGAGATGGGTCATTCCCATAAAACAAATGATGTAACAATCATTTCATCCTATAGAGCATATTTTATGCCCTCATTTGGATATAAAGGAAATGAGCGTAAAGTTTAATAAAAACCAACAAGAAGATTAGGTTAGTCTCACCTAATATATTGCTAGTAATCAAATACTTAACAGAAGTCAACTATGATAATTCATCCAGTTATCAGTGAGAAGCTAAAGTTACCAGGATATAGATAGATATATGTACATATATGAGAACAAATTTGGTACAATGTGGTTGGATATGCATATATAAAAATACATGTAAAATATGTGTGAGCATGTAAAATACATGTATTTCCTAATATTTCTAGAGTTTTAACAAAGTATTTCCCTTGGCTTAATGTATTTCCTAATAAAATTCTCTACAAAAATAGCTACTGACCCATTTTCCATTTTTCATATGGCATAGAGTTCCTATTCAAAACGTTCTTAAGCTCACAGCTTGGCCCAATGGAAGGGTGCTATCCTCAGTGGGGGTTATTAGTTAAAAAATGTATAGCTTTGTTTTTTCAAAATAAGGCCCAAATACGTACAACTGACAAAGGTTTTCATAATTTCATATAAACCAAATGTGTACCTCGTGAATATAACCTCGCTTTTGAAAAATCCTATCCTCTTATGTTCCAACAACCTGAATAAAATGATCCACCTTGTCCAATATTACCTGCATGATAAAATGTTCCACATTTTAGTGTGATATCAACTTAGCTAGAAATGCTAGCTGTATCCAAACCAGTTAACACCCTTTCATTCAATGTTCAGTAATTTTAGACACAAGAGACATCCTATAGCCTTTATAAAAATCCATGTGCATTTGAAATTTCAGAAAGAGAAAACATTATACAGCTTTAATGACAGCAATTGGATAAAGTTGGTCAAGATGAAATCAGTATCATTTCCATCAATCTGGGGACATGAGATCTTGCGATTCAAGTGATAATTAAAATTTCAAAGGCCACACAACTTCAGATGGCAAGATTGAGAAGACCAAAGTGAAAATATCACAATAGTAACATATAATGAAGTCCTTCGGTCAACATAATATTTGCCAACAAAAATTATATAATAAATGCAATCAGTGTCATAATACCTCTCCTGCATCTATCAAATAGCCACCCATTGCATTGAATTCTTTCTTGTATATAGCCATGAGCAAATCAATTGAGCCATGTAAAATAGAAAATAGCCACCAACAAATTATCTTTCTGGAGAATATTGTCACAGAAACAAAACAGAGAATATGAGCTGTAAAAATATATCTATAATAAATTGTCTACACACTAGAGATAATCATGCTTAGAAGTTAGAAAAACAATCAGATTGGACATAAAAATATTCCAAGCATTTCAACTGAAATGAATTTCAAAACACAATGTAAATTTAGATAATATTTATTCAGCGACTATTTAAGGAATTCAAATAGAATATAGGAGGTGTAACATCTCTACATACAAACCTCACGAATTTCCAATGTAGGGATGTGTGGAAGGAAATCATTGCCAACAAATAAATAGATGAAGACAAAATCATCCACAACCCATTCAAAATCAATCTCTATTGGAGGTTTTGGAATCTTCATATCATACTCTAAATATTCACGTAAAACCCAAATGTTGACGAACTGCCAAATATTTGAGATATCAGAAACAAGTTAGATGATAAAAATAATAGTAAAACATCCACATGATCTATAATAATCTTAAAACTTGCTTTAATTATCATGACCTAAATGGGACCGTTATTAGTATTAATGCAACCATACAACATTAACAAAAAGAAAAAACCTCCAAGCATGCATAACCAAAATCCTAACATGAAAAATTATACAGATATCCAACTTACCTGATAAGGATTTTTAGGATCAACATTCAATTCACCACCTTTCTCGTCAAAATATCCTTGCTTTCTTTTTGGTTGTCCTTCACATGCATTTGCAAAATGACCAACTTGACCACAAAGGAAGCATTTGTCTTATTGTCCAGGCGTAACCACAATCTACACAATTACATATATAAGGAAAGAGGCAATGTTATCATATTCCTCTCACTATTTTTAAATACTATAGTAAAAGAGATGACAATGCGATCTGAATGCATTTCAGTCATACAAACCTATCAAGCAATTTAAAAATTTCATCTTGAAAAAAGGATGAGCGTTAATTTCTGTTTTTCATAAAGGACAAACTGTTAAAAGAGAGTCTCTACTTTTGTGGGGATGATTTTGTCACTGACCATGCTTGGATATGGTGCATGTGTAGCATTTCTAAGCATAACTCCTATCCTCAATGGTTTTTGGTATTTGTCTCCTGGTAACACTCAAGAGTAAAGCCTAGAAATGGGGTTAAGTATTGAAATTTGAACATAGATGAGTATAACAGTTCAGGAGTTTATTGGGTTAATGTTCAAACGTTTAATGGGTTTGGTGAAGGTCATCAACATATAAAACATATCTAGAGATCAATAAGAGTGATGTAAATTTGAAAGTACTTCCCATGAGTTCGAAGAAGGACTACCGGAACCTCTTCCCAATACAAAGATGCAATAATTATTTCTAAGAGTTTGACAATGTATGAACCATTGCCGCTTCAAGGAAACGTGATCTAAGAGAATGGGTGGAGCTAGTCTCTGATTATTTACTTCATTAATGGATGGAGCTAATTTATTTTTGGACAATGTTCCCACTAGGTATTCCTAACAATGAGAAAGTAGGAGTTCAATATCCTGAAGGTGAATTAGTGTGCAGCAAGTGGGGGTGCAAAACATCACATATGATTACATAGACACAAAAAATTGCATTTAACTATGACTGACAAGGCCATGATTGAGGTTCTGTCTTATTTATGAGGTTTATAATTCAACGACTCATTCAAGGATGGGACACAAGACTTTTATTATAGAGGCATTTATACATCCATGGAAATCCATGAGCCATGGGGTTTTGTATCATGTGATAGGATAGGATCCATGGAAAATCATAAGCTTTGATATTCACTATGTTCCTTGGTTCAAAATAAGGGCTCCCATGCCTACATCCCTGACTTTCTTAAATCTCATGGATCATGACAACAAGTTAATCATGATTGGAGTAATCGGTGGCTTTAATATTACAATGGAAATTGGGATGTTAAGACCATCAGAGAGAATTTACATGTCAATCAAATAATTGGCATGTTAAGACCAGATAAGCAGAACAAAATTGATATAGAGGTGTGTAGTTAATGATCAGAGCCATGCAGCAGAAATACAAAAAAAATAAAAATCAAGAGAAGTAGTGAATTTTGATAGTCAGCAAGTAACTACAAGAATGGGCCACTTATATATCATGTAAGAGACAATGTTTTAGAAACTATAATTATGAAATATAAATGAATACAAGAAAATATAAATATGGTAGGGCAGTGCAGGGAAGGGTAAGGCATAACATAGACTTGTCAAAAAAGAGCAGCATGACTTGCAAAAGTAAAATAGAAGTGCGTCTGGAACTACATCACTGATGTAACCACAAATACACACACAACCAAAAGGGGAAAATGACTGTAGGAAAAATAGAGGCTTGCATTACATAGGAATTCCAAATTTAAAGGGGATGCGGAGGTAACATTTGAGGTGAATCAAGACACAAATGGGACAAAGAGTACAAAGATAAAATAGTGGTCACAACAAATTATGAAATTGTAGATGAAATGGAAGAAAGATGAACAACCTAACAAGGATACAGGAAAATAAGGGTTATGAGATGTACAAACCCTTCTTGTATATTGGCATTTCTAACTATTCTATAAATAAATAATTGAAGTTCTTATATGATACTCAAATTCCTTTGTTTATGAATGATGTGGTTATAGGCTGCATAATTAGTTAATTGAAAGTTGAAACTCCAACCTTGTTCCCAATTAGTCCTCAAATTTAAAGGAAAATATGCATTGAAATCACCTGCAATAGTTGTTTCTAAAGTGCCTCCACAATCACACCATAAGCTAGATGTATAAATTTATCCAAAATTATGCTCACAAAGCCTTAAAATATTGCCACTAACACAACTTAACAACCTTCAAAGTTGAAATTAAAACTTTGATGCTAGTAGTAAGTTCCTGAGTTTAGTATATCATATATAATCGTATATGAGGTGATTATAACATTAATGCACAATACAATGATGATACGATCTTTAACAAAACATAATAATTATAAGCAAGAAGTTAACTAACAGACTGTAATACATTTTAAAAAATGAAGGGAAATAAACAGATCACATGCAATGCCAAGATATTTTTTCCTGCCATCATTTCCTTCAAACAAGCCATATGATACCCGATCCAACATGATTCCAAATAAAGGCTAGGTTAGTATTCATCATGTCAATGTCTTTAAATGGCTGTAAATAAGGCAATAATAATGATGGAGTTAATTTTAAATCAATCCTATTGTCTTTTCCTTGACGTAATACTTTATTCCAATTCTTCCTTAAAAATTTATAGCATGGATCCAAGATTATCATAAGATATGGAGCTGTCCTAATAGAAAAATTAACCCATATCTATGACAAATGAAAGAACTTAGTATTGAACTCCAAACATAAGTAGTGGAAGCACAACTTAGTACTTCCATATGCTGGAATGCCAAACCAATATCGCTTTATTCATTGTAAATATTCCATTACTTGAATACTCGAGGGATTCTCTTAATCCATTCATGGGATTACACCTTCGAGACAAGCTTAAATGAAGGCACTTTAATTTGGTATTCAAGGAATCCCCAATTATTCCTTACTGGTCCCCCAAGTCTTGTGCTGATTCCCTTTGAATTTCCGCCAAAAATATGAGATACAATAAAACTTCCACTTGTGTCTTCAAAGTTTTTTTTGGATGAGAATTTTCAATGACTTCTATATTTTGTTGATAAGCTTCCTTAACTCAGTATGTTCCTTCTACAAATAATCTAGTTTTTGTCATAATTCCTTCTGTATCCCATATCTTTTCAAAATCCTTCTAAAATGGTTCTAGTTCCTGGTTGCTCTTAGTGTACAATCTTGATCCATTTGTCATTATTATCACTAATTATGATATATTGTTATATTATTTATAAATAGTAACATCAACTCAGCTCGGATTATCAAATGGAGGAAAATTTGATTTTTTATGAGGTGAGACTGTAAATTTGGCCAGTTACCCAACACAAGCCAGA
This sequence comes from Pseudotsuga menziesii, assembly GCA_001517045.1. Classification (NCBI taxonomy): domain Eukaryota; kingdom Viridiplantae; phylum Streptophyta; class Pinopsida; order Pinales; family Pinaceae; genus Pseudotsuga; species Pseudotsuga menziesii. The sequence goes on along the minus strand of LPNX010638153.1, from coordinate 4,222 downwards.
ATTTGATCAGTAGGAACAATTCATAGAGAGGAATACAACAAAGAACCAGTTTGAGAAAATTCAACAACTTTTTTGGAGGTTTTTCCAGTTTGTTGCCATATACACTATTCATTTGTCAAAATACAATTCACCGATAACAGTGTATTTTAAGGAAAGGTGACCCTAAACAAAAAATCTGGCCCTAAACAACAAATTTGGAAAAATTATCCCAGTCAAGATTTATTTCTGTGACATTCCAAGCAACATTTTCCCAATCAATTTTACAGGTTGCTCATAGTTTAAAAGATAACAAATTGCACTAGTTTGACCCAAGGCTGGGCAAAGTGAAAAAGTTGATAAGTTCCTATTTTTTGAGGGGCACAGAAATTAGCTCAAGCAAAGTTCCTTATCTTTGCTTACAAGATAGCAATTCTATAAATACTAGTGTGATTACATCCCTAGCAATAATTGGTATGAACATTGTCAAATCAAATTTATACTCACTAAAACCATTTCCTCGTACCTTTGGAACCCTCTGGGTCGTAACTTTCAAGTTTACTTGGAATTCTATTATATAAAGTTCCAGAGAGCGTTTCCAGAGAGTAAAGCTCAAGTGTGAAAAGAAAAAGATTTATAGTGGAGTGGTACCTCCCTAAAAAGCATAAGTAAAGGTCCAGCTAGGACCGCTAACAGTTAGTTCTAGTTCATGTAGGTAAAGAGTAAAGCAAGGGAGTGTGTGATATAAATGTCCCCGACAACTTTCGTATTGTTGGCTTATAGAGGGTAGTGACTCCATCGTCTTAGGATGAAGGTACAAAAGGCCCACCCAAGGGGGTAAGGTTGTGTAATTCCATCTCATTCAAAGGCGTTATTTTTTATCATGCTAAAATTTTGAAGCATTGCAATGTATAGACATTCTCTTAAGGGTGTCATCACCTTGGCACCAAGTGAAGGTTTAACACCACATTCATCGCCCACAAAGGAGGGCATTACTGCAAGTGTAAATACTACATTTTAAAGAAAGAAATCCCCAGGAAATCCAATGGCCTCTGGTACTTAAGGATATGCTAGTAGTTGTACCAAAGTAGAAAAAATTCATGTCCCTAGATAGAAATTCTCACTACCTTCAAGAGATGCACAAAAATTACCCACCTGTGGCACCCAATTTATTCTCTAATTTATTTTCTAATTTATATTTTACTTCTTGATCACTATTTTCCCTCTTATTCCTTTATTTATTATTTAGTTTCCCTCTCTTTATTGATTCAAGTTGTTTTTTTTATTTTCTCATTGATCATTAGCATAGGTTTGTTAAGTTATCTTGTTGCTTTCATTATTTGTATTGTGTCCTTTGCATCCTTTTGCAGGTGTCTCTTCTTTACATTTGATCAAAAAACACATCGAGAAGGAAAGGATCATCTCCACTAAGAGGTAAGAAATATTTACATTCAATTGATTTAACAATCTAGGGAAAGGTTGCATTGTTGTGCGTGTGTTTTTCTAGATCTAAACCATTTAGACTAAGGAAAGAGTTCTTGTCCGCACTAACCGAATTTTTCCGATAACAGGTAGATCATCTGGTCCACCATCTCTCAAACCTTTGTATTTTTATCAAATGAGCAACTGCATGACTAGTCTATATTAAATATGATAACAGCAACTACATGACTAGTCCATATTAAATATGATAACATAATATGTATATATTAAATAACATATCAAGGCCATAGACTAATATCCCTGAATTTTGGTGTCTCTCCATGTATGCATCAGAGAGCCATGAGAACCGGGACATTTGTTTCCTTATGAAATATTTCCATATTATACACAACACAAACCAAGACTCTTATTCCCCTAGTGTTATATATATATATACCTTCAAATAGTCCATGCACTTAATGCACATGAAGAGACGTCTCTTGAGTCTAGCGTTGGCCTCACCGGGTTATGGGTCGGTCCTCCAAGACGAAATCAAATGAAGCCAAAATCAAACGTCGTCGAGAGTGGAGTATTCTCTCGATGCCCCAGGAAAATGGTGTGAAGCATTCATCTAAATTTAATGAAGATGAAGATGATAAGCTTGGAGAGGGCCATCTTTGACTTTAAATACAAGGTAGCATGTATAATAGATAATGATTACAAGATCATGTTTACAGAGAATATTGGTGTTACTTATAAAGTATAGGTGATGTATGAAGTTGTCGAAAAATTAATGTTTACTTGTTTAATATATTTAAATTTAAAAATTTATTTATTTAAATAATATTAATATTTTTGAAAAAAAATTAATCTTAATTCTTTTATTTTTTGAATTAAATAAACTTTATTTAAATTTTTTTTGTCTTTTCAAAATGTTTATTGAATAAACTAGATTTTAATTTTTATGTCTTTACAAAGTAAGTTTTTCTCAATGTAGATGATTTAACATTTATAATGATGCCATTATTATATTAATCATGTGGTGTATGCACAATTTTACAAGTGCCCAATATGGGTATTTTGAATTTTGAATTTGGAATATGATGTATTGTGTGTAAATTTTCAATATATGGATGTGTTTGTTTGTTAGAAGGTTGTAAATATTTGTTATATATATTTAAAATTGAATTGTGACTCTCTAGAGGTATTTCTAACGTGTAAAATGTTTCAATCATAGAAAGCAATTTAAACTATTTGTCTTCTTTACCTCATTTGGTATTCATTAAAATTTGAAACTATACAGGTTAACATTTGGAGTTATGAAAGCAAGAAACTATTGCAATATAGTATTGACATTTATCATTCTACGAATCTTTTTTGTTGCAAGGTTGTTCCAAAGATTGGGAATGATTTACTGGTATCTGGTGTTGGAGATGTCGAGGTTTGTTTCCTTTCCCCAAAATGTGCAAATTTTTAATCTGTAATCATTTTGATGGTCAATTCCAAACATGGTGGTTTTTCGAACCTAGCCAAAATATAATTCTAACTCTCAATATGCGTCACAACAGTTGTTTTCTGCCCTGCAACCTTAGTATCTAATTTATGGTTAATAATATTGTTTAGTAAGTTTGTATTAGGTGGAGGGGAGAAGTATATTTTTGAGGTTCATTTAATACAATGCTCCTGCAGGTTGTCATTTGGGCCAGTCTATTTGGGAATACGAACAGTTCAGTATATTCAAGCACAAACATACTATTTACATAAATTTTGTTTGATTGTCAATTGGGTTATGTAAATAGGTCCTAGTAGTTGAGCTTGTTGGGAAAAAAATGGCCTTTTATTTTCCCTCCCACTGGTGTGGTCCTTGTAGAAGTTTCAATTCACTGGTTTTGGAGAATTACAATGAGCTCATGAAGAAAGGGTTGTCATTTGAGATTGTATTTGTCTCGACTGACAGAGAGGAAGAAGCCATAGAGAGGAACGAGCCTTTGAAGAATATTTGTATCATTCTAAATGAATTTTATGATGAGCTTACCACTTGGAATTTTTGGTGAATTATAACATATATTATTTTACTTTTTGGAAAATATCTTACATAATTGCTCCATTATCTTGCTTGATGCATCTTCTAATGTTATTAATCTATTTGCACTAATAAATGAAGGTTGGTGCGCATTTATAGAGTTTTGCATCATAACCAAAATAAAGTTTTACATCATTATGAAATTGTCTCTTGGAAGTTTTGGGCAAATGTCTCAGATGGTATTTAGTGACTTACGTAACATAGCCATGGTTGTGACAATGCTAATTAGATATGTTTCCATAATGTTGCTAATTTACTTGATCTCTTGGCTAATGCAAAATTTATTCAACTAGATGCACTTAACAATTCACCAAACTATTATGTGTTGTTTGTGTTGGAGATGATGGCTTGGTGAATAAATTATACAACTAGATCAATAGATCTTGAGAGTAGACACCTATTTCAAAAAAATCTACGCTCAACCTCACAAAATAAAGATTTATGTAGTTAGACATTAAAATATAAGGAATTATTGGTCAATGCCAAACTGCAACTTTACAATTTGCTTCACGTTAAATTATATATTTGTTTTTTAACATAGTCTTTTGTTGGTAAATATATTGTTAAATTGATTTTTACCAATTTATTTATAGGTAGTAACAAATAAAAAATATCTATAGGGTGTGTGCAAGAAGTTGAGGCACCTTTTAGATGCAATTCAACTTTTTAGGAACAAGCTCACGTTACATAGAAAAATAACGCGCTCCTCTTCCATAGCACTTGGAATAGTAAATCCGAGCC
>LPNX010638142.1:0-12401 GCA_001517045.1 Pseudotsuga menziesii | reverse complement strand
CTCAGACTCCAGAAGGCCACCTAAGGTCTCATCTGTGGTACTCGCTCAAAGAAGAAGTAGGCTAAAATAGAACCAACGCCAAACTAATTTAGCTATCCTTGCCGACACTTAGTCAGCTGATCTTTGAATATTAAAAGCATGGATTCCTCCCAATTAAATATCATGGGTGCCATGGCCTCTATGGCATACAACATACGTGCCCTAGAAGCCTAGTGCATGCCTTGACTCGCGGCCACCCTCTGCATAGTAAATGGGATGGTCCATAGAGGCCCATATGTCACTGCTATGATGGGGATTTTCTTCCCAGATGTGCTCGTCCCTGGAGCACAGTGATGATATATAAGCTCTCAAGTGGTAATATCCCCTCCACGAGAACTCGTCAGTGAGATGGGGCCACCCTATCTCGAGAGACCAGTCAAGAAGTAGATGTCCTCTACTTCCACTATAAGGATATGGGTCCCTACCTCGAATTACTATTGCTCTGGATTCCACATCTGTAGTATGTGTTCTAGTAACTGCTCATGTGACACCATGCTTGGGGTCCGGAAGAACTTCAGGAGCCCACAGTCCCATAATGCGGCTATACAACCCACATTTCTCTCAGCAAAAGCATCATCATTGTCATGTGTTCTTTCTTTCCATATCACCATGTTTTGAGCAACCAAGACCTATCAAAAACAATCATAGCATGCATTAGAATCATTCCTAATCATTAAAAATCAAAACAATGAATTATTACTGCTCATGTTATTAGTTTAAAATATCCACGGCCGGCATCGCCTGTGCACTGTTGGAGACAGGCGGTGGCACCACCTATCAACTATGTTACAGGCGCGGTTCTTGGTAGGTACCACGTATTCTGTAATGGGTATGCATGGTGCCCGCTTTAAAGGTTTTAAGGCTTGCCATATGAATCCAAAACCCCACCAAAACTCAAAATAAACACTATGAAATGAAAGAGTAGGTTGTTATCCGTTACCTACAACTGACGGTGCTCAAAACAGATGGTGGGAACTCTCAGTATCAGCTACTAAATATCTACTTAAGAAAGTTCTCCAAATGCTCTTCACTATGGGTAAATAGTGAAACGATTTGATTTTTACTATTTACATGACTTATATAGGCATTTTTTGGGTCCGACATGTTATAGTTTTGACTTAAAGTTACTTTTTATTCAAAATTTATCTGTCATAATCCCTTAATGCACATTATGAATGCATTTAACACTTGTTTCTGAGTAGATTGCAGGATAAGAAAACTATAGTAAGAATCTTTGGAAGTTTGTTTATGGATTTTTCAGACTTCCATAAAATGGAAAAGGTCGATGAGTGTTTATTACGACACTTTGGCCACACTTTTTAAACCCAGTATCAAAGGTCTAAGTCCATTTTTGAATCATTCCAGGGTCGTGAAAATTGACATTCTGTAAAGAAACGCTATGGAGTCTTCTCTTCACATCTTTTTTAGGCTCCTTAAACATGAAAAGATCGTCGAGTCTATTTCCAATTATTTCCAAGCTCATAAAAAGTGACATTGTGTAACGAAACCTCATGGAGTCCTCTTTAAACTCTTTTAAGGCTCCCTAAATACAAAAATATTGTTGCACACTTGTTAAATTATTTGAAGAGTCATCCTCCCAATGGTGGGTTAACTCTTTTTCGGTTCGGATGGGACTATTTACGAAAAAGGAACACTCCAGCCAATCATGACTGGAAGAGTTCTCTAAGGTATTGTTTTATACTTTTTCAGGCCTTAGGGAATAAATCATACCAAAAAGGACCCCTTTGGAGTCTTCTTCCATGATAGTTCAGACTCTCTAAACATGAACAATACCGATTCTTCTTTCATTGGACTCGTTAAATTAAACATTGAGAGACCCGTTTTGGGAGCGAACCCCTCCTCTCTCAAGTTCGTAAAACATATGAGTCTGGACATGTCTTTTGAAAAATATATATCAAGTGTTTGATACCCTATTTGAACTCGTAAAACCAAAAAGAGGCACTCATCGATCATGATGGGAGAAATGAGAAGGGAATCATTTTGAAAATAATGGAAGTTGTTTGTCATTACCTTTGAACATGGCACTTGTCTGCACATCATGCCAGTCAATTGGGTATTCAGCTGATCTCCATGATGATCCACTTTCATGAGTCATGCCACTCCTTTGAGTCTTTTAAAAGAATGCATTGTTTGCTCTCGCATTGTGTGTTTGTCCTATCAAGTCATGCTGCCAAGTCTTTTTGTCGTGTCACTCGATGTTCAAAGGGGATTTTAAGAAGTTTCACCTCTATAGTCTACACATTCTTTGTGTCAGTACTTTTGAGTCAGTCTTATGGTTACTACATTCCAGAACTATGTTTCGAGTTTAGTGTCATTTATGTGGGACTCATCATGGCCCTCCTTCGATGAGACTTTTCCCGTCGACATCAGCTGATCATCCGGGAAATAATCTTAGAAACAATATTTAGTACCTTAAGATCTGTATTCCTTAACGACAAATTATCTCACTCTTGACATAGGTTCACATCATTGACCTTTGATCGATGGAATCGAATGGGTGTCCGACATCAGGACATCTATTCACACTTAGTAGATTGTACTAGGGTACCTTGGGAATCATTCACATTAATGGTGATCTCCCTTGCACTTGTTGTTAACACCCAAAAAGTGTTCACTACCTCATCTACCCCATTACATGGCTCATTTGTCTATTTTCCTACCATATTTTCCTTAAAAACTCATAAAACCATTTAAAATGCCTCTAAAAGGCCCAAAACCCCCTTTTTCCTCCAAAAATATCCAAAATTCCTCTAAAAAAGCAAAATCCCAAAAAAAGGGAAGAAAAAATATAAAATAATGAGGAAAAAAGAGGAAAAGAGGAAAAAACCCTAAAAAGCTGCCCTAAACCATATGGTTCCAAAAAACCATGGGCCAGCACTCCACCACTGAAAAACAATAAATAAGTGATGGAGACCCCTTATTTCACATCCACAATCACAAGCATCCTTACTCTGCCAAAACTGCTCTTGAAACCCTAGCTCACCCTTTGAGCTATTTTCACCATTGAGAGCCCCTTTTGGCCCATTTCCACCATTGGAGAAAGAGAAGGAGTAGCTGGAGCTCGGAGCAACCTCTCGGATCAGCGCAACGGGATTCACCAACTTCCACACCGGAGGTAATATCAATAAAAAATCATTCTTTATATTTTGCTGTCTTATTTCATGCATGTGTTTTAGATTAGTTTTTATTTCTGTTTAGCATTGTTATTTTCCACTTATTGAACTGCTACTAAGGAGTCCATTTTCCTTAGTAGGTGCTCATTCGCACAAGCTAGGGGTAAAACCCTAGCTACAGTTTGGCGACTCCGCTGTAGTTTTTTGCAGTTTTTTCCATTTTTCCCTTTCAGCTGTCTTTTTTGGCCGCCGTACACCGCAATTTTTCCTTCTGCAGTCGTGGCTCGACCGCATGTTTCAGGACTTTACCTGCGACTAGACCACAGCTCTCAGGATTTTTCCCGTGCCCTAACGATGAGTTCAAGCATGTTACCTGCAATCCAGATACGGCTAATCAACCTGTTTTCCGTGGTCCGACTGCACCTGTCGGCCATTTTCCTGCGTCTCAGCTGCCCCTTTGAGCCCCTTCGCTACGACCCGACCGCGGCTTTTCCTTCCGCAGTCATGGCCCGACCGCGTCTGTTGTCCATAAACCCGTGACCTAGCCACGCCTGTTTGCTTCAAACCCGCGGTCCGACCGCCTGATCCAGCCATAGAGCCGCGGCCTGATTTTTGCAGTTTTTCCTGTATTTGACCCCAGCCCCTTTGCTGCCATATTTTCTGCGTCTGCACAGCCATATGTTCTACCTACCGTCCTACTCCCCTACAGCCTTTTCTACACCATTATTTCTGTTACCTTTTTACAGCATTGTTTTTAAAATTTCAGCATTCTTATTTCAGAAAAATTTGCGTGTTTAAATTTTGAATTCAATATTACTATTAGTTCATCACCTCACGAGCACACACTCTGTCACCTAATTCAAGTGAGACTTAAAAATTACTTAACTCAACCATCATTCTAACCCCACTTGGGGAACACAAAAGAATCTATGTAGTTAGGTAGGATCAGGGGGATAGGCTTCCAATAACACCCCTCGGTTACTTACACTTGAGACATAGCTGTTGTCCACTTAGGGAACCAAAATCCCCTAGTATTTTTTGGCACGGTCACAACCAGTTTACCAGAAGGCCTCTCCCTTAGGAGGGTTGAAGTCATGAGATTGGTTCCGGAGGTCTGAGTGGAATACTGAACTCCATTCAGTAACTGAAGGGCTACCTTTCACAGTTCTCGGGATATCCCTGTATAGGGGTATTGCGGTAAAAGGACCAAGTGACAGATTTACCTTTCTGGACGTGTCATGAACGAAGTATCTTAGTTTCCATTCTTCTAGGATTGACTTCCTGCTGTCCCTCCCGGTAGGGGGATATCTCAGGCACTTGGCTTTCCTATTCATATTGTCTGACTTGGATTTCATCACCTTGCAGAGGATATGTCTAGTTGAGTCAGAATACTTTTAGTTAGGTGTTTGCATGCTCCCTTACCTCCTTTTGGTCTAGCGAGTCCACCGTTTTTTATTTTGTAGGCAACCTCCTTCTTGTTGGTATTCTGACCATTTCTGTTGACACTCCGCCTATTGTAGCACGCTGTTACAGTGGGTCTTTTGAGTCAGTTGTTGTCCTGAGTGCCCTATTTTTTGAGCTCTCATTTTGTACACTCGGCTGCATTAGGGTTTTTGAGCTGTTTTTTACTCACCTCAACCCACATAGATTTGACACCATCTGTCACCATTGAGTCCCCAAGACATTCTCGGCGCCTCAGGGGCAACCCCCCGCGACACATCTCACTTGACGTCACCCGTCATCGACATAGATCTCGAGCCTTGTCACTTGACTCCACTCGTTAGCAACATAGAACTCCATCACCAGATCTTGACGCCCCTTATTTTACCTCCGATTCTGAGCCAGAGTCTGAGCACCCCATTTACACTGCCCCTACTAGCCCTATGGCTAGTGTGACTCCCACTCCCGTCTTGGCACAGACCATTGGTGGCACATCCACCACAGCACCAGTTACCACACCTACTTTGGGTATGCCTTCCATGGGGCCCCCGTCTACCGTTTCCCTCACGGCACCTATTCCCGCAGCGGGACTACCTATTCCCACTCCATCAGTGGCTCACACTACCCATGGTGGCACAGGACCATCCTATACCACCTTAGTTCCCCCACTTGGGGGCAACCTCCCTAACACCACCCCTCCACTTGGGGGCATTGGCCCCAACTTCATCCAACCCACTACTGTGTCACATCCGTCTTCCAGTTTTCCATTCATGACTAGCCTCAACCTACCTGATCTAGCTAGATTGACGAACGACCCTATTCAACACGACCCTACATGGCCTCATATACCCACCAAGCTCCCCTCCGACATCCCTAAGTTTGAAGGCAAGGCTGGTGAGGACCCGCAAAACCATATTATGTCCTTCCATCTATGGTGTTCCTCCAACTCCATAGTGGACGACTCTATTCGCCTCCATCTCTTACAGCGCACCTTCACTGGATCTGCAGTCAAGTGTTACATCGAGCAACCCCATGGCACCCATGCCACCTTTACTTCCCTTTCCTCAACCTTCCTGCAGTTTTTCCAGTTACCTATCCACTATGACGCCGGCGTTGAGATCCTCCTATCATGCAGACAAAGCACGGCTACCCACATCATGGACCACATTCATGAATGGCGTCGACGCCGTAGCTTATGCAAGATTAAACTAGATGACCGGATCTTCCTAGATTGGTTCCTCAAATCCCTTCTTCCTATCATTGCTAAGGATGTGGCATCTGAAAGACCCCAGTCTAAAGAAGAGGCCATCCTTAAGGCCCAGCAATTCGACCTCATCTACGCCCAGTCGGGTTATCTCTATACCATTATACTTGACGCCCCTCGCGGTGATTCCTACCCGCACGATGCACAGGGGGCATCCCATGCTGCCAACGGCATCATTGGCCGTGTCTCTTCGCATCCTCAACCATTTTCCGTAGCATGCCCTACCCCTGGCCCTAACCTATCGCGGGCTACCTCACAGCCTGGAGCCACCAATGCGTATGCTCCCATGACACATCACCACCATACCCATGGACCCTCATGTCCACCTCACTGTTTTGGTCATGTGACTCCTGCTTACGCCCCCCCAACCGCACTGCAGCCCTACTACCACCAGTAGGTTGCATCAGTTCCTGCGCCTTCACAGGCCCGACCCGCGTATTACCCGCCACAGGAAGCCCCTGCAGCAAACCCACAACTCGCTCCACAGCCTTATCAACAACCCCCTCAAGTCGTTGCACCTGCACAACCTCCACCGCAGCCTGCTCCAACACCTGCGCAACCTCAGAATCCACCTGCTGCCCAAGGGCAAGTTTACGCTCAACAAAACCCGCCGCAAAACCAGAACAACCAACGCAACCAGGGCCAACAAAACCGCGGCAGGGGCCGAAATCGTGGGAACAACCAACCTCCAAACCGAGCTAGTCAACCCCCCAATCCCCCTAATAATAATAATGCATCCCCTGCTAACCAAAACCCTGATCACCCGCCCAAGCAGGATAAAAACCCCAATTTGCAAACAAACCATTCTTGTTCTATTTGCGGGGTCTATGGCCACTACACACATTTTTGTCCACACATGGAGCGAGTTCGGGAACTTTGGGCTGCTGAGGCACAACGCCAAGGGCATGCGTCTCCTCAAGCACCACCCAACCCCCCACAACCTCAGCAGCCACCATTGGTGCTGCAAAACCTCTTACCAAACCAAGGTGTAGTGAACACTCAACCGTTGGCTCCCCCTCAAGCCAACGCGCCAACCCAACAACAAATCACTTACGCTGCTCCTGATCAACCCATGCTTGACTCAGGTACCCACCACTTGTTGATGATGTCCTCCGATGAGGTCAACCTCCAGACCCGACGAAACCAATATGGCTCCACCCCTGAAGTTCCTCCAGATGATAAACCAATATGGCTCCACCCCTGAAGTTCCTCCCGATGATAAACCAATATGGCTCCACCTCCACTAGATGGCGCTCCCAAAGCACCTCGTTTCCCACTTCATCGTATCAACAATAACCCCAATGTGTGGGCTGCGTCAAAATACAACATTGTCGATGACTTAGCCCAATCCCCCGCAGCCATGTCTGCGTTAGAATTCTTAAAAAACCGCCCTTCGCAGTGTAAGAATTTACTCTCATCCATTGGGGCTATCGATCCGAATGATTCGAGTTTAATGGCATTCGATTTGGCCCACTCCGAACCCCGCCTGCCTTCCACTTTAGCATTCCATGTTTCTGTTTCCATTCGAAATTTTGTCGTCCATAGATGCATTATTGATTAAGGTGCCTCTACATGTGTCATGCCCACCTCCATCTGGCAGAAAATGGGATCCCCCCCTCTCCAGCAGTCCTCTACGGCGTTGTGAGCCTACGACGGCCGTTCGGCTCAACCACAAGGCCTATTAGCTAACGTCCCCGTCCAACTGGCGGGCAAAACTGTCCTCATAAACATATAGGTTATTAATGCACCGCTTGATTATAACCTTTTACTTGGCCGCAGCTACATGTATGCCATGCGGGCGGTTGCTTCTACCGTTTTTCATACCATGATGTTCCCCCATGAGGGATGCATGGTTAAGGTTGACCAACTCACCTACCATGATCCCAATGCCCCCGTAGCACCCGAAAATGTTCTCCCCATGATTGAACAACCTGTTTCGAGTGCCACCACCTCATTTGTTTCCTCTATGGGGCCCAGATTTTACTCAAATGCGCCAATGACCTCGACCTTCCAATTTATTCCACCCCCGTCGCCCGACACTGACGTGTCTAACCTATGTACCATGTCCCATACCACGTAAAATCCTACTAATCAACCGCCCTTGTTACCTAAACCCCCTTTAGTCCCTAGTCACATTGGTGCTACACCCATCCATACCATTCCTTTCCTCTTCCCTCCCTTAGGAGTAGTTAGCGCCCCATTCATGGCCCTTAGCCTCCCTGGTTTAACATTAGGATTACCCATTTGGTATCTTTCACCTCCCATTCCCCCGCCGACACCAAATGTCTTCCTGCAACCGGTGCAACCAATTGTCACTACTAGTCAACCACCTCCCGGTATCACTACCCCGTCATCCTCCACGAACCCCCCCCCTCCTCTTACCAAACCCAATGGGGGCAGAGGCCCCCAACCTTACACTGCTGTCCCACCTCCTAAGACAGTAAAAAACCCCCCTATGTTTCCTACTCCTCCCAAATGCGTGTTGTGCGATGAGTTGGGCCATGCGACTCACCTATGTCCTCAGTTACCGGCATTACAGGAGTACATGCAAATGCTCAATGACGATCCCACCATCCCGGTTGTCCATCTAGATTCAACCCCTAAGCCTCGCGACAAATCCCTACGCACTAAGCAATCCTGTGCCCTATGCGGTGTCTATGGGCATTACTCACATCACTGTCCAGATCTCCCTGAGTACAGAGTAGCTCTCTTTGAGATGAACAATCTGGATCTTGAGATGGCACCACTCACCATTGAGGAAATCCGCCCTCGGTCTATTCCTCTTCCAAAGAGGTTAATACCATATATATGATCTCTTCCGTCACTACTCCCTCGTCAACCGACTTGACGACACATACATTCCGTACTAATGAGGAAATTCTCAAGGCTCTCACTACCCAGGATTATCCCTGGGATGATATGCACCATCGTTCCTACTTCCTCCCAGAGGTATCCTTCTCTAACATTGCTACCCAATTTGCCGTTGAATCCAAATACTTCCTTCCCCACAAGGTCGACTGGTTCAAAGACCCTATTCCTGCTCCTAACGCCTTCGAAGAGGGCAACATGGCCAACATCTCCCCTATCATCCAAATTGATATCGCCGCCCCAGGAAGCACCTCGGAACTTATCACTTTAGGAGCCTCTTGCAGTAAGCAAGAAATTGAGGAATACAACAAACTCTTCAGAGAATTCCGTGATGTCTTTGCCTGGTCTTATACTGAAATGCCCAGTCTTGACCCTGCCATTATAGAGCACCACATTGACACATGGCCTGATGTACACCCCGTTCATCAGAAACAGTTTCCCATTCATCCCTCAAAACTCCCAGCTGTCAAAGCAGAGATTGAGAAACTTCGCACAGCAGGATTCATTTATCCTATTGCCTATACCACCTGGGTTTCAAACCCTGTTCCCGTTAACAAAAAACAAGGCACCCTTAGAGTATGCACTGACTTCTGAGATTTAAACCGCACCTGTCCCAAAGGTAATTTCCCCACGCCATTTATTGACCATCTCATTGATGCGTGTGCAGGGCATGAAGTCCTCTCGTTCATGGAAGGTTTTTCCGGATACAATCAAATCCAAATCCAAAAGGAAGACCAGTACAAAAATGCCTTTACTACCCCATGGGGCACCTTTTCCTATCGCGTCATGCCTTTTGGCCTAAAAAATGCTGGTGCCACATTCCAGCGGGCCATGACCTATTGCTTTCATGATTTGGTCTATATCCTGCTCGTCTACCTTAATGACCTTACAGCTCGTTCCCGAAAACGGTCAGACCACCTTAACGATCTTCGGCAAGTTTTTCTACGTTGTCGCAAATATCAGATCCGCTTGAACCCACACAAGTGTGTCTTTTGCATTCCGGCAGGCCGATTGTTGGGTTTCATTGTTTCCCAGAAAGGAATTACTGTTGATCCCCTGAAAGTCCAAGACATCTTAGACCTTCCCTCTCCTCGAACACTTCGGCAACTCCAAATTCTGCAAGGGCGATCCAATTTCCTTCGACGCTTCGTTCCTGATTACGCCACAACCGTTCACAGTTTCTTGCACCTGCTCCGTACCCACATACCCTTTGTCTGGGATGATCAAGCAGAAATCGCATTCGAAGCCCTCAATAAATCTCTCACACAAGCCCCCTTGATCTCCCCTTTGGATTTCTCTCAAGACTTCATCCTATACGTCTCGGCATCTGAGCATGCTGTGTCTGGAGTCTTGGTTCAAGAAGACCCCTCACACCAAGAGCATGTCATTTAGTACATCAGCCAGACCTTGTCCGGCCCACCCCTACGTTACCCATATGAGGAGAGACTAGCCCTAGAAGTGGTCTTTTCCATCCAAAAACTACGACACTACATTTTACTTAGTCATACCACAGTTGTCGTCGATTCTAACCCCATGGTATATCTCCTAAACTGGTGGCTCCTGTAAGGTCGTGTGGCTAAATGGGTCATTATCCTCCAGGAATATGAGCTCACGTTCCGAACACCTAAGAGCATTAAAGCCCTCGCGCTTTCCCATCTCATCACTGATCTCCATTCCTTTCTCCCGGCCCCACCTATCTCCGATGAGTTACCCGACAATCACTTGTTCACTATCTCATCCGATGACCTGTGGTACGGTGATATCTTGTTATACCTGCGCACGCAGAAGTTTTGACCCAGAGTCACTCGTAACGGACGTCGACGCATCCGTCACCAGGCCTCTTGCTACCTCCTCCTAGGAAACGTTCTCTACCGGTTAGGGGTCGACACAATTCTTCGTTGTTGCCTTACACACGAGGAAGCTGAACAGGTCCTTAATGATTGTCATAGCGGTGCCTGTGGTGGCCATTTCTCTGGGATGGCCACTTCCCAAAAGGTCGTCCGCGCTGGATACTTTTGGTCCACCCTTTTCACCGACTGCATCACTGCAATCAAGCATTGCCATAACTGCCAACTTTTTTCCCCCAAGGCCTGGACACCACCTGCTCCACTACACCCAGTCATCACCGTTGGTCCCTTTTGCAAGTGGGCCATCGACTTCATGGAGTGTAAACCCACATCTGCGAACGGCCATAAGTACATCATTGTTGCCGTCGATTATTTCACTAAATGGGCGGAAGCCATGCCCACCTTCAACTGTACCACTGACACTGCTGCCTGTTTCTTTTTTGACCATGTTATCACACGATTCGGGGTCCCTAAACAATTGGTCTCAGACCATGGCTCACACTTTGAAGATTCCATTTGGCACAAGTTATCCACCCTCCTCAAATTTGAACACCAATTTTCCTCTGCTTACTACCCTCAAGGGAATGGTCAAGTAGAAGCTGTTAACAAAATCCTCAAAACCATACTCCAACACACTGTCGACCGCCATAAGTCTAATTGGCACCATATGCTATTCCCTTCCTTATGGGCTTACCGTACCTCCACCAAGACCACCACTGGTTTTACACCGTTTCATTTAGTTCACGATGTAGAATCTGTCCTCCCCATTGAGTGTCAGATACCTGCCTTGCATATCGCCGTTGAGCTTCTCCCCGATACCTCCCCCCTAGAGCAACGTCTGCTGTCCCTTGAACAAGCCGATGAATATCGTCGTGCCACTCTCCAGAATATCGAAGCTGCCATGAACCACTCCAAATCCAGTTATGACAAACATGTTCACCCTCGAACTTTCCACGAAGGGGACCTCGTCCTCGCCTATGACCAAGCCCACGACAAAACCAGTAAAGGAAAGTTTGAGTCCATGTGGCAAGGCCCTTACATCATGCAAACTTGCCTCGGCAAGGGGGCATACATTTTAGCTGACTCTGAAGGCCACCCTTTCCGCAACCCCTGTAATGGGTTGTATCTTAAACGTTTTTACCCATAACTGGAACCGCGACCTCATTGGTCCGCATTGTACAGTTTGCTCTCTTTTTTGTTTTTTACTGTCTTTACCATAATATGACATTCATCATTCTTGTTGCATGCCCACAGATGGACCATCTTCCAACTCATTACACTGGCTTCGCTGATGGTGCAAGCCGTTGGTCTCCCAACATGGCTTCTGCAGCATGGGTCTTATATTCCCCTTCCAACGAATTGATTCACCTTGACGGAATATGTATAGGCGTCGCTACCAATAACCAGGCGGAGTATGATGCTGTGACCGGTCTCCTGACTACTGCCCTCCAGATGGGTATATGTCACCTTCATGTGTTCTTAGACTCCCAACTACTTGTCTCCCAGCTCAACAATTGCTACCAGGTACGTGATCCCTGCCTCTTTAGAAAATTCCTGTGTACAAAACAACTCAGCCGACAATTTGAATCCATCACATTCACACATGTCCCAAGAGCTCACAATAGTGTCGCAGATCAAATGGCGAACAACATCCTAGATTGGCATATCAATCACACCACGTAACATCTCCATCATGCATCATAGCATCTCATCCAACTATATAAAAAACCAAAAAGACTGCATTGCATCAACATTTACATCCATGAACATAAACCATAAAACCGCCTTTGCATCCATAGGGGCATCCAC
>LPNX010638114.1:7583-21940 GCA_001517045.1 Pseudotsuga menziesii | reverse complement strand
ACTATAACGTGTAGTCCAATTGACTATTTTCTCCTTGGGTTGCGTTTCCCCTCTTTAGTGTATCATTTTCTAGTCATTTAACTTGTGCGCAAGTGCTTTTTTTCTCTTAAGTCTACTGGCTTAGGCCATTTTAATCACCTACATACTAAGGTCTTACCAGTGGGGCCTTGGCCTTGAGCCCAGGGGGACTTCACTTAGTGAACCTCTCACATAGCACGTACAATCGTGGGATATTAAAGAATACCCTTAATTTCCAGAGATATTGACCCAAACGTTTTTTGTTGAAACCCCTCCCAATACTTAAAACCTCCTCCCCGCCCCTTTTTATACCTCAATCCTTATAAACCACCATACCCACCTCCACCTTAAACCCCTCATCCCCCCCAATACCTGCAATATATTGGTTCAATTTTTTATAATTTTAAAACCCACAATATGAACTAACGTGATAGGATATTAGTCAACAAGTGAAGACCCCGTGCTTGAGCCACTCACCGGTAAAACAATATAATTTACATTAGGCTATTACAACAATACTTAGGGAATACAAGGGGGACATTACATCCTCCCTCCCTTAAAATTAACACCGTCCTCGGTGTTCTTGTTTTCCAACCTATCTATCTTCTTCTCGTGATGCTTCCCATTTGCTTTACCTTTTCCTTCCTATTCTCTGTTGATCTTTCATGTTTCTTTTCAAACTATTGTCGCTCAAGACCTGTAATTTCCTGTAACACAATTTGGGTCTTTCCAAAATTTATTTAGTAAACTACGTCATAAATTACAGTCAACTTAAAACATAAGCAAAGGATTTTCGTGCAACACCACACTTATAATTTATGGAGCACTTCCTAGCTTTTTATTGGTATCATAATACCCAATTATTTTCATAATGCCATTGATACATCAATAAATCATGATTACAAGCATCGATATTGAGACAATGTAAAACTCAGAATCCAACACTATACAATTTTCATAATCCATAGTGGTTCAAATATACATGTCAATTCTATTCGCCAATAAATAGACATACTACCTCATAGGTCCAATTTACCTGTAATGCACACACATGTTCCTGGCATTATTCTTTTCTTTGGATGTCCTCTATCTGAGCACTCCAAGTGCTAACAGTACTGTGAGTGCCAATCCAAGCTACCCATGACAAGGACGATACCCTTCCTTAGGCGTATCTCCTTCTTGTGCTATTCAGGGCGCTTTGCCATTATTTCTTGCTCTGGATGTTCTCCATCCCAGCACACCAAGTGCTGATAGTACTCCAAGTACCGATTCAAGCCACCCAACACAAGGACGATACCCTTCTTTAGGTGTATCTCCTTTTGTGCTCTTCAGGGTGCTTCACCAAGCTGAGGCACTCCGTTCTTGCACACCCCACAATGCCTAGAGGTTATTCTCTTCACAGAGTCCCCCACTCTTGTGACAGTCCTCTCAATGTGTGCAGAACGAGTCTTAACCAAAATGTCTTGCATCTAGGCGTCCCCAGAATGCATAGTGGTCCCTCGCTGGCCCAGGGGAAAACAAGGTAGCTTTCAACCACTACCTCCATCACCACTTTCCTCATGGTAACAACTTTATGCGCATGAGAATTTTCTCATATATTTGTAACTCATTATAATCCGAGAGCTTCAGCACTCATCATGGCCACAATTTCAATGCCTGCAATTTCCCCATAGGTGGTCAGTTAAAGCATTCATGGATAATCCCAAAAACATCAATAATCAATTATCAGAGTTTCATAGTTTGCATCGATTTTAATCACCATTCACGAGCTAGATCGCCTCGTAGATATTCTAGCAAAATTACTCCTTACTCTTTTCTAAGTAATTGAGCGCACTACACATGCAGGAGGATTCACATACCATAATGCACATCGGTTGTAGTAAGAGCCATAATCTTGGCAAAGCCTACATTGTTAGTATTTAAGCAACATCATCCATATTTAGGCTGTAAAACTTGAGATCCAGCAATTCAAATCAAGTAAAACAACACTAGTACTTAACTTCATTATCTACGGCAACACATATTTTGTAACGGTCGGCTCCAACCGATAGTGTTCCTGGTCTATCCTGCCATGTTAGCATGTAACATTATACAGCATTCCTGAACTCATTTATTTTTTTCCAACATCAATATCCATATAAGCTCTTAAAATGCCAATCTTAACATCATCCAAGCAATAATAATGCTATCAAGATTTTAATGGTTTTCATCACAAGATTACCAACAAGATCCTACAATCTAGCACTAGAACTATTTCTAGGGTTCTTGTTAGAATCTACAAATAGACATATGATCGCAATCCAACAAATAGTTTATTTGTCTACTAGATCAATACCAAAATGAAAGTACCATCCATGGGCAAATCACAACATGAGATAATTCAAGATCAAGAGCTCAAATCCAAGTGCAAGCAACCGATTCTAGAACATTCACCATTAAGAGCATGACTCGAAGAATTCATTTACTTAACAATTATAAGGCTGGTACTTGTACTATACAGAAAATTTTCAGTATGTATAACATCATTCACCAATATTCACAATACCCCTAGCGAGGTCAACATGGATCAAGTACATTTTCCATTCTGTTTAAGGTTTTTTAATGCTCAATACAGCAATGTCACGATTTATAAAGAGATACGGTTTGACTTGTATTTATTATGTTACTTTAGTGAACAAGCAAATAGATTTTTAAAATACAATACTTCAAAACCTCTACTAATGGATTTATAACCATAATTCATTATCGACTTTCAATCCTTCATTTTTCTACCATATCAAGAAATGTGTCGAACACTCTTTCATCAATAATGAGATTCCAATCAGTATGATTTCAACAATCAACTACAAAAACAGATTAAGAATTGATGCCTATGTAACTGGTTTAGTTTGGAAACCAAATAAATATTTCAATCTAGGTATTTAACCAAAAGGTCAATGTCGGCAATCCAACGTAATCAAAGTTTGCTTTCAAAGTTATCAGCCAAATTTCAACAGGCAATGGACTCACGGAATTCACTTTCAATGCTCGCTGATTTAGATCCAAAACAATTCTTTAATAGTGTTAATGCCCAAAGTGATTACATAGGAAACAAACCTTATAAGCCTAGTTTCATATGTGTGGCATGGTTGTCAACAAATCTCCCAACATGTTATGATGAATAGATCATCCGTATGATTTTGGCATTGCTTACCTCATGCTTAAATCTTTTACTATGCGTGATAGTTTTGGTGGCTAAATAGTTACTCCTAATGGGCATCTCATTAGGTTTCCCTTTCAATGCTACTTTTACAGACATTATTTACTGTTTTATACAATGTAACCTGTCACAATATTTCCACACATAATTATTTTAACATATATCAAGTCATTAGCATCCCATTCAACTACGAATTTCCAGCCCCACACTACTATTATAGTAACACCTTCGTCAACCATGAGTTTGTCCAAGAAGACTTCTAAACCTTAGTAAATTTTATTGGTGCAACTTGAAATAGAGATGAAGCAATCATCTTAGCTATTTGTAAACATATTCGTAAGTGAGCAGGAGAATAACCAGATACCTGTTTACTTACATGCTTGAGTCTCATATTGAACTGACCAGGTATGGGTCATCTTCGTTGTGATTTTGAGGAAATGTTCCCTCCTCCCCTGCACAACTGCAAGGTCAGTATACATGTAGTTCCAAAACAAAATGTGTAGGAGCATTTTGAGCCCAATTAGGCCCAAGTGTTTCAACTTTGGCTCTGATACCATATGTAGCATCCCTAAGGTACCTTATTACGGAAATAGATAAAGTGGGTAAAAGTTTTTGATTTTTATTATTATTATTCATTAAGCATTAAACCAATCCAAGTAATGCGCTTCCAAAATAGATGTCACTAGTAAACATTTATACTGCATTTATACTGTAACATACCTCTTATACCTTAATGCCATTGGGTAAAAGAGTTCTTTGTTTCACTATTACTGACAAAGAGTAAATCCTATTAGTGTCAAGTTTACAATGGCCTTTCAATGAAAACATGCCCAATCAATTTCGATAAAACAATCGTTCCACAATTCATATCCATCCTTCTTATCAAAACCAACATGCAAGTTAAATACGATTTACTAGTGTAACAATCTCCGAGTCGTAAAAGAATTGACATATTCCTTGATTTCCATTTCTTGTTTGTCTTATCAAAAGAGAATTTATACCTACGTTCCTCCAGACTTTACTCAAATATAATTGTCACCTTGTTAAAATATTCTCGCCACACCTTCACATGAAACCATAATCTAAGAAAAGACTTGACGCAACCTCATTTTTGCTAACACATCTTTCCATGCACACTTTACCCTACAACCATTACTTATCCGTACCGTAATAACATAAATTCATGATGTACAATGCATTCTAATTTTTCTCATGAATAAGTATTTCCTTCATGGATACTTATATGTAGCTTCAGCTCTGCTTTCATTCGTATTAATAGCATAACCTTGGAAATCGTCTATCAATGATATTTTAAACGTGAAAACCTAAATCACCATTCTTAACTTGTAAAAGGTGCAGTTCAAAAGCGTTTCATCATCATTATTCCAAACAAGACAATCATTACACAAAACAACTACCCTTATTGATAAACAAGATGCATAACTCAATCGCCCAAAAATCTACAGTGTATGAAAAGCTAGCAGATGGGAAACATGTATGGATCAATCATCGATACACAACATTTGCGCAACATAAAGCATAAAAATAGCCACCAATAAATACCATATGTAGACTTCCCTAAACATTCATAGGGAACCATCAGATAAGAATAAATAAATAAAACATCAAACGAAAATAAGAGAGAGACCGATGTACGTGGTTCACCCCAAACTTGGGGTTACGTCGACCAAATTAGTTTCCTTCTTTCATTCAAGGAAAAATTGACATAAATACAGCCCACATCGTACATGATGCGTCATTCTTTTATTTCTGTGAGTCTCTCCGATTTCTGGAGATGACTTTTACATCCAACATGAGACCATAAGACCCTTAGAACATAACACGATCTTACTTTAAAAGCTCCATTTTTATATATGGACCATAACCTTTAATAATTTCAAGGGATTGGAGCATTGTTTAATGGAAGGAAAGGGGACATTAGTCCTATAGTGAGAACATTTCACCTTTATCAAGGTAGACATATGGCGGCCTCTTACAGATATCTTTACAGTTTACATAAACGTTATTGTAATATTTCCAAAGAGGTTAACCATTACTGATGACAATAAAACTATTTGCATAGTCACTTAGTTTTTACACTTTAGCTTCCAAGGAAAGAGTCTTCTCTCCTTCCTTACCATGGTTAAAAATAGATTTATGTTTATTGGTACATAAACCAGAATAAGCTAGTTTGGTTCATATCATCCCCATCATATAAATTATATTCATACAAATCGAACAGGAATACCACACTTTTAAGGGGCTTGGCCTTAGCCTAAACATCATAAAGAAAAATACTTTCACTATTTAAAAATGCATACGAGCTCAACCAGCAGCATTGACAAAAACGCTACCAAGCACAGTCTAGGTAAGATCGTATTCACAGACATACTCAAAATGTATACCAAGTCAAAACAGGTAGCATGGAAAAATCGTTGAGATGCATAGTCTCGGCAAGAGCACTTTCATAGACATTTCACCAAGTCATCCATTTAACACGATACTTTATGCACGCAAAGATAGGGTATAATTCCCACAGCATATATTAACAAATTATTCCTTATTCATTGCAGACGTTGCAGAAATTTAACCATTATTTCTGGAGACGTTGCAGAAATTTAACCATTATTCATTAAGGGCAATTCCGCCATACGAAACACAGTATAAGTATTCATAGGCATTTAAAAACGCATAGCAGCTTAAACCGGCAACTGGTGGAAACGATACGAGGGATCTGCCCATTCCTAAATGCAATTGAGGCTAAAACAAATTATCGCAGATCTCAAAACTTGCAACACTAAGATCCCGACCCTCTGATCTGACCTGCGCATGCCTACTTATTGAAACACAGTAATTTTTGGAGGGTATCCTCACAAAAGAAAACCTCAACCTAGAAAAATGCAATGCCCACAGCGATTTTAAAAAAATCCTTCCGGTAATCGCATGATTAAAAAAGGGAACCCAATCGATTCTCAATCTTTTGGGTAGGCAGAAAAATAGGAAGAACAGTAAGTTAGGCAACCAAACCAAGCAATATACTCAGCAATGTTCCACTTTCTGGGAATCGCATCATGCAGAAGAAAGATTCAAACACAGACCCAACCATAAGCTCAGCTACTTCCAATATTTGGGCAAATCGCATCATTCAGAAAATATTTCAAAAGAAGAACCCTAAAAACCCAAACACAAAACTCTTTACATCACAAGTGAGGGAAAAATGGGATCTAACTCTCCTTATATAAGCCAGTGTACTGATTGTCAGAGAAAATTCACACGCAGTCCTCAAGCTTAGCAGCTAACGGAAAAAAAAGAGCTAAGTCACTGATAACTTACTTTAAGAGTGAATAGAGCTGAGATACAACTCACAATGCGCCTTCAGTGGATGGTTGCTGTCTGGCGTAGCTTGTTCCTCTTCCATCATAGAGATCCCCTCTTTCCAAGATGCGCAGAGGTCCTCCCCTCAATACAATGCATAGATCTCTTCCATAGTATTATGAAATTTATCTCGAATGCACCCCCTCGCAGCCATCACCCCCCTCCCTAGCGATTTCCTTTCCCCTTTTCAAGACGGGCATAGACTAATTTTAGGCAGCGCCCAAACAGCGCAGAGGTTTTCTTTGTCTCTTCCCTGAATCCGTGTCCAGGGATTATGGTAACGCCCAAAATTGGTGTCCAGGCCTGCCCTGTAACGCTCCCACAATTGGTGGCTGTTACTTAGGTAATTAACAAATTCCCAGTCAACATTTCCCAAACAGTGACTGGGATGAAGGGAGTTTAAGACGCCTCCTAAAACCCAACAATAGTTCTGGAAATTGAGGCTATAACCCCTGACGAATTCACTGCTCAATAGTGAGGGTACTCGCGTTCTATGGGATAATATATATATATTTATATATAAATATATACATATCTTTATAAGATATAATGTCTGCGTTTAGATAATGCTTCCACATGAAGTGTGCATGCTCTACTATTATATATCCCATGATTTTATATACCATATATATATATATATATATAATTTAGTTCATGCCGCCTTTTCTTATATAAGGCTCCCACATGAAATTCCTTTCAATATGTACATATGCTTTTCTATGTCATATATATAATTAACTACACATATTAGGCATATGTGTAAGTTCCTATAGTTAGGTGGTATTTAGCAATCGAGGCATGGTAAAGGTGTTATATATATATATTTATTTATTTGAAGGAGACTATAACGTGTAGTCCAATTGACTATTTTCTCCTTGGGTTGCGTTTCCCCTCTTTAGTGTATCATTTTCTAGTCATTTAACTTGTGCGCAAGTGCTTTTGTTCTCTTAAGTCCACTGGCTTAGGCCATTTTAATCACCTACATACTAAGGTCTTACCGGTGGGGCCTTGGCCTTGAGCCCACGGGGACTTCACTTAGTGAACCTCTCACATAGCACGTACAATCGTGGGATATTAAAGAATACCCTTAATTTCCAGAGATATTGACCCAAACGTTTTTTGTTGAAACCCCCTCCCAATACTTAAAACCTCCTCCCCGCCCCTTTTTATACCTCAATCCTTATAAACCACCATACCCACCTCCACCTTAAACCCCTCATCCCCCCCAATACCTGCAATATATTGGTTCAATTTTTGATAATTTTAAAACCCACAATATGAACTAACGTGATAGGATATTAGTCAACAAGTGAAGACCCCGTGCTTGAGCCACTCACCGGTAAAACAATATAATTTACATCAGGCTATTACAACAATACTTAGGGAATACAAGGGGGACATTACATCCTCCCTCCCTCAAAATTAACAACGTCCTCGGTGTTCTTGTTTTCCAACCTATCTATCTTCTTCTCGTGATGCTTCCCATTTGCTTTACCTTTTCCTTCCCGTTCTCTGTTGATCTTTCATGTTTCTTTTCAAACTATTGTCGCTCAAGACCTGTAATTTCCTGTAACACAATTTGGGTCTTTCCAAAATTTATTTAGTAAACTACGTCATAAATTACAGTCAACTTAAAACATAAGCAAAGGATTTTTCGTGCAACACCACACTTATAATTTATGGAGCACTTCCTAGCTTTTCATTGGTATCATAATACCCAATTATTTTCATAATGCCATTGATACATCAATAAATCATGATTACAAGCATCGATATTGAGACAATGTAAAAATCAGAATCCAACACTATACAATTTTCATAATCCATAGTGGTTCCAATATACATGTCAATTCTATTCGCCAATAAATAGACATACTACCTCATAGGTCCAATTTACGTGTAATGCACACACATGTTCCTGGCATTATTCTTTTCTTTGGATGTCCTCTATCCGAGCACTCCAAGTGCTAACAGTACTGTGAGTGCCAATCCAAGCTACCCAACACAAGGACGATACCCTTCCTTAGGCGTATTTCCTTCTTGTGCTATTCAGGGCGCTTTGCCATTACTTCTTGCTCTGGATGTTCTCCATCCCAGCACACCAAGTGCTGATAGTACTCCAAGTACCGATTCAAGCCACCCAACACAAGGACGATACCCTTATTTAGGTGTATCTCCTTTTGTGCTCTTCAGGGTGCTTCACCAAGCTGAGGCACTCCGTTCTTGCACACCCCACAATGCCTAGAGGTTATTCTCTTCACAGAGTCCCCCACTCTTGTGACAGTCCTCTCAATGTGTGCAGAACGAGTCTTAACCAAAATGTCTTACATCTAGGCATCCCCAGAATGCATAGTGGTCCCTCGCTGGCCCAAGGGAAAACAAGGTAGCTTTCAACCACTACCTCCATCACCACTTTCCTCATGGTAACAACTTTATGCGCATGAGATTTTTCTCATATATTTGTAACTCATTATAATCCGAGAGCTTCAGCACTCATCATGGCCACAATTTCAATGCCTGCAATTTCCCCATAGGTGGTCAGTTAAAGCATTCATGGATAATCCCAAAAACATCAATAATCAATTATCAGAGTTTCATAGTTTGCATCGATTTTAATCACCATTCACGAGCTAGATCGCCTCGTAGATATTCTAGCAAAATTACTCCTTACTCTTTTCTAAGTAATTGAGCGCACTACACATGCAGGAGGATTCACATACCATAATGCACATCGGTTGTAGTAAGAGCCATAATCTTGGCAAAGCCTACATTGTTAGTATTTAAGCAACATCATCCATATTTAGGCTGTAAAACTTGAGATCCAGCAATTCAAATCAAGTAAAACAACACTAGTACTTAACTTCATTATCTACGGCAACAAATATTTTGTAACGGTCGGCTCCAACCGATAGTGTTCCTGGTCTATCCTTCCATGTTAGCATGTAACATTATACAGCATTCATGAACTCATTTATTTTTTTCCAACATCAATATCCATATAAGCTCTTAAAATTCCAATCTTAACATCATCCAAGCAATAATAATGCTATCAAGATTTTAATGGTTTTCATCACAAGATTACCAACAAGATCCTACAATCTAGCACTAGAACTATTTCTAGGGTTCTTGTTAGAATCTACAAATAGACATATGATCGCAATCCAACAAATAGTTTATTTGTCTACTAGATCAATACCAAAATGAAAGTACCATCCATGGGCAAATCACAACATGAGATAATTCAAGATCAAGAGCTCAAATCCAAGTGCAAGCAACCGATTCTAGAACATTCACCATTAAGAGCATGACTCGAAGAATTCATTTACTTAACAATTATAAGGCTGGTACTTGTACTATACAGAAAATTTTCAGTATGTATAACATCATTCACCAATATGTACAATACCCCTAGCGAGGTCAACATGGATCAAGTACATTTTCCTTTCTGTTTAAGGTTTTTTAATGCTCAATCTAGCAATGTCACGATTTATAAAGAGATACGGTTTGACTTGTATTTATTATGTTACTTTAGTGAACAAGCAAATAGATTTTTAAAATACAATACTTCAAAACCTCTACTAATGGATTTATAACCATAATTCATTATCGACTTTCAATCCTTCATTTTTCTACCATATCAAGAAATATGTCGAACACTCTTTCATCAATAATGAGATTCCAATCAGTATGATTTCAACAATCAACTACAAAAACAGATTAAGAATTGATGCCTATGTAACTGGTTTAGTTTGGAAACCAAATAAAGATTTCAATCTAGGTATTTAACCAAAAGGTCAATGTCGGCAATCCAACGTAATCAAAGTTCGCTTTCAAAGTTATCAGCCAAATTTCAATAGGCAATGGACTCACGGAATTCACTTTCAATGCTCGCTGATTTAGATCCAAAACAATTCTTTAACAGTGTTAATGCCCAAAGTGATTACATAGGAAACAAACCTTATAAGCCTAGTTTCATATGTGTGGCATGGTTGTCAACAAATATCCCAACATGTTATGATGAATAGATCATCCGTATGATTTTGGCATTGCTTACCTCATGCTTAAATCTTTTACTATGCGTGATAGTTTTGGTGGCTAAATAGTTACTCCTAATGGGCATCTCATCAGGTTTCCCTTTCAATGCTACTTTTACAGACATTATTTACTATTTTATACAATGTAACCTGTCACAATTTTTCCACACATAATTCCTTTAACATATATCAAGTCATTAGCAGCCCATTCAACTACGAATTTCCAGCCCCACACTACTATTATAGTAACACCTTCGTCAACCATGAGTTTGTCCAAGAAGACTTCTAAACCTTAGTAAATTTTATTGGTGCAACTTGAAATAGAGATGAAGCAATCATCTTAGCTATTTGTAAACATATTCATAAGTGAGCAGGAGAATAACCAGATACCTGTTTACTTACATGCTTGAGTCTCATATTGAACTGACCAGGTATGGGTCATCTTCGTTGTGATTTTGAGGAAATGTTCCCTCCTCCCCTGCACAACTGCAAGGTCAGTATACATGTAGTTCCAAAACAAAATGTGTAGGAGCATTTTGAGCCCAATTAGGCCCAAGTGTTTCAACTTTGGCTCTGATACCATATGTAGCATCCCTAAGGTACCTTATTACGGAAATAGATAAAGTGGGTAAAAGTTTTTGATTTTTTTTATTATTATTCATTAAGCATTAAACCAATCCAAGTAATGCGCTTCCAAAATAGATGTCACTAGTAAACATTTATACTGCATTTATACTGTAACATACCTCTTATACCTTAATGCCATTGGGTAAAACAGTTCTTTGTTTCACTATTAATGACAAAGAGTAAATCCTATTAGTGTCAAGTTTACAACGGCCTTTCAACGAAAACATTCCCAATCAATTTCGATAAAACAATCGTTCCACAATTCATATCCATCCTTCTTATCAAAACCAACATGCAAGTTAAATACGATTTACTAGTGTAACAATCTTCGAGTCGTAAAAGAATTGACATATTCCTTGATTTCCATTTCTTATTTGTCTTATCAAAAGAGAATTTATACCTACGTTCCTCCAGACTTTATTCAAATATAATTGTCACCTTGTTAAAATATTCTCGCCACACATTCACATGAAACCATAATCTAAGAAAAGACTTGACGCAACCTCATTTTTTCTAACACATCTTTCCATGCACACTTTACCCTACAACCATTACTTATCCGTACCGTAATAACATAAATTCATGATGTACAATGCATTCTAATTTTTCTCATGAATAAGTCTTTCCTTCATGGATACTTATATGTAGCTTCAGCCCTGCTTTCATTCGTATTAATAGCATAACCTTGGAAATCGTCTATCAATGATATTTTAAACGTGAAAACCTAAATCACCATTCTTAACTTGTAAAAGGTGCTGTTCAAAAGCGTTTCATCATCATTATTCCAAACAAGACAATCATTACACAAAACAACTACCCTTATTGATAAACAAGATGCATAACTCAATCGCCCAAAAATCTACAGTGTATGAAAAGCTAGCAGATGGGAAACATGTATGGATCAATCATCGATACACAACATTTGCGCAACATAAAGCATAAAAATAGCCACCAATAAATACCATATGTAGACTTCCCTAAACATTCATAGGGAACCATCAGATAAAAATAAATAAATAAAACATCAAACGAAATAAGAGAGAGACCGATGTACGTGGTTCACCCCAAACTTGGGGTTACGTCGACCAAATTAGTTGCCTTCTTTCATTCAAGGAAAAATTGACATAAATACAGCCCACATCGTACATGATGCGTCATTCTTTTCTTTCTGTGAGTCTCTCCGATTTCTGGAGATGACTTTTACATCCAACATGAGACCATAAGACCCTTAGAACATAACACGATCTTACTTTAAAAGCTCCATTTTTATATATGGACCATAACCTTTAATAATTTCAAGGGATTGGAGCATTGTTTAATGGAAGGAAAGGGGACATTAGTCCTATAGTGAGAACATTTCACCTTTATCAAGGTAGCCATATGGCGGCCTCTTACAGATATCTTTACAGTTTACATAAACGTTATTGTAATATTTCCAAAGAGGTTAACCATTACTGATGACAATAAAACTATTTGCATAGTCACTTAGTTTTTACACTTTAGCTTCCAAGGAAAGAGTCTTCTCTCCTTCCTTACCATGGTTAAAAATAGATTTATGTTTATTGGTACATAAACCAGAATAAGCTAGTTTGGTTCATATCATCCCCATCATATAAATTATATTCATACAAATTGAACAGGAATAACACACTTTTAAGGGGCTTGGCCTTAGCCTAAACATCATAAAGAAAAATACTTTTACTATTTAAAAATGCATACGAGCTCAACCAGCAGCATTGACAAAAACGCTACCAAGCACAGTCTAGGTAAGATCGTATTCACAGACATACTCAAAATGTATACCAAGTCAAAACAGGTAGCATGGAAAAATTGTTGAGATGCATAGTCTCGGCAAGAGCACTTTCATAGACATTTCACCAAGTCATCCATTTAACACGATACTTTATGCACGCAAAGATAGGGTATAATTCCCACAGCATATATTAACAAATTATTCCTTATTCATTGCAGAAATTTAACCATTATTTCTGGAGACGTTGCAAAAATTTAACGATTATTCATTAAGTGCAATTCCTCCATACGAAACACAGTATAAGTATTCATAGGCATTTAAAAACGCATAGCAGCTTAAACCGGCAACTGGTGGAAACGAGCCGAGGGATCTGCCCATTCCTAAATGCAATTGAGGCTAAAACAAATTATCGCAAATCTCAAAACCTGCAACACTAAGATCCCGACCCTCTGATCTGACCTACGCATGCCTACTTATTGAAACACAGTAATTTTTGGAGGGTAACCTAACAAAAGAAAACCTCAACCTGGAAAAATGCAATTCCCACAGCGATTTTAAAAAAATCCTTCCGGCAATCGCATGATTAAAAAAGGGAACCCAATCGATTCTCAATCTTTTGGGTAGGAAAAAAAATAGGAAGAACAGTAAGTTAGGCAACCAAACCAAACAATATACTCAGCAATGTTCCACTTTCTGGGAATCGCATCATGCAGCAGAAAGATTCAAACACAGACCCAACCATAAGCTCAGCGACTTCCAATATTTGGGCAAGTCGCATCATTCAGAAAATATTTCAAAAGAAGAACCCTAAAAACCCAAACACAAAACTCTTTACATCACAAGTGAGGGAAAAATGGGATCTAACTCTCCTTATATAAGCCAGTGTACTGATTGTATGAGAAAATTCACACGCAGTCCTCAAGCTTAGCAGCTAACGGAAAAAAAAGAGCTAAGTCACTGATAACTTACTTTAAGAGTGAATAGAGCTGAGATACAACTCACAATGCGCCTTCAGTGGATGGTTGCTGTTTGGCGTAGCTTGTTCCTCTTCCATCATAGAGATCCCCTCTCTCCAAGATGCACAGAGGTCCTCCCCTCAATACAATGCAGAGATCTCTTCCATAGTATTATGAAATTCATCTCGAATGCACCCCCTCGCAGACATCACCCCCCTCCCTAGCGATTTCCTTTCCCCTTTTCAAGACGGGCATAGACTAATTTTAGGCAGCGCCCAAACAGCGCAGAGGTTTTCTTTGTCTCTTCCCTGAATCCGTGTCCAGGGATTATGGTAACGCCCAAAATTGGTGTCCAGGCCTTCCCTGTAACGCTCCCACAATCGGTGGCTGTTACT
>LPNX010638108.1:662180-761904 GCA_001517045.1 Pseudotsuga menziesii | reverse complement strand
TATCTTGAACTTCTTCAAAAGTTCATCTTGCACCCATCTGTTAGCTTGTCATATTATTCTTTGTCTTTGAACTGTCGTCACTTGTTCTTCGGAACAAGTTTTCATCATTCTTTGCTTGTAGGCGATTATGTATGCGATCTTTCCTACAAGTCAAATGCAATTGTATGGTTAGAAACATTTCATAAGGAATATTTATACTGGCAAACACTTATGCATAAATATATGATCATGCAACTACTTTAGCCAATACAACATTCATCCATATCTCACTGAACCTTTCTAGATGCCTTCCATCTCCACCAGGACAACATTGAGATTGTGCACTAATCCAATATGTCAGGAAAGAGGTTTCATTCTAGATAAGTAGCAATGGAGAATTTGTATCGCACCATGAGGTACTTACCCATCACATGCATATTAGTAGTATACCGTCATTAATGTAAACATCCTATCATGCATAACACATCAACTAAATATAAACAAATGCATAACAAAACAATATTATGGAATGACAATTGAATACTTATCTTTATTTGTTTCATGGGAATACTCCTTCTTGAGTCTTCAGCTTCATCGTCTTCTTCATTCATGATAGCATCGTTTCTTATCCAAATGCTAGGATGGATAAGTAGTTCTTCAAGAGTTGAGTTCTTCATATTCCTCATCGCTTGAGGGATCTTCTTTGGATGGTGAGAGCTTGATCTTCAATTGCTCCCATCTTCTCTTCTCTTCTTATGAGTCAAGCTTCTTCTTCTTCTCGAAGTTTGCTGAAAGTAATCACTTCCTTCTGGAACACATTCCTTGAATGAATGAATTCTACGATCCTGGGAGGCCATTCAAGGTGGCCATCACCACTTCTGCATTCTTCACCGTTTCTTTTACTGCTTCAAGTTGTTCTTGATTTGAGAGACTCTTATGACTACATGGTTTCTGCATTCTAGATCTTCACATTCTTCAACTAGTTTCTTCAGGTCATATTTTGATTTTGTTCTTCCATTCAAATAGCTTGAAATTCAGGAAGACCTTCAACAGCTTTGCTTGCAATAGGTAGTGCTCTGTAATGCACATGTGCAAGCCTTCTATTCCAAAGCTCATTTGGCTCTACTATGTCATGGATTAAGCCTTGTTCTGGATATCCCTTCAATTTGTACAAACCTCCTTCTTGTTCTTCAATCACTACCACATCATCGATAGTATTTCCTTTTGGCCATATGATGACTTGACCATCTATGAATGCAGCCCGCATTCCTTTTGCATCAATGCTGAAATTGAGAGAAGGTTCTTCTTCAATCCTTGTGAGGTGATTCATGTTATGACAGTCTTACAAAGGATTCCTTGAATCCCGTCATATGTTTGTAAGCCCCACTGTCTATAAGCCAATCATCACTTCCATGAGTAATGTTACCTATGAGAGCTGATATTAGAACATATTCATCCTCGCTTGAAGAATCTTCACTTTCATATCTGGATCTCTTTCTGGATGGTTCATCATCCTCTGCAGCATGAGCATGATGTCTTCTTTGGCCTCGTCTCCCTCTAAAACTGGAACCTCCATACTCATGTAGGTGTCCAATCCATTTTCTTCAAAGAGATCATATACTTCCAGGCTTGGAAGCTGTCAACTTCCGCAAGCTTTTCACTAAGCTGATGTAAAATATCATATTGAAATGAGAACCTCAAATGGAAATAGCAATGGATTAGATCTTACCGATTTGAGGTGTCCGTCCTTGTCCCGGAGTTCGTTGATCTAGGGTTTGTTGCAGAAACCCTAATTTTCAAGACTTGGAATCTTTCAGATCTGATTTGATAAATAGATAGATCTCTTCAAATGGAGCTGTCCAATGTACTTCTTTTCTGAAAACAGTGAAGGGAAACTCCCGGAACAGGAATCCCTAATTTTCTGATTTCTTCTACAGAAATACCTGTTACTGTTTCTATGATATATCTGACATTAATGATCCTCCATGTCTGAAATTTCTTACTGAGGTAACCTCACATGTCCCTAATCCAACACAATAGGTTTAATCAGAATTGGTTTCACCATTTGGGATTTATGATCCTTTTCCCAAGGTGACCTGTTACTAGACTGTTCCAAACAGCGAAGTTGTACAGAATTCCACGTGTCACTGGTTCATCTTCTGAGTCTGACCTTCAGATCACAGAAAGTACAGTCCATGTTCTTTCTGGAACATCTTCATAAATTCCATTTGGACCTCTGTAGCCCAAGATATTGCAAATCTCCCCAGGTGTCCTGCTTATAGATGATTTCTGGTAGAGGATGGAACCCTATCTTGTAGAGATCATATCTCCCAGAATATAGCGAAACAGAGGCTTCCCGTTGAAAACAGTGTTCATCAGGATTTTCTCTTCGGTGCCTGCAATTTTCAGCTTCTGAGACTTCGCCAAACTCGGAATATAGCGAATGTACTAAAACTTAGCAGTTTTAGCATTTAGGGTTTCTCTAGCTTGGGGTCAAAATAGGGTTTGACTTTCCCAGAGTTTCACCCAACCAAATTTCTTGATCCAGGTCTCTAAACTTCGGTTTTGATGAGGAGAACAATCCTATGCAGGTCTCACTCAAAAATTCCTCTTCTATAGAAATCCCTAATTTCCACATCGAAACTGAAAATGCTTGAAATTGAATTTCGCATCGACAGAAAGATGCACCCTTCAATGGAGAGACATCCTAGCATACTTTTGCTGAAAATATGTGGAGGAAGATCCACAAAATAGGAAGCCCTAGTTCCTGTAGCTGCACAATGTCATCTTCTCAGGTTAGCTCTGACTCCATGTTAGTTTTTCAACAATTAAGCTAGCATTATGATAAGATCTTTTCACTGAGAGAATTATAAGCACATCAATCACATAAGCATATCACAAGAGACAAGAGACACAAATATTTTAGGAGGGGAAACCATAAATGGAGAAAACCCCTCAACTTCCTCTAAGATAGTATCACCACAAGATGTGAACCCAAAACAGTAAGATGACCTCCCTTCACAACAGCAACCTTCTGTCTTCTGTTAAGCCCAAGAATTTCCTTCTCCAAAAGTGAACCACACTTGAGAGAGAAAGAGAACTAAGTCACAAGTGATAAATAGAGAGACTTTCACTCTTTATTTATATTCTTCCGTCGACTTGAAGTGCACTCAACCATGTAGGCTTAACTTATAATTAATTACTTGAGCCTACACCTTAATTAGTGTATAATAACCCAAGTGCCCCTAAACTGTGGGGACTTACCTAATGACTTGATCGGAACATCGGGGCATGACCACATGACTCAAATACATAATAGAAACATCCCGGAATAAACATCGGGTTACAATACATAAGATACATAGAAGAATACATTCCGAAGTTACATATACATCAACAATGCGGAAAACCAGATATATTTGACAAATCACAAAAATCATACCTCTTAGCTAAGATCTTTTCCATTTCATACCAGTGGAATCACCAACAGAATTCTGAACAATGGAGTCGCCACTGAGTTCGTCCTTCATGGAGTCGCCAGATAGATGATTATAACCAATAAGTATCTACCCCTTGTCTATCATCAAAGAGTAGATCTATGTCATCTCCCAGGAAGATCAGCTTCTCAACTCGCTCCCCGGCAACGGCGCCAATTTGTTATCACTCCAAGAAACTACTTAGTGGTTATGGCTAAGTATGCTTGGTAACTTAAGAAATGAATGTTTTTCAGTAGGTGGATCAATGGGATACCAAGAAAGCACAATGAAGAGATTAACTTATCAGAATATCTTAATGAACCAGTGCTTTTAGAAACTGTCAATCAGATGCAATATAACAAGAAATGTATGGAGAATACTATTCAGATAACCAAGTACATTTGGAATGCAGGGTCATATAACCAAGTACATTTGGCATGCAGGGTCATACTAAACAGTAAATAATTCCTTCATTCAAGTTCATGATCATAAAGCTGAGCTAAACTTAAACCAAGTACAAAACCATTCAAGTTCATGAGCATAAAGCTGAGCTAAACTTAAACATAGTACAGAAAAGAAAGATGGATGAAAAGTCTGATAACATTAGCAAAAGAAGACTGTGATTTTGTATTAGGATAAGCAATCAGTACATAGGCCAAATTCTCTCCAAGATTGAACCCTTTGCTCAGCCTCAGTACTTAGGCTTTATAGCCTTTACAAAATAGTCTACAGATCCTAAAAACATGGATCTGTTGAGTTAACTAAAACACTAACTGGACAGCAAATGCAAAAAGATAGGGACTGATCCCTAAAATCAAGGAAATGACAATGAGTTGGTCTTCTTTCTAGTGCTCGATGGTTGATGAAGTGAAGTTAGCCTCCCAAGGCTCGGTGGCTTTGATTTGGTACGTGTAAATTCGACCTAGCTGATGTGGCAGTCGATCCCAGAACTGTTGCCTTAAAAAGATGCTAAAATATAGCAACCAACCCACTTTGACTTTCATTTTTCACAAACTTCCTATAGATAATGGTGGCATAATTCATAACTTGTTTATTCTGCTCGGCCTCCCGCCATTCCAACTAGAAAATCCGCAATCTGGGCAAAAATTTAAGCGATCTGTGAAAATAGGCTTTCGGCAGCTAAGCCTTCTGCCAGTTTCACACGTTAGCTTCCGAAAGTCGGCCTTTTCGGCAGCTAATGAGCTCTTGGAGGCTCGCCTAAGCTGCCGAAACCTGTAGAATTCCTAAAAAAACTGCCTTCGGAAAAAATCAAATTTCTCAGCCGTCCGATGTCCATTTTGCATGTTCAAATAGTCGATTTTGATCTACAGATCATAATCTATCCATTGGTTCTTTCATATTTGAATTTAGATCTCAGGAAGGCCATCTAAATTTCCCCGTAATATCACATGATTTTAGCAAAAAATTCCTTCAATCCTTTGTTATAGGTCAGTGCTATTAATATTTCGTCGAGTTCCTCTGATTGGAAGCAGAAGGTTAGCTACTTTCTTGGTTGATTAAAGATATCCTTCATTTCAAGTCTCATTTATTAGTTGAAAGAAGGACTTTGTTCATGATTCCTGATTTGTAGCTGGAGAGTTTAACTATCAGTCATAGAGCTGTGAGTCGTCAGTTTAAGCCTCTGTTTTCTAAGAAGTCGATGCCTACAATATCGCACTGATTCCATGTTGCATTTAACACCCAGTCTTGTGGTTAGAGATCACTGAGATATTCCCTCAAATTCAGCCATTAAATCAGTTCGAAAATGGTGATCAGCATCCTGTTGCTGCACTAGATTAACATAACCATCCACGCATCCTTCCACGCAGAATCAAAAAGAAAATACTTTAAATGAAAACCACAACTCAGTCCTTTGTCCCAGCTGAATTTAATCTACCTCCTCTTCTTGGTTTTAATAACACATTACCCTTGTGAAGTGCTCTCATAGCGCCATGTGCTACTCTTTTATCATAATGCAATATCATGACAAATCCACAATGGCTGCATGCAGTGTAAGTATGTGTATGATGCCATATTGCTCAAAAAGGGCCCGTGACTTAGTATTTTCAATATTGTTGTTCATGGAATAATAACTTCAACCTGTTTTCAAAGAACTTGGAATGGGAGCTTGAAAACCAGCTACTTCAACCATTAAGGTTGGAAGAATTTAATCTGTCAAGAACCTTGTCATATGCAGAAGATGAATACGGCATATGACTTGACATTGGAGCGTGCGAAAGCACAAGATTTTATTTTTTACACATGGAAACATTTTCGGCAGTTAAGGCCGTTCTGGCAAACCATCTTAGCTGCCGAAACTGACCTGTTTCGGTAGTTAAGTAAACTTCCACAGATTGAGTTCACTGCCGAAAGCAAAAAAATTTGGATTTTGAAGCACAAGACTCAAAGATATAAAAATTTTACCCATCCTATCACCCAAAAATGATGCTGGTCAATTTGGGAGATAACACATGTTCTAACACATATCGATGGAGTACTTTGTGTAAACCCATTTTGTATATGGATCCATTGATTAGGGTGTATGGGGCTACTTTCATGGCTAAAATTTTTTTGTGTTCTTGGTGTCCATGCCTTCTGTGTTCGAGTACATAGGGTACTCCCAAAAGACCGAACACCTTGAGCAACCGCTTCATACAAATAGATCACACATCAACACACCGATGTTTGTCACATGGTTAAAATGGTTGAGAGGGAAACAATCCATAGCCCCAGCCAAATAGCTACTTGAAGAAATTTATTATGCAAAAGAAAGAAAGTTACATGAGCTTCTCATAATCGATCAACAAGCCAAGGACCCTCCATGCTCTTTAAATAGAGATCATGGACCAATCGAGTGTTAAGTCAAGGATCAATGGTAGGTATGATCTAAGAGAAGTTGAACTGTCAGATCACTTTATGTCTAGAGCATATTGTGACTGTCGGATTAGAATATTTACAAATGTACACTAATGCATACTAATGCATACTAAAGAAACACACTTTATCTAACAGATATATTACACAAGTTGATCTTAACTAACTCCTAAGTGTCTAAATATCCTAACATCCCCCCTTAAGAACAACTTGGGATAGGATTGAAGGATTTACAAAAATGACACTATTAGGATAAGGAAGAAGGCATTAGAGCCTATCCCCCCTTAAGGACACATTCTTGAACTCCTAACATACACTGATGTTTAGAAAAATTCGCTTCTATAAGAGACTTGGTGAATATGTCTGCAACTTGATCATCTGTAGGGAAATAGAGCACTTCAATAACATGATCATGAACAAGATTTCTGATGAAGTGCATGTGTAGCTCAATGTGTTTGCTACGCTGATGTAGAACTGGATCTTTGGCAAGCTTGATGGCACCTTGATTGTCGCACCAAAGTGGAGTAGGCTACTGCTGCATGAATCCAAACTATGAAAGGATTTGTTGAAGCCAACAAGCTGACGATTCAAGGTGGCATCTACTTAAGGGGAAGTACAAGTTATAGAAAGGTTGACTCCAGAATGGAAGGGAGAAGGGGCTAGTTTACAATATTCCATGTTGAAGCGATGAAGAAGGTCACAAGCATACTTAGACTGGGAAAGAAATATTCCTTCTTTGGTTTGCAAGACTTGGAGACCAAAAAAATAGTGCAAATAACCTAAGTCTGACATTTCAAAATTTTTCTTAAGACTGGATTTCAGATGGGTTATAAGTTTAGGGTGACTACTAGTAAGTACAAGATCATCAAAATAAAGAACAAGTATGATGAGATGGTTTCCTACTTTCTTTATATATACATTGGGGTCAGAATGGCATCTAGAAAAACCAGTGTCAAGGAGAAAGCTATCCATTTTGGAATACCAAGCTCTAGGAGCTTGCTTAAGGCCATATAAGGATTTCTTAAGGAGATAGACAAGGCTAGAGTTATCCTAAACATATCTAGGAGGTTGTTCCATGTAAATTTCCTCATGTAAATCACCATGTGAAAAGGTAGACTTGACATCCATTTGGTGTACTTCCTAGTTATGTAAGGCTATAAGGGAAAGAACAAGGTGGATGGAATTCATTTTTGCGACAGGAGCAAAGGTTTCATTGTAGTCAATGCATTCAACTTGGGAAAAACCCTTAGCAAATAACCTTGCCTTATGTCTTTCAACACTTCCATCGGATGCATACTTAGTTCTGTAGACCCATTTACATCTGACAAGTTTTCTTCCTTTTGGAAGAGAAACAGGATCCCAAGTATCATTTTCCATTAAGGAATGATATTCTTCATCCATAGCGGCATCCCAATCTGGATTTCTTGAATCTTTTGCAAAAAATTTTGGATCATGATTCTCGGAAACTTGAGCCAAAAGAGAAGAGGCTCGCTGAAACTGAGAACATGTTCAACATTGATCTCTAGGATCACTGACAATATCACCAGTTGCTTCACATGCTGAATGGACCCATCGAGGAAGCATTGGTGCTGGTGCAATTGGAGGAATATGAGAAGGAAGAGGTGGATTTTCATCCTCACTGTCATCATCAGAAACTGAATTTGGAAACCTATCAAGGAAGTTGGAAGAAAAAGAATAAGGCATAATCGTGGAATCAGGCTTGCAGGCCAAAGATGGCACACCCGCCAAGTTAGGCTTGTAGGCCAAGATATTTTCATCAAATTTAACATCTCTTCTAATAATTATATCATGATAATGTGGCTGAAGAAGTCTATAAACTTTTACATCTTCTAAATATCCAAAAAATATGCACTTTTCACTTTTAGGCTGCAATGCTTTCCATTTTTCATCCGGAATGTGAGCCCATGCTTCACAACCAAACACACGAAAGTGACTTACATCGGGTTTAATTTTAATCCATGCTTCTTCTGGTGTTATTCCTTGTAAAACTTTAGTGGGTGTGCGATTAACTATTTAATTTGCACAATTTATGGCCTCAGCCCAATATTGAATATTTAGTCCCTTAGATTGGATCATAAAATTAGCCATTTATTTTAAAGTGCAGTTCTTCCATTCAGCTACACCATTTTGTTGTGGTGTATATGGAACAGTGTGTTGTTGTTGGATTCCTTGTTCAGTGTAGAAAGTAGTGAAGTTGTTGTTAACATATTCTCCTCCATTGTCAGATCTTAAATTAATAATTTGATGACTAGATTGTTTTTCACCAAGGGCCTTGTAGGCCAAGAACATGTTAAATACTTCTCTCTTAAGTTTTAGGAAGTAAACCCAAGTGCATCTGGAGTAGTCATCAATGAAAGTTAAGAAATATTTGAAACCATAAAAGAAAACAGATGGAAGCGGACCACACAGGTCACTATCCACAAGCTCCAAGGGAACCGAGGCATGCCAAGAGGCACGTTTGTCAAAATTGTCCGGATGATGTTTTCCAAGTACACAACCGGAACAAACACCATCCTTGCAAGATACCATCAGAAGACCAGTCACCATATTGTCTTTACATAGTTGTTGCAATGAGTGATAATTTAAGTGACCAAATCACTCATGCCAAAGTTTGCTCAAGTTATCACTATGAGCAACAAAAATTGAAGGAAAAGGTGATGAACCAAAGTTGTTAAATTTGTACAACCTCATAATATCATCAACAGTTCTAGTAGCAGGGACATTTTAACACATATTTCATTAAATTTGTAATTATTTAGTGTATCTAGAATTTAGAACTTCTGCTAGATTGAGTTCTTTCAAAATGAGGAAATCCATAGCCTTTGAATCCTTACATAATTTCTATTAATACTATTTATAGTTTGTATTTAATATTAAGTTGATTAAATCATTTTATGACATAATACCAACATTGTATTTGTTACTACAACAATTATAAATATTGCCATAGTAATTATTTTTGTCTTTGCTAAGTATGTTGTTTTATTTTTGGAAGTTGGCACCACTTATAATCAAAACAAGAAAATATTTTATGACTTTAAAGTCTAAGTTACCCTTGTAATGATTAAAATAAATTATGAATTAAAATGGCAACATAATTTATTATTGTTGTTGTTAGTAGTGGTAGTGTATAAAAAACTAAGTTGGTGAATCTTTACTTTATGAATAATAGATTAACATGAGAAATTTCTTACCTATAAATTTATTTAATGATATTGATGTGAGTAAAGCCTCCTTTATTTATTAATATTAATTATTTTAACAATCAAAATCAATTATGAACTAGATTAGCATTAGTGCAGTACAATTTGATTTTTTTCATATACAAGAGGAAAGGGGGAAAACCAACTGAAATAATTATTGCAAGTGTTCATTATTTATTTATGAAGTATTTCAACAATGTGTTTAATTGAAAAGAGCATATTTATATTGAAAATATAGATATCTAATAGTATTTACATTATCATTAAGATTTTATATCATCTATTAATTTATGTTAGGGCACGGAGGAATCAAACCACCATCGTCCTGCATGTAATGCAGGTGCTCTTCCATTGAGCTACCACTCTTTACAACATGAGGGGAGAGGGACTATGTTAACACCTAGATTACACCTTTCTAATCCTCTGTGACAAATCAAAATGATAAAAGTCTTATAATTTGATTCATTACTTAATTTCTATTAATATTATCAATAGTTTATATTAAATGGTAAGTTGATTAAGTTTATTTAATGACATTAATATTGTATATGTTACTATGATTAAGAAATTGAATTATAATTTGATATGGTAACTAGTATATTGTTGGTGTTGAGTTCCTATACTAGTAGAAGGTTGGCACAATTTTAGAATGACCCATTTAAAAACCATTTAATGACGTAATACAAATGTTTTTGTTACTATAACAATTTTAATTCCCAATATAGCAAGTAATATTGTCTGAGTATCATGTTGTAATATATTAGAATGCTGGCAACATTTTACAAGGGACAAGAAAAACTGTTATATATTAAGTGTTACTATGCTAAGTCTATTATTTTAACGATCAAAATCAGTTATACATTAAAATAGAAATATAATTTGTTTATATTACTATTATTTATGTTTTCTAATAAAAGTTAAGTTGATCAATTATTATATCATGAAAAATAGATTGCAGGATATTTTTTTACATATTATTATTAAAGTTATTTAATGACATTAATAATCAATGTTTATTGTTATTATTATCTTGGAATTTCATTTAATTGAAATTATGTTAACTAATGTGTCTAGGTTGAGTTACCATAGTAAGTCAGCCTTTTTGAGTATGATGCTTTATTTTTGGAAGTTGGCACCACTTATAGTGTACAAGAAAAAATATTTTATGACTTAGAGTAAAATAGGTTTTATCTTAGTAATGATTAAAATAAATAATGAATTAGAATAGAGATATAATTTATTATTATTATTGTTGGTGGTGGTAGTGTATTAAAAATTAAGTTAATAAATGTTGATTTTATGAATAACATAATTGTGTGAGAAATTTTACCTATAAATGTATTTAATGATATACTTTGATTATCATTAATATTTATATTTATGTATTAAAAAAAACACCAATATTTTACTAGTGAATTATTAATAATTTGTGTAAGAAATTTCTTACATTATATAAAGTTATTTAACAACATATTAATATTGTGTTGTGA
Source organism: Pseudotsuga menziesii (assembly GCA_001517045.1). NCBI lineage: Eukaryota > Viridiplantae > Streptophyta > Pinopsida > Pinales > Pinaceae > Pseudotsuga > Pseudotsuga menziesii. The sequence continues at coordinate 750,861 of LPNX010638108.1, read as the reverse complement.
CTATTATTAACTTTTGTAGTACTGACATTAAATGTTAATAGTTGGCTATTGCTTTTTGGGATTAAGCTATGTGAAATATTTTCAAACCATACTGAATTTTACATTCTTCCCCCAACGATCATGCGTGGATTGCCCACTTGAAATATTGGTTTGAAAAACTCACTGACAACTTAATCCAGAAAATCATTCACAACGATGACAAAGTGTGAAAGCCCCTACTCTGGAAATGTTAATACTTTGTCCTTGTTGAGTATAAGATATTGCACTAATACAAAGTTCGCACCACTTTAAAGTCAACATAAGAAAATATAATATTAATTAGAATGCAACATAATAGAACAATTAAATTTATAACAATTATAATAACGAACAATAGGGGAAAGTCACTTCAAACCTTATTGCAAGTGCCTTACATTTATTCACATAGGAAGTCTAGAAGATGTTTTAAGGTTCATTATTGAATATGATTATGCACATTTGATATAGTGACATGTTGAGTTTATGTAAAAAAATTTGAAAAGTTAAAAATTGAATGGTGTTATCTAATTCACAGAAACTACCATCACATGAATTAGCATAGAAGTTGAACCAAAATTTTCATATTAGTAAATAATATAAAATTCCTCAAAAAAGGATTGAAGAGAATATTTTATATACAACAAACATTGAAAAGTGTTTCTTTTTATATATTAATAACTTGTTCAAAGATAAAATTGCATTCATATATCATCTCCATCTAATCTCCTTATATTCAGTGAAGCAAATCAATTACAACTTGTACACCACATTTATTTATCATGGTGTTCCTACAATCTTCTTTCTTTTGCATCCATGCCCAAACTATGGTATTAAATGGAATAGATCCATGTCATGTGCCATCAAGGTTTGGTACCCTATATTGTTCTAAAATTTTCCCTTGTATTTCCCTGAATTAGGCTTCCATCAATCAACCTTTACATGAAGAGTCTCGTTCTCATCATTCTAGAAGATATATGAGGTGGTTTTTTCCATCCAAATCATCTCTCATTCATCCTTAGTTCATGATCTAACTAGAAACATATTTCATTTATGAACTTCAATCATAGGATTGAATCTTGGCTTTAGCTTGTTGCACTTGGGTCCAACATATACCAGTTCATCCATCACATTATAAAAATATCCATCCATAATACTTCTATTACATGCAGTACATTACGATGAGAATTAAATCTCACATGGATTAAATTGTCTTTATGTTGCAATGTATTTGTTGATAATTTCTAACATGATGTTACTACTTGATGAATGATTTTCTGGATTAAGTTATGTGAAATCTTTTCAGTCCACAATGATTTTTTCATGGTTCCTGTAACAAGCATGGGTGGAGTGTCCACTCAAAATGTTGGTCTGAAAAATGTTCACACACTTTAATCCAGAAAATAAATCACAATGATGACAAACTGATAAAACCTTCACCCTCAAAATGTTAGTATCATATTTATTGAGTATAAGTTAATATACTAGTACAAAGTTGGCACCACCTTAAAGTCTACATGAGAAAATATAATTATGAATTTGAATGCAACATAGTCGTACAATCAAATTTATATCAACTATAATAACGAATAATAGGGAATATTCACTTCAAACCTTATTGCAAGTGCCTTACATTTATTCACGAAGCAAGTCTATAAGATGTTTTAAGGTGCATTCGCATAAAGTATCATCACGTGAATTAACATTGAATTTGAACCAAAATTTTCATATATGTAGCAAATAATATAAAATTCGTCAAAAGCTAGCTTGAAGAGAATATTTGATACACTACAAATATTGACAAATTTCTCTTAATGTATATTAATTAGTCATTCAAAAAGAAAAATTACATTCATGAATCATCTCCACCTAATCTCCTTATTTTTTCTCAAGCAGATCAAGTACAGCTTTAGGATGAAGATTTCCACAGTTAATAATTATGACAAAGAGAGTTTGTGGAATTAAATTGTGTGTATTGAAACATCCCTACGTTTTGAGTGGGCATTCCACCAATCATCAGGGGAACAAAATGAAAAGCTCAAAGTGGTATTGAAGAGAGTGAGCAAAAGCTAATAATAAATAAGGTAAGGGTTTTGTACATGCATTAATGAATATAATTAGGCACATTTGATATAGTGAGATGTTGTGTTGATCTAAAAGACAAATTGAAAAGTTAAAATTTGAAAGGTGTTATCTAATTCACATAAGTATCATCACATGAATTAACATTGAACTTGAAGTGAAATTTTCATATATGTAGTAAATAGTATAAAATTCCTCAAAAAGTAGCTTGAAGAGTATTTATTATATTACAAACATTGAAAAAAAATCTTCATGTAAGTCATTCAAAAAGAAAAATTACATTCAAGTATCATCTCTACCTAATCTCTTTATATCCACTCAATTAGATCAAGTATAGCTTGTACACCACATTTATTTATCTTGGTCTTCCTAGAATCTTCTTTCTTTGGAATCCATGCCCAAACTATGGTATTAATTGGAATAGATATAAATTCTGTGTCATCAAGATTTGATACCCAATATTGTTCTGAAACTTTTCCCTTGTATTTCCTTGAGTTAGGCTGCCACCAATCAATATTTACATGAAGGGTCTCGCTGTCATCATCCTGGAAGATATCTGAGGTGGATTTTGTCATCCAAATCATATCTCCTTCATCCTCATTTCTTGATCTAACAAGAAACATCTTTCGTTTCTCAAAATCAATTCTAGGATCGAATGTTGAATTTGGCTTGTTGCACTTGGGTCCAACATATACTGGTTCATCTATCACATTATCAAAATCGCCATAGATAATACTTGATATTGCATGGAGTGTATTACCATCAGCGTTAACATTTTTCCTCGTCTTGGGAAAAAAATCATCAAAGAAGAATCACTTTCATCCAAGCGTGTAGGGTCATTGTAGATTCCATCTAATGCATCAAGAACTCATTTCCAATAATCTAGTTTTTTATTCCATTCCTTTGTAACAATTGGTGAATTCTCATTGCCAATTTAGTCTCTTTCCACATTTTCATGTCTGATGTTATTCCTTCCTTTAGTTCTTTTAAATAAACATCATTTCCTTTGGGACATAAGGAAGATGGATTCCTTGTGGGCAATATAGGATGACCTGCATCATCTATATTCCACAACTCAATTAGTTCTGACCACTCAATGTCTTTGATTAATTCTTTATACCTCATAACTGGAACATCATTGAGTACAAGAAATTGGAAGTACTGGACATTAAGATGTCCAACTAGTGCATTTTCCCCCTCCTTGATGTTCCCATTAAGAAAACTTTTGAAGTCATACACTTTGTTAATAAGTTTAGGTGGAAACACTCGTTTTTCTTCTATAGTGTGATATGTATCCATCACCTTAGGTAAATAATATATAACTTTTACTTTTCAAGTTGGAATACATTCTTCTATAGGTTCCATCTATGTCTTCATGGGTGTGCACCACAAGTAAGGACCCAACCTCAATAGTGATGAAGACACCAAATGCAGTTAATAGTGATAGAAACATGAAAAGATAACGATTCTTATTATCACTAGCTGCATTGTCCAACTGTAACAACAAATGTGGAGGAAGAGGTTTCAAATCAAGCTTTTGATTTTTTGAGCTTCCATTTAAAGATAGGAAAGCATCCTTGTACACTCTACATTTTGAGTAAATAGAGTTTTGAAGTAATGCATTTGAAAGTGGGTTTCTTGAACTTCCACTCTCATAAAGCAAATCACATACATATCAAGGTGTGGGTCTTCAAGGTCCCTCAAGAAATTTACAAGAGATTTAATGGTAAAGTGTGATCCCATGTGTACAAATGGTAGGGAGAAATGAACAAAACCTCCTCTATTATTTCCATGTGTTAGCATACATGTCACGGACAAACCCAAGTTTGTTCCTGCAATAGATTTTGATTTGACACGTAATCTTGGGATTAAAGTCTTTGTTTTGTCCATTTTATGATGGATAATGCTCAAGTATTCCTTTGGATACCACTCTGACATAATTTTGTGGGCATAGTAGCAATATCTTCCACACATAACAATCTTGTTATGTTTCTTCAGTCTAGCTCATGCCTTTTCTTCCAGCTCATTTGTAGTCATTGTCTTCATCTGTGCTTTCAACACAATACATTCACTACATTTACTGAAGTTAGTGTTCTTTGAGAATGCCACATATGGAAAATGAGTATTCCAAATCTTGCTCATTGTTGGTTGTGATATTGATGGAAAATTGAGCTCTTGAAGAGCCTTATTGATCTCTTTTAACAAAGAAATTTGGGTGTATGTTGATGGCAGCAATCTTAAAGGACCAAGCGTTCCATCTTCTTCAACTCGTCGTGTTTGGTTCGGTGAAAAATCTAAATTATCGATTACAATTTTGTGTAATATTTCTATGGCCGCCACAGTATGTGCATGTGCTTTTCATTTGTTGGTGTTACCATGAATTTCTTTGACATGTCCTTGTTGGAAATTATGTTGGTAAGTATAGAAGATGCTTTGAGAAATATTATGTATCATGTACCATGCTTTCTTACAAATAATATCTCCATTAAACCTCATGTCCTTTCCTTGGGTGCCTCCTTGAAAGTTTCATTCACCCTTAAAATATCACCTTTATTGTCCACCAACATATTTATTGGCCATCTAACCAAAAAATGTATAGAATTATCCATAATCCTACATCTTTCATAATTTATATCTATGTATTCCACAAAAACACCGAATTTATTTTCACCTAGCGTTTCACCCTCAAACATGTCATCCTCATGGACATTAACTATGATACCTTTGGCAATGCATGTGCTTGTTCCCGTGCATTCATGTGTAAGAGAAACCTTTTTGCATGTGAATGTGAGCCTATCTTGGGGAGTATTTACTGGATGATCATGACAATGAGGTTCCAAATATGATTCTGGCCAAATCTCATAAGATCTCAATGCACCTCCTAGTGTATTCTCAAATCCTGTTGGATGTGGAAAAAGAGCATCATGTTTTAACACCTTCTCAATGTTAACCACTATGGATCCTTTATTTGCCATCATTTCATGCGCCTTACGACCAATCTTTGTATTGAATATGGAGCCTTCACCCACCTTCACTCCACGTTGCAAAAGATATACCTTGTCTCCAATAGAAAATGGAGAAGATACATTTGCACCTATATAGCAAATTAAACAAATCTTAGTATTTGCTAAAAAAAACAAGCAATGTACTATCAAAAACACTTAACATGTTGTTAACACTCCGTCTCTTAACAGTTGATTTAAGAGCCTGATAGGAGTGCGATGAGGGTCTCATTCCCATGAACTCTACGAGAAGTCTCCTTCAGGATATCAGAAGTGCAAAGAAAAGATGAAAACAGAAGGTGTGCTAAAGGCGTTGGGCAAGGCTAGAGATCAAATGCTGAAATTGATTGAAGATGGATCAATGCATCTAAACCATCTTGCACAAGTAGACATGCTCGACCAAAGCCACGTTTCTAAGTTGCGAAATGGGGTAAAAATTAGAACATTCTATGGTCGAGATGAGATCTGAGTTAGATCAACGTCCTCAATTGATTTCGTAATCCATACATGCACAAGTAAAAGCCGTGATTTGAAATCGCGAAGGAGGGGTAGCAGTCATGAAGATCAATGGCCATGATAACAATGGAGAGAAATCTATGGACATGGTCTATTTTGCAGTGTAGACTAGCACAATGAATACCAAAAGCTTCTCAGCAAAAGACAGTGGGGCCCACTCAGATATATGGCTGCATGAAGGATTGGTCATGATCGACGGTTGAAAACATGTCACGATCTTGAATTGCCCATGGTGTTCAAAGGAGAAAATTTGGTGGTAGGAGGAATGGAACGTGGATGACGGAAATAAAATATTCCTCGAATCATATGGTTGAGATTGCTCCCAAGGTACGTGATTTCACATCTAGTACAGAGATGACGATGGAGGAGACATTCACGCGTGTAATCTGTGTTCTTGTGGATTGGCTGATTTCTCCGATGCCATTTGTAGCACACGTAGCAATGGAATCATCCCTTTGGCATATTCAAGTCACATGAAGATAGGTGGATTTTATGTGAGTTGGCCTACGAAAATGAGGCAAGTAGACGACGAATCCGCTACTCACACGAGTTGAATCTAGCAGGACGCGGGAGACCATTCCATTTCCCACTTCAAATGAGCAAGGAAATGTGGGAGCGTCCACTTTAGGAACTATGCAGCATGGATATATTATACTAGATGGCATCCACAAATTCTTCCCATAGCAAATGGTAAGGTGCCATGACCGTTGAAACCAAGTGACTAGATCCCCAGCAAGTCAAGGATCGCTCTGCTCGCGCTTTCACACATGTTGAGACCAGATACACTCGATGACAGAGTGTGTAGGAATGATGGCCAGCCATTGTAGGGGTCAGTCCCGAAGCCTTATATATACTAATTTCAGAGCGATAAGAGTGAACTAACATATCTCCAGAACCCAAGTTCTACTTCTCTGTGAATTTGTAAAGGCCCGAAGAGTTTGACTATGAAAATCTGGTTTGAGAATCTTGTCTGTCTGGGGGTGTTGATGGTTGGTGGGAAGATTCCACACTCACTTGTCAACTTGGTATTGCATGCCAAGAATGAAACCATCCATCGAGGTTTAGACATGATACCTGCGCCCCCAACAATGCGGGGCCTGTACACTTACTCCCCCTTATGTGTTTTTCTAGGAACCCCTGATAGCATTACACCCACAAAAGCCTCCACAGAAGGGGATAGTCATTAACTATTCCCTATATAAACATTTGTTCAGATGGGAGAATTAGGGGTTAAAATCCCTAATATACCTATTTCTAAAGTCCACTTTCCAAGAGTGATTGGGGTGGTGTAGATACGCTACACCTTAGTGCTTGTGGGTGAGCTCACCTCACTAAAAGTGTGAAGTACATGAATGACAAGCCACCCCACAGGTCTGTCTCAACCAAAAACACTGTGGCACTTATTCCATAGCCCACGGCTAATAGTCTTACATAGAAAGGAAGAAGGTGGCGGATGTGATTGAACCGAGGAAAGACGCAAGTGACCTTACTAGTGTGTGCCCATGTGGAAATTTGCATTTGAACACGATGGGAGCACATGCTTCAGGCATGGAAGGGAGCATCATACTCATAATCCACCGTAGCAGCTAGGCATGTTGAAATCTCACTCAGAACGAATGTGACCTCCAGTGCCACGATGTTTGTTGTTTATATTTGTAAACATGGCGATTGTCCACTCCCTATATAGTTAGCACATGATAGTAACTTGTAACAATTTTATATTCGGTAGTCTCATCATTAGAATAGTATAAATACACTCCCGATAGAGGGAGGAAGGAGTTATTTGGTTGGATTTGGAAACATTCTAGGGCTAAGGATCCCCATTGTAAATAAGTTTTGATGCTTGTGTTATGAATAAAAATTGTAAAGGAGGAGTTGTTTACTATAGCAGAGATTCATGTTTCATTGATTTTCCCAATATGTATCTTCTTTTATGTGCAATGTGTTTCCTGTTTTCACTCCAGTCTATTGATTGCTTTTCATGTCTGCAACTTATGGTATAGGAGTTAGGAATTCATACTTGTTATGCTCTGGCTACTATTCCAGACATTTATCAATTGTTCTTTTAAATTTATGTGGAATTCATCACATTGGTGCTCCACGCGATGGACTGTTCTCTCTCTTGTCCTCGAGCCGCCCACTAAAAATCTCCTGATTGGTATATCAGTGAATACCTTGCCTCTGTTTGCTACCCTATTCCTTCCTTTTTTCTTGCAAGCATTCACTACTTAGGTTCTCGACTCCATTGCCAATGGTTCCCACCCCAATAATCCCACCTTGCATCTCACCTTGACACACTTTGTTCCATTTAGGATCATGGCCCCCTAATCATGTCAATTGAAAATCTTATGTGAAGTAGACTTCGGTGACACATGAGATTGAAAATATTATGTGGATTAGACTCCGGTGACAAATGAGAGATCCCTCTTTGACTACTCAGGGTAGGAGGCGCAGTCTAAAGCAGTTCTGCTGTTACGCCAGGAGCGGGCCCTTCCCCTCGACCTTCGAGGCACAAAATCTCAGTGCTAACAAACTGGTACCATTGCCGGGGATGAAATTAAAGATCCTCCCTAGGAAGAATGACAAAGATGAAGATCTAGTTGTTGATAGTGAACACTTAGCCAGACATCAAGAAGGTTGAGCACTTTTCACCTAGCAACTCCACTCTTGAAGGATTCAGAATTCAGTGACTCCATTGGTGGTGTGACCTAGAAATCAAATGACCGAGGAAAGATGGCAGCCTCCATCTGGAAAATGGACCCCTTATAAAGATTAGAAATGCATGACGAAAGGTCCTGATACTCGGGTCTGTGTTTCTTTCAACATGTCTTATCCTATCTTGTAAATTTTCTCTTATCTTTTCCCATATTTATCAAAATAGTCTTCTATGGTTCATCCCATGCTGAACAGAGCCATGAATATATTCCTGTTTATCCTTATTTACAAACCGAAAGCGTTGCGTCATCTTGTACATCTAATTATGGCCTAGATATTTATCAAGGGGATCACGATGTCAAAGGACACCCCTATGAAATTCCTGAAACCTCAGACAATAGCTTAGGTATTGTGCCTAAACTTGCTCCTCCTATTTATCCAAGCCGATACAAACCACTAAAACTACCTCCCATCCTCCATGATTTTCCCACGATATATTACAAGTATCACCCCATGTTTGATGGAGAATCCCAAGACTTGACTACTGAGAAACATTTACAAGCCTTTGAGCATTTCTATGACCTTTTTTAGATAGATCACGATGATGTATGCATGCAGAATTTTGCACTGTCCTTGCAAGGAGATGCCAAAGTATGGTTTAGACACTTGCATCCTAAGTCCATCAACACTTGGGAAGAGTTTTCTTGCACCTTCTTGAAGTTTTGGGGTAGGGGAAGGCCATTGGAGAAAATACTCTCAGAGTTTTATTCCATGAGGAGGCATGAGGATGAGGCCATATCTATTTTTAATAGAAGATTTGCAAGATTTTATTATAACATGCCTAAGGAAGTCCAACCTCTCAAGAACAATGCTAAGATCTATTATGCAGTTGCCTTTCCTCCTGACTTGTCCTTTCTTCTTTTGGAAAGGAAATCAACCACCTTGTAGAAGATGTTTGCTGATTGTTTGGAGGTTGAGGAAAACCTTAATATGTCCAAGAAATTGTCAGATCAGGATAGTGGTGGTGAGATAAAAGATACATACAAATTGGTTGGGCCCTAAAAGTAGAAGGAGGAAGTCTCTGTCCTGTCAAAGACCTCTCATGGTATGCAAAAAGATGACTGACCTGACACTGGAATAGGCATCCCTACAGGACTGTTCTTTCAAGATGGCGACCTGCACCATCCCTGGTTCGCAAAGGACAATTTTAAGAAGGATTTTGGTACGCTTGTGTACGATGAATATGAGGAAGAGTACCTGCAGAATATGCCTGACAAGCTAGATGTTGAAACAAATCCTGCTGATGAAAGGAATTAAGATGCAATGCGAAGGAAGCAGGTTGAAGCCAGAAAGGATGATAGGGGCACTGGAGGTGATATCTTACCCTTGTGTTATGCCTCTTCCAAATTAATATGACACATGATTAAGGCCTCCAAGAAAAAGAAAAAAGAAACGAAGATGGTGCAGACCAGAAGCCTGTGCAAGAAGGAAGAAGATAAGAAGAACCAACCAGGTGATTCCTCTCATGCTACTAATGTATTGGAAATTTGTAGTAAGGGGACAGCTATGAAGATGGATGCAGCAACCTCCAAATAAACATGATTCTTGATATTCTGTCTTCAATAGTGCCACCTCACATAGGAGGAATATGCCTACTCGGTTCCACTGGAGAAGCAGGGGACTTCCCTTTTGAAGCACATCAAGCTCCTGTTATAGAAATTTCGAGTCAAGAGTGGGATGTTCCCTTGAATAAATATTCTATGGGTCCTTTCCTACAATCTTCCAAGTGTCATCCTGATGAATCTCTAGAAGAAGGAAGCTCCAGATGGCTTTCCCATGAGAAGGTGATAGAACGTGCTAGAGGTTGCCATGATTTCTATGACCCTATAGCTGAGTAGATGGAGGGTCTAGGCGAAGGTAGTGATTGGTTGCATCCCTGCTTTAAAGGTTAGTTTGTTTATCATTCCCTTCTCCCATTATCTATTTCATTTATGTCCATCAAGAATGATAAAAGAACATAACTATTAGGCAAGTTGCTTGATTGGCTTCATTGGGAGTCTGATTTCACTTAATCAGATTTGTGCACCAAGTTAGGTAGAGTAGGTAGGAAAAAAGAAAAATAATTCTGACAGTTATTGAGCATTTCCTTCTATTGATTGCATGGGCAGACCCATGTTTACTATAATCAACCAACAACATCCCTATCTCACTGGCCCTTTCGGCGACAGACCGCACAGTGGCCTGAAGTATCACCCAAAGTGATTCTAATGGGTTGGCCAAGGACTCAAGCGTATTGGACTAGGTTCTGTTGCATTCCTACTTGTGGCTCGCAGCTTCTCTGGCTGCAAGATCTCCCTCTACGTCTGTGCATCGCATGACCTCCTGCTCACGTCGCGCGATCCCGTCGTCGCGCAGCTCTTCTAGCCGTGAGATGTTTCTTTACACCACCGTGCGGTCCTTCTCTATGATGCACACTTCCTTGACTTCTGATATCTCCATCCTTACTGCAACGCTGCACACTGTGTGACACGTAGCTCCTGCCCAACGCGAAGTCCTCAACCTGCGGTATTGCGCACCGCAGCTTCTCTGCCGGTGCGGTATCACCTCTATGTGATATCCTACCTCCGCGGTTTAGCGCACTTAGCGTTGCTCGTGTCGACGTGCAAGACTTAACATACAAAGCTATTCAATACTGCAAACAGTAACTGTTTATGCAAAGCATAAGTGAAACATATACAACATGCCAAAGGCTTTTTACCTATGATTATCCTTCTATGCTGTGGTGAACTAATTAATACATTCATTCATTAAACTACAAACAAAGTCCATGAAATAACTGAGCAATGCATAAGTAAACATAACACATAAACTAGTCGCATAACACATATTTTAATGTGGTTCACCTCCAGGATGGAAGTTACGTCCACAGAACTGTGTTTTCTATTATAGCTCAAGGGGAAGGTAAAACAAATTTTTGCTGCACCGCATATGCAGCTCAAGATATTCTCTCTTAAATCTCTCTTCTCTCTGTATTGTTCTCTTACAATATACTCTTCCCTCTCAGTCGATCCCTGTGGATCGTTACATGCACGCTCTATAAGACAGCTACTGGTTTATGTAAGATTGCTACCGCTAAGACCAGAGCCAAAGCTCGGATTTTACAAAAGTCTACTTATCCTTATTTCCTACTTCAATCACGACTGTCTAACTATCTACCCAACCAACTAGCTAACCCTTTACAATACAAAATTACGTTCTTTTATGAGCAGCACAAAGGTCTTGCTTTTACAACACTGTGGGCCTGTCCCAACAGTAACCCAAACCCTAATTAGTGACAGTCGGTCCTCTCTGTCCGTGAGGTAGTCGCTTCCCGTCACACCACAGCTCTCTACAGTCTTCCATGCTTCCCGGCACTGACCATGGGTACTATGCACTGCTTCTCTTTTCTGTCCTTCGTCTTCAATGCTTGAGCCTCGTTGCTCCTTCTTCTTTATGAGGGTCGCTGAGCCCTCCTATATTCCACCGCTGCCTTCAATGCAGTGGTTGAGATCTCTCTTCTCGGCCACTCAGGTACTGTTGCCTTTTTAAATTTTCTATCTCAAAAAGTCATGGTTTCCGGCTCTGCTCTCCAGCTGGAAACGTGCTATGGCATCGTAGCTCTGTCTTAACTTCTTTCTGCCAAAACTTATCATTCCGCCAAAACTAGTAGCTTCTTCTATAGCTGCGGGACCCTGCTCCAATAGTCCCCTAACACTTACTTGTGGCTTGTCCTTGAGTCACCTGCAACAGGCTTCTCCTGCTGTAACTTTGCCTTGGCTTCCTGCGAATCCCTCTGCAACCTGCCATGAAGTCCTGTGACTTCTTTCTGCATCACTTCGACACTCTCTTGTGTCGAGTCAAGCAAATCTTGGCTAATATTGGCGTCTTCTGTGGCGTCAGTGTTTTCCCTGGTGGTAGTGAACTCCTTTATTTTTTGTTCAACCGTATCGACTATCTCTGCGATTTTCTCTTGATACGGTTGAAGTAGGTCATTAATGTGCATTTCCTTGGTTCTTAATTGCTGCACTTCCTGTTGCAAACTGTTCATCTCCCTTGTCTTCCTCATCTTTTGTAGGGCTGCCAAGCCCTTAATTTCTTCTTTCATTGCCGCTGCAGTATTCTCTATCTGCTGAATACTTTGCTGGATTTGTATTTTCTCCGGCAGCTCATCTAACTCAGCCCATGTGTTTGTCGCATCGGTTAGTACTAATCGTGCTTCGTCGATGCGAGATTGCATTTGCGCAGAAGTGAGTCGGAGGGCTTTTACTCACGCTTTCTGGTCTGCCTAGGAGGTGTCTTGTAAGCGAGCCTCAAGCTCAGCGATCTGCACCTCATGGTCTGCCTTCATTTTGGCCGCTTCTTCGTCCATCCTAGCCAAAGTTTCTTCCAGAGCCTTTGCTCTGTCTGCTACTCTTCTTAGCTTCTATGGAACTGGTAAGGAAAACTCAACGTTACATTGGGACAGTTCCAATGCAATGCTCTGCAAAACTTGAGAAAGATCTTGCTCTCTTTCCTCATATGTTCATACTTCATCTGCGTGTTTCTGAACACTAATAGCAAGTGCTGCATTTTGTTGCTTCAGCTATATATTCTGCTGGTAAGTCTCGAGCTCTCTACTCTTGAGTTCTGCACCTAACTGTTGTTGGATCATATGCAACTGGTCAATATGAAACTCTACAAGGTTAACTTCAATGGGTTTCCTAAACTAAACTGGTGGGTCCTTCATTGTAGCAGGGAATCAGATACTCCCTGGTGGGATTAGCACAGTATTGAGGCGATCCGTTGCTAAGCTTTCCTGGCAGGACATCGAGGGTGCCGAAGTCTCTTTGGTGTTCATCTTGTCAGGTGGAATGTACCTCATAGTAGTCTTTTCTATAATCATTCTTAAGTATAGAAGTTGTTTTTTTACTGTGCTCTGGCTCTTTTCCTACGCCTCCTTCATCGCGTCAAGTGAGTCCTTCAATGTATCGCACATCCTTGTTGCGATGAGTTCATAGTCATCGTCTGTCAATGATGTCTTCAGGGTTGGCTTTGAGGTCTTGTATTTTTTCTTCTGCTATGTCCTTGGTGACCCTTGCTGTGAAGGTCTCTTCTTTTCTCCTAGTAGTGGTTCCTCTGCTGAAGATTGCGTTTGGATGTCTGCTTTGTCTTTGTCCTTGTTCTGGTGTTCTGTGTCTTCGGAGTCTGATGATAGTGATGCGGTATCTTCGTATTCCTTCTTCCACTGGTCGTCGAAGTATCTTATGACTCCTTCGACGTCCCGGGCTTCCATCCTAAACAAGCCAGGTGCCCAATCATCCCGCTTAGTCTTTTTCGGCCGTAGATAGATTAAATGGCTGTCTGCCATAAAATTAAGCCGACTGTCGTACATGTCCACAATCTCCGTGCTGAGCTGTGGTGTCTCTTGAATGACCTTCATCAACAGCTTATAGTAGTCATAGAATACCATTGCATTGATTGCTTTCTTGGCTGGGCTGTTGGTCTCCCATAAGCTGGCATAGCGTACTCCTTTGGGTGCGCTACCTGTCATCTGTGGAAACTGAGTATGGGGTGGCTCCTTCCATCCGACAAATGCACAAAGAATAAGCAACCATGAAAAATGGAAAGGGTGGTTGACTTCATCCTAAGCTGCCAAGCAATCTGCTTGCAGCATGTTTAATAAGAATAGCGACCATATGAACTGTTCCCCTTCTTTGACCTGTATGGCCAGGTGAATTACGGATTTTGTAACTTCCTTTGGTCGAACCTTGGTTAGCAGTCTACCCGTGAGCAGACTGGCAGTGAATTGAAGTGCCTCATTTGGTATGCTTGAAATGTCATAACCCCGTCCTCCTCTGTGTAGCTGATACTTAGTTACTAGGGCTTGTGGTAACTTGGAGTCCTTGATTTTTCCTGTTGTCTGTATATCAGGGTGTCTACCCATCTTGGACAGGCCGGTGATACGATGTATCAAATCAATGTTTAGGTCCACCTTGCTGCCTAGCCAGAGGTACCCTCCGTGTACACAAGAGAGTAAAATGCGCACCATGGTGTTAACCTCTGGACCCCAACCAAAATGAGGTAATCTCAGCAAATTGAGTAGTCCTGACCGCTCCAAAATCTGGACATGCGGCAAGGGAACATATTCATCTCTCCCTATCCTTTCATTTTTCTCAATCGAGATAGCTATCCAGCTTAAAGTGAGGATATGTTTTACCCTCTGCCAAGTTATAATCTACAAATTTAGCAACAGCAGCATATCCTACTAGATCTCCATTTTCCTTTACTCGAGAATCAATGGGTGGTATGGGAATAGTATACTTAGCGTTCTTAGAAATTTTTGCTGCTGGCGCGCCTTCAACTCGTGGGATCATGTAGTCTGTTCCGCTGTGAACTTCTTCCTCATGCTCTGAACTGGATTCATCATTGACCTGATATTGGCTCCTCGTTTGTGGTTGCTGTCTGGTCTGTGACGAACTTGGCAGAGCACTCTTTAGTGGTGTTGTCATAGCTCCGGCAAGGCCGTAACGCTGAAATCTTCTCAAAATGTTTACTATTGGTTTGTCCTTGGACATAACCCACTCAGTACAAAATGGCGGACGTGCACTGGCTGCAACTTCTGAAAATCACAGCACTCTGTAACCACTTAGCTCTGGACACAGAACTCGTAACAACTTAGCTTTATGGCTCTCGATTTTTCTGCAAATGTAACCGTCCCACTTGAATAATTTCTGCTTTTATTCCCCATACAATAATCCCGGACACAACGGTCATCTAGACTAGACCCGTCGGTCGTCATTAATTCCTGGACAAGACCCCACCCGCCATCCGATCCCTAATAAATGCGGAAATCTGATCGAATTTTCCTCGAAACGTGTGTGTACAGGCATCGGTCTCGTCGGAGATTTGCCAAATCTACGGTAAGATATATGGATCATTACCTCATTAACTACCTGTCAGCTGCTGACTTGACTGGCCTTTGTTGGTTGCAAACTGAGTACGTGGCACGGGGAAACATCACGTTGTTGCAATGCGACTCCGCATCATCTTCATAAAACAATACTTTTTTTTTTCATACTTAGAATAATACCTGCCGGTGTAGACTAGTTCCCAGTGCGATGCCTCCTTTCAACTACACTGGACATCTGCACCTATTCGACTGGTTAAGAGGCGGGGTGGTTGTCACTATAGGGCTTAAGCCTACTGCCATTAATCCATGTGGGAAAAATCTCCCCATTCAGCTGGCTGAGCTGAACGGCACCTCCCTCTGTGACTTGCTGTATCTGATATGGCCCTAGCCAATGTGTCTTAAAATTCCCTGGGAACTTGATGAATTTGTTGTCATAGAGGAGCACCAGGTCTCCGATCTGGAAAGTATTATTCTTAATGTGTCTGTCATGCCAAGCTTTTTCTCGAGCCTTCTGCACTTTCTGATGGAATCCGGCGATGAACCTGTCTTCTTCTAAGGCAAGCAGCTGTGCTAGCCTTGCTTCGACTGTGTCTGTATCAGTCATCCCGGTAATCTGAGCGATTCTTAAACTGGGAAGAATATACTCCATAGGAATAACAGCCTCCTGTCCATATACTAAGCTGAAAGGCGCGTGTCCCGTAAGTTTCTTACATGTGGTCCTGTACTCCCATAAGACAACGTTAACTCTGAGGTCCCAATTGTTCCTCTGGCTATTGCAGATCTTAGTAAGAGCATTTTCTAAAATCTTATTGAAGGCCTCCACTGTACCATTAGCCTGTGGGTGGTAGGGATTGCTCTTATGGTGCTGGATCTGGAATTCTTCTATTAATGCCTCAATAGTACTGTTCAAGAAATGTGTGCCTTGATCACTCATCAAAATTACTGGGCATCCAAACCTGCTGATGATGTTTTCAAAAAGGAACTATGCAGCTGTAGAAGCATCACAATTTCTTACTGCTTTGGCCTCTGCCCATCTGGTGAGGTACTCTATTCCAGTGATAATATATCTCGCACCAGTGCGCTTTCCTGGTGGGTTGATAGGACCCACAAAATGTATAGCCCATTTTTCAAATGTGTGACACGTGACCTGCGGCCGCAGCGGCATTTCATCGCGTCACGAGGGTTTTCCTACCCTTTGGCAGATATCACAGCATCTGCAAAAGTCCTTGGTGTCTGTATGCAATGTAGGCCACCATAATCCTACCTCCAGGATTTTCTGCGCAGTCGATTTTCCTGCAAAATGTCCTCTTGCGGTTCCTGAATGAGCCTCTTTGATAATAGCGTCTTTTTCGTGCGGCATCACGCATCTGTGCAGAAATTCATCTGGACCTAACTTGTATAGGTGTCCTGCGATGAGGGTGAATTCTGCTGCTTTAACAACCAACTGCTTCTTTTTCTGCTTAGTAAACTCATCAGGTGCTACTCCTGTAGTGAGGAATTGAATAATGTCGGCATAGTAGTCATCTGCGATCTACACAGAGAACAACTGCGCATCGGGTAGATTGTCTTCTAGGTTACTGGGCTCTTCCCCTGAGTCTATACATGACAGATGATCTAGTCTAGCATTCATTCTTCCTAGTTTCACAATGATTTCAAAATCATACTCCTGAAAGAGGAGTAACCATCTGCAGATTCACCCCCCTAACACTGGCTTATTGACCAAGTATTTTAGCATGGAATGGTCAGTGAACATTTTAAACGAGGCACCCAACAGGTAGTTCCTGAACTTCTGTAGCGCATACACCATAGCTAAGCCCTCTCTTTCTATTGTGGTATAGTTTTTTTCTGCTGGAATATGCGATGGGATGGTCAAGATCCCCTTCTCCTAGCTGTGTCAAGATGACTCCTAATGCGATGCTGGATGCATCCAAATTTACATGAAATGGCTTAGTCCAGTCAGGAAATACTAGGATGGGTGCTGTAACCATCTTCTTCTTAAGTATGTCTAGACTCTGCTGGCATTCCTCATTCCATAGGAATTTTACATCTTTCTTTAGCAACTTCTCCATCGGCGTTGTAATCTTTGCGTAGCCCTTGATGAACTTTCTGTAGTACCTAGTATGACCAAGTACTGTCCTCAGTTGCTTGACCGAATTGGGTGCTGGAATATTTACAATGATGGCGATCTTCGTGGGATCTACCATCAAGCCTTGTTTGCACACAATATGACCCAACAAGATACCAAATGGTGCACAAAATATACATTTCTTCAATTTTAGAGAAATTTGGTACTGCCTACATTTCTCTAACATCAGTCTTAGATCTCCTATGTGCTTATCGATTAGCCCAAATATAGTCCATTCATCAAAATATAGTTCTAAGAACTTATGGATGTATTCTTTAAAGACAACAACTACTACTCTAGAAAATATAGCTGGTGCATTATTAAGACCAAAGCGCATTACCGTATACTGGAACGAGCCCCATTCTGTTGCAAAGGTGGTCTTGGATCGATCTTCTGGATGTATTCTGATCTGATGGTAGCCTGAAAACCCATCGGTGAAGGAGTAGACCTCCTGTCCTCCCACGTTGTCTAATACTTCATCAGTGAACGGTGTTGGAAATGGATCATGAAGTGATGCATCATTGAGTTTTCGCAGATCAACACAGATCCTGATGTCCCCTTTTGTTTTCTTCTCTTGCACTACCATAGGGCTAACCCATTTGCTTTCTTCTACTGGCTCAATGATGCCTGCTGCTAGCATTTTATCAATTTCGTCCTTTACTTTTTCTTTGTAGCGCGGATTAAATCTATATGGGCACTGCTTAAATGGTCTAGCATCCTCCTTTAATGGTATCCTCATGACTCCCAGGTCTCCAACTATTCCCTTCATCTCTGTGAACTTGGTGGGAAATAGGTCCTGATAGTCATGTAGCAGATCTGCAATCTCTCCGACTGTTTCATCATTCCAGTAGTCTCCAATAGAGGCAAACTTAGGTTCTGCATCTGTGCCAATATTGATATTTTTAATCTTGATGGGCTTAGTGATTGCTGGAATCTCTAACTGTGGTCCCTCAACATCCCGAGTCCCTTCTGATTCTGGAATGTTGGTGTTGCGAGGTTCCTCATCCTCCTCCTCATTTTTTGGCTTTGTTGCGAAGTTATAGCATTCTAGTGCGTCTTGCAACTGGGTGGCCCACTCAGGTTGATCCTGCACTGAGATGGTACAGTCCTCAAATATCTTGATCTTGATTATGTCTAGGGCCTGAGCAACACTTGGATGTTCTGATTCAAACACAAAGGTGAGTAGGAAGCTGTCTGTCATAAGTGACCATGTGGCCGTCCCCTTGCGCAACTCAGTCTCTGTATACCAATTCCTTGGAACTGTGTCCAATGTGTGAATGAATCTATGAACCCATTCATCCTCTGGAATGTCCGACAAGTTCTGTTCACATGTTTGAATGTGTGCCCTGGGGTCAGTTTCTCCTGTGTAATTCTGCTAGACATACTCTCTGTCATCACAAAATCTGATCGCCATCAGTCTTTTTTATATTATCCCATGATGCGATATTCTCTTTATGCGCATACCACCATCTTGCAAGTGTAGCTCGAACTGCAAGGTCCATAGCTACGATCCTCTGTTCATAATGAATTTGTTGCTCAAACTGTTCAAAAAAAATCCTGGATATCCGTTGGAGCTTGATATGATGGAATCTCAGCAATCTCTCGGCCAATCCATCGTAGTGACTTATTGATAAACATACATCTGCGCGCTGAGACTTCGTAATGTCTGTTCTGCCAGTTTTCTAGACCAACATCAGAATCCGATGCGCATGAGCTATCGCATTGCCAACTAATGTTCCCTTATGCGGTTGGATTGATGTAGTCATTCTGGTTCCCAGTCATGTGGTAGAGACTATCGATGTTATGTGCCTCCTCCTCTGCTTGGATAGGTTTGATATATCTAGGACCTTGGTAAGGATCCAGCGGTGCAATGACCCCGATCTGCGCATCCTCAAAGGTCATTTTGTCTTCTCTTTAGGTCAATGACAACTTTGCTACCAATCGCCCAATCAATACTTAATAGTGCTGGATATGGTCGACTGTCTCCAATGATTGCTATAACCTCAAAGTCTGCAAAAGTACGAATTCCATCAATGTCAACTGGAACCTATGGTAGTTGACCCAGTGGTGATACTTGCTGTTGATTAGCTAATCTCAGGTGGATAGGTGACAGGGCTAACTGAGGACTACCCATCTGTTCCCATGTCTGCTTAGTCAGAACATTCACCTATGATCCTAGATCTAAGACAACCTCATCCATTTCAAAATTTCCAATCTACGCTGTGAATTTCATCTCTCTTTCGGTCCTTGTATGTCTTGTAATATTATGGACAGCACAGTGTGCACTGCCCGAGAGAGAGGGTTGCTGACACTGATCTATCATGCATTGTAGCTCGCCGACAGCTTTGTCATTTCTCAGGAGTTTCAAGCAGCTGTGCAGGAAGGATTGTACACTTCCTGTCGATTCATCCTCGTCGCATCTCCCCGATGTGGTAGCCTACGGTGACTGCTCAGGGCTATCGCCACAAGGTGGTTGCTGCGGTACGCCCCTAGATGGCAGTACCTACGATCCTGATAGTGTAGGTTCATCAAAGGAAGTCTTGGCTTCATGAAATGTCTCTTTATTCTGTTGTAGGTCGAGTGTTGTTGCTTTACTAGGAGCTCTGCGCACCCACTCCTGACTTGTGTTCTTTCCGGTCTGCTGCGATGTGCCACTGGTGGAAGCACCGCTCCGAGTCACAATATTGACTCTTGGTTCTGGTTCTGCCTGCTTAGCAACGATAAGTTGGATGTTTTGGTGTATGGCTGGTTTAGGGTCTTTGATCTTAGCTATCAAGATAGGACACTCCTCTATAGTATGATCATAAGATTTGCAGTAGTTACAAGTAGTAGTGGGGTTCTGACAGTCCCTAGCATAGTGTCCTACAACTCCGCAATTATAACAAGTGATTGGCCCATGACCTTGGCCAAAACCTCCTCCTTAGCCAAAGCCTTCTCCACGTGCAAAGCCTCCTCCACGGGCTCGTCCTCTGAATCCTCCTGCACAGCCTCCGTAAGCCTGATCCGGCTGAGGTCTTGCTACTGGACCCTGTGTGTCTGCTTGGACTCTGTACACATCATGTTTTCTATCTAACATGAGATCATAGGCTCGGCAGTCCTGTTCATCATGCCCGACGGATTTACAGAAGACACAGTATAGGTTCTTAGGTTTCTGTACATACTTATGAAACAAAGGGCATTGCTGAGGTGGATGTCCTTGTGTTTTACATATTTCACACCATGGCCCTTGTGTTCGTGGTAAGGGGTTAGGAGCCCCTGATGCTAAATATTCTGCAAAGACTGGACAGTTGTCTTTGGTATGACCCTGTGCTCTACACTTTATGCACCATATGTCTTGTATAACCTCTTTCCCTTTCTTAAGTTCGTGTATCTGTAACGTGAGGTTGGACAACTGGTTCTGTAGAGTTGTCATGCCTGCACTGGTTTCTACTAAAGGTGAAGCCTTTAGTTTCATTGCCATCTCCAGCGCTTCATCTTGAGTAGTGAGTTTCTGCTGCATTAGTGGCACTCTGATGTGAGGGAGCAGCGCTGCAATAAACCATTCCTTATGCTGCTCCAGCGCAAACTCAAAACTTACTTGGTCTATAAGAGCTTTGAATTTCTGGTCAAAGTCCCATACTGACTCTGATGGTAGCTCCTTAATATCCTTATGCTCTGTAATGCACTGAGACTCGGACTTAGGTTTCTTAAACTCTTTGATCATGGTGTTCTTGACCTGGGCGAGTGTCTTGGGAAATGTAGTATACTTTATGTACCATGTCAAGGCTCTGTCTCTGAGTGTGGTGACCAACTGTACAAGTTTAAGGTTATCATCGTTGATTGTTTTAATGGTCCACATGGCTTCACATAGGAACCAATGCTGTTCCGGGTCTTCTCCTCCTGTACCTTTAAAAATAGGTAGCTTCATGTTGTCTCCCATTCTATTTCTCTGTGGTGGGTTCTGACTGACTGGGTTACTACCACTCAGCGGTGTAGGTAAAGGTGATGTAGCGGGAGTAGGTACCATCTATGAACTACTAGATGGAGTACCTACGGGGTTATTCTGAGTCCCTGTCTATTTCTGTGGGGTATAGGGGTGGTAAGGAATACCCCCCTCTGGTTCTTCTGTGGTGCTAGGGCTCTGTTGTCTAATATTGTCTGAACTGTCTTCAAATACAGGAGAGCTAAAATCTACTTTATATTTCTTTCCACTACGTGTTCGTCCAATGTCATCAAAATCACTTTCAAACTCTTGTGACATTACTATCTTTACTTATTCATCTGAGACTAGATCCATTGTTCCTTTTTCATATAGCAGCATCTTAAGGGACAAGTTTAGAGATCTTAGCTACTTACCACGATATCCTCTGAAGAAGTATCGTTCGGCTTTGCTAGAGCTCTTTCTCTGGTCAACTGCAAATTCTGTAACAAAGCCTTCTAGCACACTAGTAAGCCAGAAGTCCACTACTCTCATAATCGGATTGTCAAGGTTATGCACGGTCTGAATCAGCTCTGATGTCGAGACAATGTTTCTTTTCTTCTTGAATGTGTTCCTATCTGTCAACTTTGATAGCCAGTCGAAAAGCTCATTTCCATAGGTTGCAAAAAATATAGCGTGTATGTCTGAAGCGATATGCTTTTCTAACCAAGCCTCTGTGCTCAGTTTAGGGCTCTGATTTTCTTTCTTGGCAAACTCCCTTAAGTCTGAATCCAGCCACTAGTGAAACTCTTCTCTGGTAGGATTCCAATAGAACATTAAATCCTAGTCGTTCAAACCGGCAACGAAACCATTTGTTGATTGCATGGGTAGACCCGGGTTTACTATAATCAACCAACAACACCCCTAGTTCACTGGCCCTTTCGGAGATAGACCACACAGCGGCCTGAAGTCTCACCCGAAGTGATTCTAATGGGTTTGCCAAGGACTCAAGCGTCTTGGACCAGGTTCTGTTGCATTCCTACTTGCGGCTCGCAGCTCCTCTGGCTGCAAGATCTCCCTCTGCGTCTATGTGTCGCGTGACCTCCTGCTCGCGTCACGCGATCCCGTTGTCGCGCAGCTCTTCTAGCCACGAGATGTTCCTTTACACCACCCTGCGGTCCTTCTCTATGATGTGCACTTCCTTGACTTGCGATATCTCCAGCCTTACCGCAATGCCGCACACCGTGCGACACGCAGCTCCTTCCCAACGCGAAGTCCTCAACCTGCGGTATCGCGCACCGCAGCTTCTCTGTCGGTGTGGTATCACCTCTCTGTGATATCCTACCTCCGCGGTTTAGTGCACTTAGCGTTGCTCGTGTCGACGTGCAAGACTTAACATACAAAGCTATTCAATACTGCAACCAGTAACTATTTACGCAAAGCATAAGTGAAACATATACAACATGCCAAAGGATTTTTACCTATGATTATCCTTCTATGCTGTGGTGAACTAATTAATACATTCATTCATTAAACTACAAACAAATTCCATGAAATAACTGAGCAATGCATAAGTAAACATAACACATAAACCAGTCGCATAACACAGATTTTAACGTGGTTCACCTCCAGGATGGAAGTTACGTCCACAGAACTGTGTTTTCTATTATAGCTCAAGGGGAAGGTAAAACACAGTTCTGCTGCATCGCATATGCAGCTCAAGATCTTCTCTCTTAAATCTCTCTTCTCTCTGTATTGTTCTCTTACAATATACTCTTCCCTCTCAGTCGATCCCTGCGGATCGTTACATGCACGCTCTATAAGCCAGCTACTGGTTTATGTAAGATTGCTACCGCTAAGACCAGAACCAAAGCTCATCTTTTACAACAGTATACTTATCCGTATTTCCTACTTCAATCACGACTGTCTAACTGTCTACCCAACCAACTAGCTAACCCTTTACAATACAAAATTACATTCTTTTATGAGCATCCTGAAGGTCTTGCTTTTACAACACTGTGGGCCTCTCCCAACAGTAACCCAAACCTTAATTAGTGACAGTCGGTCCTCTCTGTCCTTGAGGTAGCCGCTTCCCGTCACACCACATCTCTCTGCAGTCTTCCATGCTTCCCGACACTGACCATGGGCACTATGCATCGCTTCTCTTTTATGTCCTTCATCTTCAATGCTTGAGCCTCATTGCTCCTTCTTCTTTATGAGGGTCGCTGAGCCCTCCTGTCTTCTGCCGCTACCTTCAATGCAGTGGTTGAGCTCTCTCTTCTCGGCCGCTCAGGTACCGTTTCCTTTTTGACTTTTCTATCTCAAAAAGTCATGGTTTTCGGCTGTGCTCTCCAGCTGGAAACGTGCTACGGCGTCGTATCTCTATCTTAACTTCTTTCCGCCAAAACTTATCATTCCGCCAAAACTAGTAGCTTCTTCTATAGCTGTGGGACCCTGCTCCAACACCTTCATTACTATTTTAGTTTGTTTTCATTTTTTAGTTACCAGCATAGGTTTACAGTCACTAGCATGATTTTCAAGAGTGGTATGAATTTGTTGAAGCAGTAACTCAGAGGAGAATGGAGATATCAAAGAAAGATTGAAGGCAACTCAATCATTTGGCACTTGCTCTATGCGGGTTCTTCGCTACCTCACTGGGAGGATGGAGCCAGTTGTTAAAACTCCATTTTTTAACACTTGATTTAAGATCTTGA
Organism: Pseudotsuga menziesii; assembly: GCA_001517045.1. Taxonomy (NCBI): domain Eukaryota; kingdom Viridiplantae; phylum Streptophyta; class Pinopsida; order Pinales; family Pinaceae; genus Pseudotsuga; species Pseudotsuga menziesii. The sequence goes on along the minus strand of LPNX010638108.1, from coordinate 726,926 downwards.
TAAGAGTTCGATGAGGGTCTCATTCCCATGAACTCTATGAGAACTTTCCTTTAGGATATCAGAAGTGCAAAGAAAAGAAGAAAATGGAAGGTGTGCTGAAGGAATTGGGAAAGGCTCGAGATCAAAGGCTGAAATTGATTGAAGATGGATCAATGGCTCTAAAATATCTCACCCGAGTAGACATGCTTGACCAAAGTCATGTTTTCAAGTTGAAAAATGGGGTAAAAGTCGAAACATCATACGATTGAGATGAGATATGAGTCATATACACAGCCTCAATCGATTTTGCAAGCCATACATGCATGGGTAAAAGCCGCAATTTCAAATCGCGAAGGAGGGGTAGCAGTTCCGAAGATCAATGGCCGCGATAAGAATGGAGAGAATTCTACGGCCATGGTCTATCTCACAGTGCAAGCTGGCGTAATGAATACCAAAAGCTTCTCATTGTGAAAGATAGTGGGGCCCACTCAAATCTATGACTACATGAAGGATTGGTCGTGATCGACAGTTGAAAACATGTCATGATCCTGAACTGCCCATGGTGTTCAAAGGAGAAAAGTTGGTAGCAGGAGGAATGGAATGTGGATGGTAGAAATGAAATATTCCTCGAATTGGATAGTGGAGATGGATCCCAAGGTATGTGATTTCACATCCATTGCGATGATGACAGTAGAGGAGACATTCACGCATGTAATTTGTGCTCTTGCGGATTGGCTGATTTCTCCAACGCCATTTGTAGCATGCGTAGCGGTGGAATCATTCCTTTGGAAAACTCAAGTCATGCGAAGATAGGTGGATTTTGTGTGACTTGGCCTACAGAAATGAGGGAAGTAGTCGACAAATCTGCTACTCACATGAGGCGAAGCCAGCACAACACAGGAGACCATTCAATTTCCCACTTCAAAGGATCAAGGAAACGTGGGAGCGTCCACTTCAGGAACTATGCAGCATGGATATATTTTACTATATTACATCCATAAATGCTTCCCACAGTATACAATAAGGCGTCATGACCGATGAAACCAAGTGACTAGATCCGTAGCAAGTAAAAGATCGCTCTGCTCGCGCCTTAGCACATGTTGAGACCAGATACACTCGATGACAGAGTGTGCAGGAATGATGGCTAGCCATTGCAGGGGTTAGTCCTGAAGCCTTATATATACTACTTTCAGAGTGATAAGAGTGAACTAACATATTTCCAGAACCTGGGTTCTACTTCTCCATCAATCTGCAAAGGCCCGAAGAGTTTGACGATGAAAATATGGTTTGAGAAGCTTGTTCATCTAGGGGTGTTGATGGTTGGTGGGAAGCTTCCAAACTCACCCGTCATCTTGGTATTTCATGCCAGCAATGACACCATCCATCGAGGTCCATACATGATACCCATGCCCCCAACGACACGGGGCCTGGACAGTTACTCCCTGTAAGTGTTTTTCCAGGAACCCCTAATAGAATCGCGCCCACCAAAGCCTCCATAGAAGGGGACAGTCATTAACTATTCCCTGTATAAACATTTGTTCAGATGGGAGTGTCAGGGGTTAAAATCCCTAATATCCCTATTTCTGAAGTCCACTTTCCAAGGGTGATTGGGGTGGTGTAGATACACTACACCCTAGCGCCTTTGGGTGAGCTCACCTCACTGAAAGTGAGAAGTACAAGAATGGAAAGACACCACATAGGTCCGTCTCAACCAAAAACACTGCGGCACTTCTTCCATATCCCACGGCTAACATTCTTACCCAGAGAGGAAGAAGGTGGCAGATGTGATTGAACTAGGGAAAGATAAAACTGACCTTGCCAGTGTGTGCCCATATGGAAAGCTACATTTGAATAGGATGGGAGCACACACTTCAAGCATGGAAGGGAGCATCATACTCGCAATCTGCTGTAGCAACCAAGCATGTCGAACTGTTACTCGGACTGAATGCAACCGCCAGTGCCATGATGTTTGTTGTTTATATTTGTAAAACATAGCGATAGTCCACTCCTTGTACAGTTAGAGCATGATAGTGACTTGTAACAATTTTCTATTTGGTAGTATCAACATTAGAATAGTATAAATACACTCCCGATAGAGGGAGGAAGGAGTTAGTTGGTTGGATTGGGAAACATTCTAGGGTTGAGGCTCTCCATTGTAAATAATTTTTGATGCCTGTGTTATGAATAAAAATTACAGAGGAGAAGCTATTTATTATAGCATAGATTCATGTGTCATTGCTTTTCCCAATATGTATCTTCTTTTATGTGAAATGTGTTTCTTGTTTTCACTCCAGTCTGTTGATTGCTTTTCATGTCTGCAACTTATGGTATAGTAGTTAGGAATTTATACTTGTTATGCTCCGACTGTTGTTTTAGACATTTATCAATTGTTCTTCTAAATTTGTTTGGAATTCATCTCACTGGTGGTCCATTAAATGGACTGTTCTCTATCTCATCCTCCAACCACCCGCTAAAAATCTCTTTATTGGGAGATCAGCAACTACCTTTCCTTTGTTTACTACCCTATGCATTTCTTTCCTCTTGCAAGTGTTCACTACACACGTTCTCGACGCCATTGCCAATGGTTCCCACCCTGATAATCCCACCTTGTATCTCACCTTTACACACTTTGTTCGATTCAAGATCCTGGCCCCCTGACATGCTGATTGAAAATCTTATGCGGAGTACACTTCGGTGACACACTAGATTGAAAATCTTATCCAGAGTAGACTCTGGTGACAGACAAGAGAACCCTCTCTGACTGCACAGGGACAAAGGTGGAGGATAAAGCAGTTTTTCTCTTATGCTAGGAGGGGGCCCTTCCCCTCTACCTTTGGGGCACAAAATCCCAGCGCTAACACATGTGCTTCAAGATTCTAATTTACCTTTGTTATGCCTCAAATCTATGATATTCCATGGATGTAATTCCCCTTCATCAACATCTTCCACAATCAAATGTGGTTCAAGGACATCAATTATCAAAACCATAACATATCTTACATCAAGCCTTTCTCCACCATAATGAGTTGTAGTCTATGTAGATTCAACCCTTCCTAGTCCAATAACTTGACCATTAATTAGGAGTTCAACATAGTCCCCTCTTCTCAAAATTATATTTTCCATTGTAACTCCTCCCAATTTATGTAACACATTTGAATTGTAGTTTGTAATTAAGGTTAAACCATATGAAGTGTATGTTCAAAAAAGTAATATAGTTCCAACAATTCAAAATAATAGGGTATCCCTTTTGTATGCCACGAAACATTATTCCCCTACATCTTGTGCGCGCTAGCAAAAGAGAATTTACATATAAATTACATAAAATATATATGAAGAGATAACAATAAAAGTTCTAAGAATTATTAGAGAATGACAGATATCAACTCAGATAAAACCACCAAATTTCTATTTGAATTTGGACATGGCACTTATATTATTGATGTATGTGTATGCATGTATTGAAAATCTAGCTAGAGTTAGTTTTCGTTCTTAAAATGTTGCACGATGAATGAAAGTTAACGTGTATTAGTTTTCATAATGTAGTTTTCCATCTAATAGAACTAGATTATCATCAATCTCATTACATCATAATAGAAATCTAGGTGGAGTTAGCTTTCATTCATAAAACATTGCATGGTGACTAAAATCTAATATGTGTTAGATTTCATAAGGTAGTTTTCCATCTAACACAACCACATTGTCAACAAATACATTAAACCATAATAGAAATCTATGGAGTTAGCATCCTTTTAACAACATGGCATGGTGAGTGAAACCTAAAATGCGGTGGCTTTCATAAGGAAGTTTTCCATCTAACACAACTACATTGTCATCAATCACATTGCATCACGATGGAAATATAGCTAGAGTTAATTTTCATTCTTAAAACATTGCACGGTTAGTGAAAGCTAAAGTGTGTTACTTTTCATAAGGTAGTTTTTCATTTGACACAACCACATCGTCATCAATTACATTGCACCATGATGAAAATCTAGTTACAGTTAGGTTTCGTTCTTAAAAAATTGCACCATGAGTGAAAGAAAATATGTGTTAGTTTTCATAATGCAGTTTTAAATCCAACACAACCACATTGTCATCGATCACATTGCACCACGATGGAAATCTAGATGGAGTTGGCTTTTGTTCTTAAAGCATTGCATAATGAGTGAAATTTAATGTGTGTTAGTTTTCATAAGGTAGTTTTCTATCTAAAACAACCACATTGTCATCAAATATATAACACCATGATGAAAATTTAGTTGGAGTTAGATTTCCTTTTAACAACATGGCATGATGAGAGAAAGCTAATATGTGTTAGCTTTCAAAATGTAGTTTTTCATCTACCACAACAACATTGTCATCAATCACATTGTACCATAATGAAGATCTAATTGGAGTTATCTTTCGTCCTTAAATCATTGCATAGTGAGTGAAATCTAGTGTTTGTTAACTTTCATAATATTGTTTTTCATCTAGCACAACCACAATGTCATCAATCACAACTCACCATAATAAAAATTTAGTTGAAGTTAGATTTAGTTCTTAAGACATTGCACGGTGAGTAAAAGCTAATGTGTGTTAGTTGTCATAAGTTAGTCTTCCATCATATTGTCCTCAAATACATTACACCATGATGGAAATCTAGTTGGAGTTAGCTTTCCTTTTAACAACATGGCATGATGAGTGAATGTTAATGGGTGTTAGTTCATTTTACCATGATGAAAATCTAACTAGAGTTATCTTTTGTTCTTAAAGCATTGCACATTGAGTGAAAGTTAATGTGTGTTAATTTTCGTAAGGTAGCTTTCTATATAAAATAACCACATTGTCATCAAATACATAACATGACGATGAAAATCTAGCTATAATTAGTTTTAATTTTAACAATGTGTTAGCTTTTGTTCTTAAAGCATTGTATAATAGGTGAAAGCTAATATGTATTAGCTCATTGAACAAAGATGGAAATCTAGCTGGAGTTAGATTTCTTTTTAATAACATGGCACGATGAGTAAAAGCTAATACATGTTATCTTTCATAAGTTAGTTTTCTATCCAACACAACCACATTGTCAAATTGAATCGTGACAGAAATCTAGTTGGAGTTAACTTTCAACCTTAAATCATTGCACGGTGAGTGAAACTAATGTGTGTTAGTTTTCATAATGTATTTTTTCATTTAGCACAACCACATTGTCATCAATCGAAATGTCCCATGTTGAAAATCTATCTTGAGATATATTTTGTTCTTAAAAGTTACATGATGAGTAATAGGTAATGTGTGTTAGCTTTGGTAAGGTAGTTTTTCATATAACACAGTCACATTGTCATCAAATACATTACACCATGATGCAAATCTAGTTGGAATAAGTTTTTCTTCTGACAGCATGGCATTATGAGTGAAAACTAATTTGAGTTAGCTTTTACAAAGTAGTTTTCCATCTAACACAACCACATTGTCATCAATCACATTGCACCGCGATGGAAATATAGTTGGAGTTAGCTTTCATCTTTAAATCATTGCACTGTGAGTGAAATCTAATGTGTGTTAGCTTTCATAATGTAGGTTTTTCATCTACCACAACCACATTGTTATCAATGACAATGCACCATGATGGAAATATAATTAGAGTTAGCTTTTGTTCTTAAAACATTACACAATGAGTAAAGCTAATGCATGTTATCCTCCATAAGATAGTTTTCCATCTAACACACCCACATTGTTATCAAATACATTACACCATGATGGAAATATTGATGGAGTAAGCTATCATTCTAACAATAAGACACTATAAGGGAAAGCTTATGTGTGTTAGCTCATAACACCATGATGGAAATGTAGTTGGAGTTAGATTTCCTTTTAACAACATAGCACAATGAGTGAAAGATAATGTGTGTTAGTTTTTATAAGGTAGTTTTCCATGTAACACAACCACATTGTCATCAGGCACATTGCACCGTGTTGAAAATATAGCTTGAGTTAGCTTTCATCTTTAGATCGTTGCATAGTGAAGGAAATCTAATGTGCGTAAGCTTTCATAGTGTCATTTTTCATCTAACACAACCACATTGTCATCAATCACAATGTGTCATGATGCAAATCTAGCTGGATTTAGCTTTCCTTCTAACAACATGGCACTATGAGTGAAAGCTTATGTGTGTTAGCTCATTACACCATTATGAAAACCTAGCTGGAGTTAGCTTTCTTTTTAACAACATGGAATGATGAGTGAAAGCTAATGTTTGTTATTTTTCATACGGTAGTTTTCCATCTAACATAACCACATTGTCACATTGGATCATGATTTAAATCTAGCTGAATATAGCTTTCAATCTTAAATCATTTCACGGTGAGTGAAATCTAACATGTGTTAGCTTTCGTAATGTAGTTTTTCATTTAACACAACCACATTATCATCAATCAAAATGCACCATGTTTCAAATCTAGATAGAGTTAGCTTTCGTTCTTAAAACATTGCACGGTGAGTAATAGCTAATGTGTGTTAGCTTTTGTAAGGTAGTTTTTCATCTAACATAGCCACATTCTCGTCAAATGAATTACACCATGATGCAAATCTAGTTGGATTTAGCTTTCCTTCTAACAACATGGCACGATGAGTGAAATTTTATGTGCGTTAGCTCATTACACCATGATAAAAATCTAGCTGGAGTTAGTTTTTCTTCTAACTACATGGCACGATGAGTAAAAACTAATGTGCGTTAGCTTTCATAAGGTATTTTTGATCTAACACAACAACATCGTCATCGATCACATTGTATCATGATGGAAATCTACCTCGAGTTAGATTTCATCCTTAAATCATTGCACGATGAATGAAATTTAATTTTTGTTAGCGATCATAATGTAGTTTTTCCATCTAGCACAACCATATTGTCATCAATCACAATGCACCATGATGGAAATCTCGTTAGAGTTAGCTTTCGTTATTAAAACATTGCACAATGAGTAAAACTAACGTCTATTATATTTCATAAGGTATTTTTTCATCTAACACAACAACATTGTTATCAAAAACATTACACATGATGGAAATATGGTTGGAGTTAGCTTTTCTTTTAACATGACACTATAAGGGAAAGCTTATGTGTGTTAGTTCATTACACCATGATGAAAATCTAGTTGGTGTTAGTTTTTCTTTTAACAACATGGCACAATGAGTGAAAGAGAATGTGTGTTAGCTTTCATAAAGTAGTTTTTCATATAACACAACCACATTGTCATCAAGTACATCACACCGTGTCGAAAATCTAGCTGGAGTTAGCTTTCATCTTGAAATATTTACATGATTAGTGAAATCTAATGTGTGTAAGCATTCAAAAGATAGTTTTCAATCTATCACAACCACATTGTCACGTATCACCGTGATGGAAATCTAGCTGGAGTTAGCTTTCAACCCTAAATCGTTGCACGATGAACGAAATCTAATATGTATTAGTTTTCATAATGTAATTTTCCATTTAGCACAACCACATTGTCATCAATCATAATGCACCGTGTTGAAAATATAGCTAGAGTTAGCGTTCATTCTTAAAACATTACACAGTGAGTAATAGCTAATGTGTGTGAGCTTTTGTAAGGTAGTTTTTTATCTAACATAGCCACATTATCATAAAAAACATTACACCATGATGAAAATCTACATGGAGTTAGATTTCCTTCTAACAACATGCACGATGAGTGAAAGCCTATGTGTGTTATCTCATTACATCATGATTAAAATCTAGCTATAGTTAGCTTTCCTTTTAACTACATGGTACGGTAAGTAAAAGCTAATGTGTGTTAGCTTTAATAATGTATTTTTTTCATGTAACACAACCACATTGTCATCAATCATATTGCATTGTGTTCAAAATCTAGATGAACTTAGCTTTCATCCTTAAACCATTGCACTATGAATGGAATCTAATCTGCATAAGCTTTCATAGTGTAGTTTTACATCTGGCATAGCCACATTGTCATCAATCACAATTCACCATCACAATTCACCATGATGGTAATCTAGTTGGAGTTAGCTTTCATTCTTAAAACAATGCATAGTGAGTAAAAACTAATGTGTGTTAGCTTTCATAAGGTATTTTTTCATCTAACATGACCACATTGTCATCAAATACATTACACCATGATAGAAATCTAGCTGGAGTTAGTTTTCCTTCTAACATTACACTATGAATGAAAGCTTATGTGTGTTAGCTCATTACACCATTATGAAAATCTAGCTAGATTTAGCTTTCTTTTTAACAATATGGCACGATGAGTAAAATATAATGTGTGCTAGCTTTCATAAGGTGGTTTTCCATCTAACACAACTACACTGTCAAATTGCAACTTGATGGAAATCTAGCTGGAGTGAGCTTTCAATTATAAATCGTTGAAGGGTGAGTGAAATCTAATGTGTGTTAACTTTCATAATGTAGTTTTTCATTTAGCACAACCACATTGTCATCAATCATAATGCGTCATGATGAAAATATAGCTAGAGTTAGCTTTCGTTCTTAAAACATTGCACAACCAGTAAAACTAATGTCTCTTAGCTTTCATAAGGCATTTTTCCATCTAACACAACCACATTGTCATCAAATACATTACACCATGATGGTAATCTACTAGAGTTAGCTTTCTTTCTAACAATATGGCACTATATGGAAAGCTTATGTGTGTTAGCTCATTACACCATGATGAAAATCTAGCTGGAGTTAGCTTTCATTTTAAAAACATGGCATGATGAGTGAAAGCTAATGTGTGTTAGCTTTCACAAAGTATTTGTTCATGTAACACAAACACATTCCACTGTGTTGGATCCTTAAAGCAGTGCACGATGAGTGAAATCTAATGTGTAAGCTTTCATAGTGTATTTTTTCATCTAACACAATTGTATTGTCATCAATCACAATGCACCATGATGAAAATATAGCTGAAGTTAGCTTCCGTTCTTAAAACATTGCATGGTGAGTAAAGCTAATGTACATTAGCCCTCATAAGGTAGTTTTCCATCTAATACAACGACATTGTCATCAAATACATTACACCATGATGGAAAACTAACTTGAGTTATTTTTCCTTCTAACAACATGCCACTACATGGGAAAGCTTATGTGTGTTAGCACATTACACCATGATGGAAATGTAGCTGGAGTTAGCTTTTCTTTTAACAACATGGCACGATGAGTGAAAGCTAATGTGTGCTAGCTTTCATAAGGTAGTTTTTCTTGTAAACAACCACATTGTCATCAATTACATTGCGCCGTGTTGGATATCTAGCAGAAGTTATCTTCATCCTTAAATTGTTGCATGGTGAGTGAAATATAATGTGTGTAATCTTTTATATTGTCTTTTTTCATCTAACACAACCACATTATCATCAATCACAATGCACCATGATGAAAATCAAGTTGAAGCTAGCTTTCGTTCTTAAAACATTGCACGGTGAGTAAAGCTAATGTACATTATCCTTCATAAGGTAGTTTTCTATCTAACACAATAAGATTGTCATCAAATATCTTACACCATGATGGAAATCTAGCTGGAGTTAGTTTTCCTTCTAACAACATGGCACTACAAGGGAAAGTTTATCTATGTTAGCACATTACACCATGATGAAAATCTAACTGGATTTAGATTTTATTTTATCAACATGGCACGATGAGTGAAATCTAATGTGTGTTAGCTTTCATAAGGTAGTTTTCATTGTAAACAACCACATTGTCATCAATTACATTGCGTCGTGTTCAAGATCTAGAAGAAGTTAGCTATCATCCTTAAATTGTTGCACGGTGAGTGAAATATAATGTGTGTAAGATTTTATAGTGTAGTTTTCCATATAGCACAATGATGTTGTCATCAATCACAATGCACCATGATGGAAATCTAGTTGGAGTTAGATTTTGTTTTTAAAACATTGCACGGTAAGTAAAAGCTAATGTGTGTTAGCTTTCATAAGGTAGATTTCTACCTAACACTGCCACATTGTCATCAAATACATTACACCATGATGAAAATATAACTTGAGTTAGCTTTCATTTTAACATGACACTATAAGTGAAAGATTATGTGTGTTAGTTCATTACACCATTATGAAAATCTAGTTGGAGTTAGCTTTCTTTTTAACAACATGACATGTTTACTGAAAGCTAATTTGTGTTAGCTTTAATAAGGTAGTTTTTCATCTAACACATCCACATTGTCACATTGCACTGTGATGGAAATCTAGCTGGAGTTAGATTTCAAACTTAAATCGTTGCACGGTGAGTAAAATCTAATGTGTGTTAGCTTTCATAATGTAGTTTTCTATTTAGCACAAACACATTGCCATCATTCAAAATGGACCATGTTGAAAAACTAGCTAGAGTTAGCTTTCATTCTTAAAATGTTACATGATGAGTAATAGCTAATGTGTGTTAGCTTTTGTAAGGTAGTTTTTCATCTAACACAATCACATTGTCATCAAATGTATTACACCATGATGCAATATAGATAGAGTTAGTTTTCCATCTAACAACATGGCACTATGAGTGAAAGATAATGTGTGTTAGCTTTCATAAGGTAGTTTTCCATCTAACACAACCGCGTCATCATTGATCGCATTGCACCGTGATGGAAATATACCTGGATTTAGATTTCATCATTAAATCATTGCACGATGAATGAAATCTAATGTGTTAGTTTTCCATCTAGCACAACCACACTGTCATCAGTCATAATGTACCATGATAACAATCTAGCTAGAGTTAGCTTTCGTTCTTAAAACATTGCATGGTTAGTAAAGCTAATGTTTGTTTGCTTCCATATGGTAGCTTTCCATTTAGCACAGCCACATTGTTATCAAATACATTACACCATGATGGAAATTTATTTGGAGTTAGTTTTTCTTCTAACAACATGGTACTATAAGGGAAAGCTTATGCGTGTTAGTTCATTACACCATGATGAAAATCTAGCTGGAGTTAGCTTTCATTTTAACAACATGGAAGGATGAGTGAAAGTTAATGTATGTTAGATTTCATAAGGTAGTTTTCCATGTAACACAACCACATTGTCATCAAGCACATTGCACCATGTTGGAAATGTAGTTGGAGTTAGCTTTCATCCTTAAATTGTTGCACGGCGAGTGAAATCTAATGTGTGTAATCTTTCATAATTTATTTTTCCATCTAGCACAACCATATTGTCATCAATCAAAATGAATCATGATGGAAATCTAGCTGGAGTTAGCTTTCGTTCTTAAAACATTGCACGGTGAGTAAATCTAATGTCTGTTAAGCTTTCATAAGGTAGTTTTCAATCTAACACAACCTCATTGTCATCAAATACATTACATCATGGCGTAAATCTAGCTAGAGTTAGATTTACTTCTAACAACATGGCACTATAAAAGAAATCTTATGTTTGTTAACTCATTGTGCCATGATGAAAATCTAGTTGGAGTTAGCTTTCATTTTAACAACATAGCACGATGAGTGAAAGCCAATGTATGTTAGCTTTAATAAGGTAGTTTTCCATGTAACACAACCACATTGTCATGAATCATATTGCGTTGTGATGGAAATCTATTTGAAGTTAGCTTTCATCCTTAAATTGTGAAACGATGAGTGAAATCTAATGTTTGTAAGTTTTCATAGTGTAGTTTTCCATCTAGCACAGCCACATTGTCATCAATCACAATGCACCATGATGAAAATCTAGCTAGAGTTAGATTTCGTTCTTAAAACATTGCATGGTGAGTAAACGTTAATGTGTGTTATCTTTTGATAATGTAGTTTTTTATCTAACACTACCACATTGTCATCAAATACATTACACCATGATGGAAATCTAGCTGGAGTTATCTTTCCTTCTAACATGGCACTATGAGTGAAAGCTTGTGTGTTAGCTCATTACACCATTGGGAAAATATAGCTAGAGTTATTTTTCTTTTAAACAACATGGCATGTTGAGTGAAAGTTAATGTGTGTTAGCTTTCATAAAGTAGTTTTTCATCTAACACAACCACATTGTCACGTTGCATCATGATGGAAATCTAGCTGGAGTTAGCTTTCAACCTTAAATCGTTCCAAGGTGAGTGAAATATAATGTGTTTTAGTTTTCATAATGTAGTTTTTCATTTAACATAATCAACTATTTTTCTCTAAGAAAATTATTTGGCCACAAATCTTTTCTTCCATCAGCAACACGTTTTATATTGTATATCTACTTGGAAGATACGACACTCTTGTTTTCTGGATTGGGTACTATATCCCAATCATGACTGGTACTCTTCCATCATTGCTTCTACCATGATTTCACAATGTTAGGTCATCAACATATCGCAGTCTTCCGCATTCAACCTTGAAGATTGTAACCCACTTTACTCTTGCTAAAGCCTTAGTCCATATGAAAGTTGTCCATCCTGTTGTACCATGTCCAACTCAGAGATCTTTTGTAGTCACTCCCCTTGAAGCAAAGCATCATCCTCTTGCATTTTGTACTAGAGTGACAGGTAGAATTTTTCTACTATGTATCCATATCAGGTTACTAGATACCAAGATCCCTTTGTCTTGAACTTTATCAAAAATTTCATCTTGTACCCATATGTGAGCTTGTTATCTTCTATAGGTTTCCATATTCAACCTTATAGCAAAGGTTAAGATATTCATCACTCTAGGTGATCTTTCAAGCTCATGGATGTGCTTATGTATGGGTGTTTTCTGAGCTTGTACAAATCCTATTATGTACATATGGTTCTTTGCTCGATATATACTTCTACTAGAGAAGTGTGTCTGGTCAATAGAGTATGTCATGCAATAGTCTATTCTTTCTGAGACAAACGATGAACCTTGCTTTGTATACTTGTTCTTGTAGATCCATATGGAAGAAAGTACAGACATCCCTTCAAGTCTCGAAAACATATATTTGGTTTGGAAGTCTTGCCATACTTTTCTTTATCTCTCAAGGTGGATCTACCACTCTCTTATATTCTTCTGGAGCTCTTTCTTCGTCAAGGTGTCTCTGATACTAGGAGCTTCAGGTTCATGTTTTATTAGAGTGAATTTTGAATTGTCGTCACTTATTCTTCGAAACAAGTCCCATCCTCCTTTTCTTGTAGGCAGTTGTACACGACCTTTCCTACAAGTCAAATGCACCAATTGCATGGTTAGAAGCATTTCATAGGACATATGCATAAAGACAAATTCTTATGCATCATGCAACTACTTTAGCCAATACAACATTCATCCATATCTCAAAGAAACTTTTAAAATGACTTCCATATCTACCATAACATCATTTATATTGTACATTAATCCAATATGTCATCAAAGAGGTTTCATTCTATATAAGTAGCAATGGAGAGTTGTATAGCACCATGGGCTACTTACCCATACCATGCATATTAGTAATATATTGTCATTAATGCAAACATTATATCATGCATAATACACAACATATACAGAAAATAAATTTCAAATAATTATATTTATTTGTTTGGAAGGATTATTATTGTGATTTGTCTTAATCTCCTTTAGGATCTGCAACTCCTTTTTTGATCAATGAGATTACTTCAATCTGATGCTTGCTTGAAATTTTTTCTGGAATGTTGCTTTCGGTGGACCTAGCGTTTGGCAGAGGAACCCTAATTTTTTTCAAATTAGGTATATTTCATATCTGATTTGATAAAAATATGTTCCTCTTTAAGGCGAGCTGACCAACATACTCATTTTCCCAAAACTGTGCTCAGAACTGCAAAATATCCGATGCCCTAGTTTTCTTCAATTTCTTCTACAGAATTTTCTGATCGGTAGCGCCAAAATTAATGCCTTTATGTGTCTGAAATTTCTCATGGAGGTATCCCCATATGTCCTATTTCCAACCCCATGGTCTAGAGCAAAATGGGTTTCACCATTTGGGACTTATACGAAGTTTCCCAAGGTGACTTATTTCAAGACTATTCATCATAGCAAACTTGTACAGATTATGATGTGTCATTGTTTCACCTTCGAGGCCTTAAATGGTTAACATAGAAAGTACAGTATGTTCCATATCTAGAACATCTTGTGAAATTTCATTTGGACTTTCGTAGCCCGAGATATAGCAATTCTCCTTAGGTAACATGTTTAAGGTTGAATCTTGGGAGAGGTTGGAACCTTGATTTGGAGGAATCATATATCCTAGATTATAGTGAATCTTAGGTTGAAACCTTTACACAGGGTACATCAAAAATTTATATTCATCCTGTAAAAGTGTAGGCTCATTATCCTTCTCCAATATCTATATATAGCGAAAGTCCCAAAATTACTATTTTTTAGTCTTTTAGGGTTTTCAAGCATGAAACCCTAATATTCAATCGTTGTAGTTGTAGCATTGTTTTGGCTGCACAAAGACTTATTTCAGGGTAGTTATGATACCATGTCAAGTTGTTAATGGTTATATCAGATCTTATAACATTTAGCATCATAACAACATAACCATAAGAAAAAGGATTGCTGAAATATAGACAAGTGCAACCACAGAAAAGAACACAAAGTTTTATCCTGGAAAACCTACAAGGAGAAGAAAACCCAACAAAACTTCCTCTATATAATATGTATAAAAAATTACAAAACAAGACCCTAGATAGGTGTGCCTCCCTCCAACAAATATATATATCTCTTTCTCCTATGCATTATACATGACTGAGTGTGTGTTCAAATGAGGAACACATCTCCTTTATTTATACTCTTTTCTTCACTTGACTTTTAACCTAACAAGTCATCCCCACTCAACTAAGTGGGCCAACTTCACTTAGGAAGACTCAGTACAATATTATATTATATTCATTAGGGTACTATTGACCCAACTTACAATGGATTCTTTACCTCATGACTCTATGATGACTAATTACGATAGTAACACCTCGTGAGAAGGATAATAACATCTCCCTTGGGTTACATCAATAAGATACATTTAGAATATCCTTTGAAGTTACAATATTCAATAATAAGGTCATTACTGGATAGTCTATGGAGTTAACCAGAGTTACCAAATTTGGCTAAATGGAACCCATACTGAGTGCATATCAGGTGCATGATTGTATGGATCCACACCCAAAACCTTCCCATTTGGGGTGTTTGCTAACTAGGTGTATTTTTGAGCTCTATATACACACACAGTCAATTAGAAGTCCCAAAACAGATTGGGTAGTGTTTCCTATCACATAAATTGAGCATATAAAGAAACCAAAAATAACTTAGAATGAAATCTTTATTATCATAAATGAGGTCAAATTCTGATATGTAATTGATTATTACAGATCCAACTTCTACTTTTTCATTTCCTATACCAATAAACACCTCCAAACAAGAGAACCAACCTAAAAAAAGAAAAAATGTACACAGATATTGTAGGCAATCCCTAGGAATTACTAAGAGAATTAGTAAGTATATTATAGGTGATAAATATCTTGGTGCTCTTTTTGTCAACATGCCTGCCAATGAGCTTTAACAACAAATTCAAGCTTGGTTTACACTTTGCAGAGAATTTTGATATTCATAGTAAATGGTAGAGAAGCTCTTGTACAACTGGAACTTCTTTCAATTGATATTATGGATGATTGGATGGTTAGCCTTAAAATTCCTCAAAACCCTAGCACTGATACAATGGGGCAGCTTCTAACTGCTAGTACAAAAGATTTACACAACTCAATTGAAATATCTAAAGGAGGTACTTTATCCTCATTACGCTTCTTTCATTTCTTGAACATTCTCAATGGGAAATTTTCTTTTATGCTACCTAATTACATATTCTTCTTCTAATTGGAAATTTGTAAAACTAACACTTTCAGTATTGCTACTAATTAACAGCCCATTGCCTTGTTTTAAGCAACCATGAAAAGGCTGGGAGCACATAAATACGTATAAATAAATTAAAAGGATTTTTTTGTCATTTTAATTTACCTTAATGATAGAATGACGAGTCTCTATTTATTGAATGATGAATATTATCTGTATTTAAACTTGATAAATTATAAAGGAATGAATAATGAATGTATGTTTGCTTGTATTATAAATCATCAATTCATCATTGGTTTGCTATGTTTTAATTTTAACGACCATTGATTACGTTTATTGTGAGGAGAACGTGGTTAACATTCAATTTTCCAATGATTGTGAGTAAAGGTGATGACAATACTATATTTATCCATAATTTTTCAAACCACTAGAACAATTCCAGTACAATTTGGCAGATGCAAAATACAAATGGTTCCATGGCTCACAGTTTAAAAGATAGTGCTAAATTGGTTGTATTTGTTTTAAAAAATATCCATAAATAGGAAACTTGACTCACCATTGTCGAGGAAGTAAAAATGAGTACTATTTTCAAAAATTTTTTCTAAAGAAGACAATCAGCCATTGTTGGAGGAATATATAAAGGAGGAAGGTCAAATGGCCATCCCCAGTTTTCAGAAGGCGGAAATACAAGAGTCTAGGTCTGGAAGGATGGGTTGTCAAATTTTTCTTAGGGTTCAATGGGTTACTTGAATAATAGATTATAAATATCTCCAATGAATTAAGGATATCAACAAAGATACTAACAGCCTTCAATTCAACATTCATTCCCTTGTTCCCATATCTTGATATCCCAATCTCCTTTGATTAAATCCAACTTTATCTCATTATGTATGTAAGTGTACTTGTAAAATTATTACAAAGATCATCACTCTAAGGGTTAACAAGATTTTGGTAGCTTCAATTTCACATGAACAATATGGGTTTTCTATTATGTACACAGATTCATAAGGAAATTGTAGTAACACAAAGAATAGCAGGTTGCCCATGAATGGAAACCTATGTCATTCACCTACAATATCTTCATCGATTACTATGTTAAGGAGGGAAATATCAATGTGGGTCGTGTATCGGTGTGTAAATAAAATATACACACCTTAGAGAGCATACCTTATGGTGATAAGAAGATAGATATGTTGGATTTGGCATGTCCTCTAGATCACTACTCTATCCTATTCATGAAAAAAGAGATATAAAGCAACTTTTAGGATCCAAAAAAAGGTTTCAATTGAATGGATTTCCAAAGTTTTTTGGAATTCTAGGAAGCTCAAATTTATGCCAAGTTCATTTCTAGGAGAGTAAATTGTGTCCTTTACTGTTACATCCCAGTTATATATGATTTCCTTCCTCATTGTGGTGGTAAGAACAAATTCAGTGATGTAAAGAATTACTCTTTCTACATTATATTGACTTATAAACCTAATCCTTTTGAACCAACAACAACAAAAGTATTTACTAGTTTCATCACACCTACCCTCCTAGCATATAGGACATAGACATTTCCAAATTGAAATATTCATTTCTATGAGAAGAACTCAAAAACCTTCTGGTTATCTAGGAAGAATTGCAACTTGATATTCTAGGAAACCATTTCTTCTTCAAGATGGGTTGGAGACACCATTAAATAAGCTACACAGAAATCAGTCCCCTTTTGTATTCGCATAGTTCTTTAAACAATCATTGTCTTAGCCATTTGCTATTCCATCTCTTGTAGTATCTTGAGTCCCAAAATTGCTTGGTATTTTAAGTGATTCCAACTTAGAGGGTTTATGTAAGGCCTTCTAGATATAAAATCATATGGAGACATGTGGAATTATGAAACCTATTATTTTATACAAATTCTTTCAAGGAAAAAAATATATAAAGCAACTTTGAGGATCCTAAAAAGGGCTTCAATTGAATGGATTTCCAAATTTTTGGAGAAGATTAAGAAACTAAAATTTATGTTAAGTGCATTTCTAGGAGAGTACACTATGTCCTCTACTATTACAAGCCGGTTGGATATCCTTTCCTTCCCCACTATGGTGGAAAGAGGAAATTTAGTGATGTAAAGGCCTATTCTTTGTACTTTATATTAACTCACAAGGATAAGCCTTTTGTAACAACAAAAAGGTATTTATTGGTTTCAGTACTCATCCCTGCTAAGCATATAGGTTACATACATTTCCAAAATAAAATATTCATCTCTATGAGAAGAACAAATAACCCTCTAGTTATCTTTATAGTTTTTTTTGAAACTGGTTATCTAGGAAGAGTTTAAACTTGATCTTCAAGGAAACCATTTCTTCATCAAGATGGGCTTGAGACACCAATAAATCAACTATATGGATGTAAGTCCCCTTTTGTATTGTTATAGTTATTTTAACAATTTTTATCTTCCTTTAGTCTAGTCTTCATTTGAGCCATTTTCTCGTCCATCTTCTATAGTATATTGTGTCCCAATATTTCCTAGTATTCTAAGTGATCCCAACTTAATGGGGTTATTACAAATTACAAGAAAAGGAATTCAAGAAATCTTTGTCCTATGACAAATATTGCTTGTAACTGGTAAATGGATTAGAAATATTTGTCCCATGACAATCACCAGCAAAGGAATTCTAGAAATTGTTTAGGAGTTGTATCAACCATAGATTGCCACTTGTTGCAGGATTGGGTGACTATTTGTTGGGAAAAAATTCCTAAGTGTCTGCTACTCATATTTTCCATAATGATTGGAAATGTTTTGATAACAGTTTTCTTCCAGTTAGTTCTTATCATACTTGGCCTAATAGTTGTTTAACTGGCCGTGATAAACTCATAATGTTGATGTGTTACATATTTTTTATTAGTATTTTGTACAATACTCATCTTGTGTATAGTTATCAACATTTTTCATTTCTGGAATGATCCAGGGCTTCTCACTAATAGAATCCAAATTACTAATTGGCTCATTCTTTCATCTATTGACGATGTAGGTCATATGATCAATCAAAATATCTTTTATAATTGATAAGGCGGATCAAAGTATTATTTTATCTTAACAATATAAAAAATTGATTTTACCAATACCATGAATAGTACTGGCAACAACATAACCATTGTAGGGAAACATAATTGCAAGTGTCAAGACACTCTCATTGTAATGAATGGTTCCAAACTTCCATCCATTTCAAGTGTTCAAGATAAGCTGGTTGAGTACTGCTTTAGGTGCAATCTTCTAGAGGAAATTCCATTTATCAAGTAATCATATCCTTAAAAGACATTGGTGCTTTATATAGTATAAATCACACCATTTATTTCAAATGAAAAAATGCTCTGGCCTTATAAAAGACTGTAAACATATAAAAGGACATCCCTAAACACTTAGAAATTGACCTATCCTAGACTAGGAAGACTCCTCTACAAACCTAGAATACCAAAACTCAAACACAAGTCCTATAAATCCCTTCCCCAAGTCATCTCATTCTCTTGACCTGTCAAATAAAGTGACTGTAATTTTATAGAGGGGCATACATTTGATGTCATTTTATTATCCTATCTCAAACGTGTCTCAAACATACAACACTAACCTATTCCCTTCAGAATCTGACTCCCTAACGTAGGACCTAGAACCCCCTCAACGTCATACCCTAAAGGAACATACACAGTCCAAGAGGATTGTTTATCTTGCAAACATTTCCAGCCCTATATAGTTGGGCTCTATGACTTATTCATTTAATCATACCCATATAAAGAAGCTCTTACACTTATCTTAATTATCAATAGTTTTTCAAGAGATGGAATATACATTTTGTGCATGATTGAGTGACATTTTCTATTTGGCTGGAAATTGCATGGACAGTCGTCGATATTTTACATTTGCTGGAACATACCTTGACTTTGATAGTCTATTTGTTGTGATAATATTGAGATTCAAAGAAATTGGTTGATACTTGTCCATAAATACTAAAGTGTCTTGTCCTTTTGCAAGCTGAAATTTGTTTTGGGATAGCCATTTAGGCTATTAAGTTGACTGGAAACTTCATATTCTTACTGTGTACTTTTGAATCCAAAAATCATATTTCGCCCTCACAAAGTCAAGTACAAGTTACAATTTTCAATCTTGAAACACAAATTTCCTGCCTCACCAAATGATAGGAAAGTTTGAAATGTAAATGCCAATGGCCAACAAATGATGGAGCAGGTGTGTTACTTCCAGCCTAATTAAAATATATGATGATAGATCCCAATTGAAATTTCAGTCAACCAATGATATCAACAACCCAAACAAGTGTATCTGACCAAATTTTTAAAGGGAAATCTAAATCTTCTTTTTGTAATTTCCAAGGTTGTAACATGTCATTGCTCAAACAAATGTTTCAAATCAAAGACACGTGGTAAGAGAAGGAGTGTGAAATCACCAAGGTGTACTCTTTGAAATCAAAACAAGTTTTGCTCTTAATTGTATGCCACTGCCAAGTTAATTATGAGTATGGATGAAGGTTGCTTCTGAATAGACAGTCCCGAGTTTTGTTCCTAGGTTGCCAATTCTAGAGTGGAATTCTGAATAAAGATGCAAATGATAATAAATAACTCCAAATGGCAATTTGTGAAGCTAAGTGGACTGTTAAGCAATTTAATTTTCTGTCAAGTGAAGATGTTCTTATGACAGTCCTTAGTGCTTCTGTTGGTGATTTTCTAAGGGGAAAATGGGATGGTTGTAGAGGGAAATATTAGAGGATAAGTTAGGGTGGTTTTGGGAGGATCAAATGGTATGTTGTGAAAATGATAGGGCTGCAAGAAGAGTGTTATGACAATAAATATCAAGACTGTCATGTAGGTGACCAAAGCATCCAAATGATGGCCAAATGGCCTTACATTGGGAGTCAATGGTGCTAGGATGATGGGAGGGAAGCATACTGTTGGCATATTCAACAGTACTATAGAAAGGGGCCGAGTCACTGACACAAAGCAAATGTTGAGCTCATGCAAGAAATATTTACAAAAGAACAAACAAAAGGTTGAGACTTCTAATGAGACTACACAACAACACTCACAAAAAGTTGAAACTAGGAGATGGAGGGGATGGAGTCTGTAGTCTGGACCAAGAAAAATTGAGCACACTCACTATTCAAAGAATTTTGCAGACAAGTCCCCCTTTAGCTACCATGATTTTTTCGTGATCTTAAAAATTCAGCTACAACCATATGTTAAAGCAATTTGGGAAAGGTTGTTCAAATGAACCCCAAGAAAAAAAAGGCAGCAAAAGAAGAATTAGAGAATCTATAAAGTGACATAAGTTATTATTCAAGTAGAAAAAAGCAAATGGGTGTCACCCATTGTAGTGGTAAAGTAGAAAAATAAAAATTTGCATATCTACATGGGTTTCCAAATCTCAAATAGAGTGACAGACAAAACCTTTTGTAGCACCTTTTTCAAAAGAAATACTTTAGGGAGTTTCCAATCCAAATTTCTTAAGTTTCATTCTTTTTTAGATTGTTGTTCCAGCTACATCCAAGTTTCCTTTAGATCATAGGATCAAGTTCTGAAAACATCAAACAATGAATGCGTAGAAATCATCATTGACAACAGCAACAGTTGTTTAACCAATGGTGGCATGGAATTTCAAGCTACATATTGGCAAATGAAGAAAACATTGAAAAATTATAACAAACTGCAAACATTGAAGATAACAGGATGTTGAAAAAATAACTTATAATCCCCTTAGTAGCATGTTATTTACAACCCTTAAAGAACGACCTCAGCTCAATTTCGTGGGGAACATGTTGATGTGTTATCTTGTGATATTCCTTAGTTACTTGAGCTGTGGTGGTCTGTCCTAGGAAGGAAAAGGATCAAATGAAATTCTTAGGTGATTTTGGCATAATAGAAACCCCTCAAACATGAACTCTAAGCAAAATATTTCTGGCTTCCAAGGGTTTTGTTCGAAAGGGTATTTAAGTTTTTAACTTCCAAAAACTTAAAGGTTGGCCTCATTCAAAGCAGACAACTTAAATCATATACTGTAATTTCAAAACTTGAATGATGAACTTTGTGTTTACATGTTTTAAGTAGCACATTTTGTTAAAAATATGAGTTGGCCTTGGCCAACTATAACTGAAATCCAATGAATAAAACTACCACATAATCATGCTTTCATTAATCATGTGTTCTTTGCAAACATCCTAGGTATCTAACCTTGAGCCAATTACAATTTCCAAGTCCTCACAAGTTCCAACTCTGTTGTAATCATGCATACCATTATAAAGCTGAATCGTACAGGGGATTTATCAAGTCAAGGTGAAATGACAATGCAATCTAGCTAAATAGATTAATAGGATCATGCAAAGAAACATATTTATGATAGATCAATATTTTAAAAATTCTCAAGAAAGCTTGTCCAATGGTAAAATCAGGTTAGATTTCATTGCAAGAGTTGGCATGCTAAATTCATGTCAGACAACACATAAATAACAAGCAAAAAGCTTACTAAGATAAATTCAGCATATTTGTTGCATGTGGTTTACAATAAAAAAAGATGAAATGAATATGTGATTTGAAAGCATATTT
Source organism: Pseudotsuga menziesii (assembly GCA_001517045.1). Lineage (NCBI taxonomy): Eukaryota > Viridiplantae > Streptophyta > Pinopsida > Pinales > Pinaceae > Pseudotsuga > Pseudotsuga menziesii. Next base: position 704,607 of record LPNX010638108.1, on the reverse strand, counting down.
CACATTGTCAGCCATAGTAGAGCATTTGTGCAACCAGAATATCCCTTGGTTGTCTTCTCTTCAATATCCTTACGCACAATATCATATAACAAACTGATTACTGAAGGATCAAATTCACACTTAGCGTCCAATCTCTGCAAAAAGCATTTGGAAAAATAGTTATCTGACATGCTAGAAATGGGAACAATTTATGTTTAAAATATGCACTGATTTAACTTTAGGTCAAAAAATAACCACATAATTGAACTAGTATTAAGTAATTAGATGCAAGGATAAGTAAAAACCAAATCAACAAACTCAAACAACAAGATGTGACTAAAAAACACAAAATTAGAAACATGCCAATATTTGTTAAATGCTTTCAGGTTATAAGAAAAATAAACACTCTGCCTTAAAATATATCTTTTAGAAACTATGGTCATGAATATGAAGACCTGAGTTAAACTACATTTCTAAAAGATCGCATCTTAGTGCCCCTTCATAGAACCTAAGAAAGGTTGCATTTTGAATGCCATGGGTATCTGATATATGTAATTTTGTTTTCCAAGAAATGAAATTATAATTTTTCCCATCAAAATAAAAATATATCATTAAGAAACCCATTCCCAGCTAGTCAGAATTAAATTTTTTTGAGAAAAATCCAAAAAATAGCCCCATTGATTACAAAAGATTGATATTTATCATAAGGATTCAGAAGTGACAAAGTTGAAAACAATAAGTTTTTGAATGTAAAGAGATCCTTTCATTAACGATTCAATATTGAAATTGTTATTGACATAGGTTATTGGAGATTAATGATTCAATGAGATTCTTGAGTGTGTCTCTTAAATGGCCTCTATAATATTCTCATTGATTTGGAGTTTAGGGGCATTGAAGAAAAATTAACAATCTATAAAGAGTCAAAGACCCATGGTTTTAGAAATCTACATCTATTGGAAAAGTACAATACTTGTAAGTTTGTAACTGATCTAGTTGGCTTGTCTCTAAGAGAAGGAAACAACTACAAGGCATTAAACTTTATTTTTCATTGTCTGAGGCTTGAAAATGGTCTAGAATTTGAGAGCTTCAAACTTTGGCATAACAATATAAATAGGATGTAATGTTAGCTTATAGTTTGTGGTTTGTTAAATATCACTTATTCATGTAATTTTGTTTAATACTACCTTTAATGTTTTCTAATTGTTCTTAATCAATCCTTTATCCCCAAATTTCCTAACATCAGAGAGTTGCATCCACAATAAGATGCCTTGAAAGTTTATTTCAAAACATTCCCTCTAGTACTATGAGAGATGATTGCATCTTATACCCATGATTTGGATGCAGTTTGTTGTTTGCATGATGGAAATCAAAACAGTAAAGTGGACATCTATAATGTTCGGAATAGGTTGTTGTATGAAGCTGTACAAACATTATTCCAAGGTTAAATTAGTTTATAGTATATAGACATGGGATAATTACACTACTATGCATGTTCATTCCATATACATAATAGGCATTAGCATAAAAAATAATAGCATTGCAACACCATAAGATTGTGACCTTATCTTCATTCCATATGCATACCATACATCACATACCCATGAGATGGAGATAATGTCATAAATTTGTTGATGACAATGACAAGTACAAACGATCCTACATGATGAAACTCACTACTCACAGTAGTCTGACTTAACTAGTTAGACATTTTATGTTTATGTCCTGTAATTCTTCCCCCCTCTCTCAAAAGGTGTGAGTTTTGTTATAAACACAGTTCTAGATATTGACTTTTCTTATCAAGCATTGTTCTAGATACTTGAATTTGAACATACAATTAATATTTTTGGACATTCTGATTGATCTAGTTAGTACTTGGTTGACCTTTCTCTTGTTTTTTGTTTTCTGATTGATATGATTTCAATGAACACCAACAAGTAGCAACTATTTGATGTGAGATAGTACAATGTGGCAAAAAGGGTCTCACAGGCTACAAGGGCTACAAGAGCATCCTTTGGCTAAGCAGACACTGTTGAGGGGTATCTATTCTGCCAAAGTCACTTGTGACTTGCACTTGGACCCATCTGCAAACACAAGCATAAGCACTAGCACTATCACAAGTGGCCCACAAGGGGAAATTGTCTTTGGGGAGATTTGAACCTTGGCGGGTGCATCAATGAAACCTCACTTTCATGGAGTCGACCAGCCTTCTTTGAAATTTCTCACATGTGTTTGACTAAATCACAAGCATGTTTGTTTGGTTGAGCATTTTCTTGGTTGGTTGAATTGCTTAACTTCTGTCTCATATGTTGTTTGTCTAAGTGGCCTTCTGTGATGTATGATTAAACTTTATTTTTCTTGGTTAATCTTTGTAATGAAAACCTAATGTTGTTTAACTCCTCTATTTCACCCAAGTGGTTGATCTTCATCTACAAGATGGTTGGTGTCATGTTTGTTAGTTGGTTGACCTGTGATAATAGTAGGTGTAACTTGTAATCTAGATTTGAATCTATCTAGGATAAAATCTCACTGAAATCCTACAAGTGAAATTGAAAGCATCCCTCCAGTTTTCTAGTTCTTCAGAGGTTGATCAGGGTTTATGGACTTTTATTGTCTCACACAATAAAGCTATATAAGTCATTGGATAGTGATGCAAAAATTAAATTACTATATTGATGTCCATTGATGAATGAAATAGGTTATTGGTACTGGAAAGGGTAGCTTTCCAAAATGGTAATAAATCACATAACTATTATATGTGAATCATGTATGACGAAACCTGTTACCCCTTATTTGTAGAAGGTATTCACTAGGGTTTTCAAAGATCATTCTGGGCTAGTTCCATGGATGAGAACAATAAGAAATGGCCTTGAATCCAATTCTGGGTTGAATCTGAGTTGTTGAGGGTAAGTGTGTGCGTAAAAAGAGTTATAAAACCTCAATGGGGTGTTTTGTTGTAAAGGATCCTACTTATCATTTTGAATTTTTCCAGCATCAAAGTTCATGTACTTTCATGACAAGCTTGGTATGGTAGAGAATGCATCTCTCACTGAGAGGGAGTGCTGATTTTTCTTAGCAACATCGAGAGCCATTCGCTTCGGAGAAGGGGGACACCTTGTCCGAGACCACCATGTAGACTCAACCTAGTGTTGAGTGACCATTCTGTTGAATGGTAGATATCTGGTCCTTGACCATGATATGGACTCAACACTTCCCTGGGTAGAATCGACCTAGTATTGAGTGACCATTCTATTGAATGGTAGACATCTGGTCTAGCACCATGATGTGGACCAGTCTAGTACTGGTAGACTCAGCTTAGTTCTTAGTAGCCATTATCTTGGAGAATGGAGGCACCTAGTCTGTTACTAGGAAGGCACTATGAGCCTTAGGCATGTGTGAAATTCTGACCCTTTATCTATGGGATTTGTGTACTTCTCCAAGGCTTAGCTACCCTTGGTTAAGTTACCCTAGTACGTAATATTGGTGTCACACAGAGTGTGAGATAAAAGCATTAGTAACTCTCTTGGTTTATGATGATGTACTTTGAATGGAATCAAAATACCACAGGGGCACTTGGAAAAAGGCTAAAGTCAAAAGTCAAAACATACATAAGGCTTTTTGGACCACAAGAAAAGGGACCATAGGTTAAATTCAATGTTACATAAAGAGTCTTGATAAAAGTCAAAAATACATAAAGGATATTTTAGACTACTAAAAGGTAAAATGGTATAAGTGAAATTAGGAAAGAATAAAATAGTATTATTTTTTTCTTCCTAATTGTGGTCCACTAACAGGTGATTGAAGGATATAAAATAACATCAAGTCGTTTCATTATGACACACTCACTTGTTCTCACAGTTACTGCTGCTTCTAAAGATCTCTCGGAAAAACCCTCAGTTAGGGTTTCTTCATTTTCTGTCTTAGGTTTGCCAAACCCTCATCTTCAGTAGTCACATACACTTCAAGATCTCGAGCAACAATATCCTTCATCTTGGGCCGGATGACAGTCCTCTGGACACCTCTCTTTCCCCCATGGCTATCTTCTATCTTCCTTGGGCAGTGCTCGGGTTGCTCAACAGACTCACGGGCAGGCCCTAGCTGTGTTTGGCCTGCCCCTTCCAGCCTACTAAGGGTTTTTGGGCAACCTAGCTAAGCCTTTTAGGGCTTGGGCAGGCCCAAATCTGCTACAACCAGCAAACATAGAGCTTGGAACTAAGTCTGGGATACCCAAACAGACTTCGATTAGTCTAATAAACCCTCGACCATGGAGATTTGCCATCCAGACAGTGAGCAACATACACAGGTAGAGAAATGTAGGAAAGAATTAATCCCTGGTAGACTGATAGCCCTCCGAGTAAGTGAATCTATCAATCGGGCAGAAGAACAATCACAGGTAGAGATAAAAAAAAATTCGGGCAGGTCTGATAAATTTTCGAGCAAGCCCTATTTCATCTCCGGGAAAAAATTTTGTTGTTCGGGCAGGATCCTTTAGATTCTGGGAAGACATTTTTAGACTTCGGGCAGGCCTGATTAGTTCGTGCAAGCTGTCATAAATTGTGGGAAAACATTTTCAGTTTGGGGAGGCCTCTTTGGGTAGGCCTAATAAGATCTGGGTAGATCTGAACTACTAGGGTTTAAAACGATTGTTTGATTTTTGTTGTGAAAAATTTATTAGTCTTCTGTAATTTGTGGTATAACCTTGATTAGGGTTTGAGGAGATTTTTGAAGAATTTCTTAAGTCATCTCATTTACGATATCAGCTACTAATGATTTTTAGGGTTTTTGTCATTTGATGGTTTCCCCAATGAAAAACTCTTGTGTCCATCGTGTTGATGTGATGAATGTTATCTTACTGCACTTGTCATTTGTTTAAATTTAATCTGCAATTTTTTTACGGTATTCATGCTAATGATAAAACTTAACAAAAACTGGTTGGGTTCTGTTAACATTGTTGTTATGTTCTTGTTCTATAGCTAGACCATCTATCTCATCGAAAAACAAATTGAGGAATCTGCTGCTCTTGTTTGTTGCAAATAAAGACGATATGGATTTTTCTGATTCACCAATCCATTTGCTTAAAAGGTCTAGTATTTTCACAGCCAGGAAATTAAGAACTGCTTCTGAAGCTATAGCATGACCCATTAGCATTTTACTACAACCCAGTGGACCAAACATCGATACACCAGTGGGTGGATGAGTTCCAATACATAGAAAAGCATGTTGATGCTTTTGTGGCCACTCTATGGCTTCTTTTAATTGTTGTTTCACTTCAACTTGTCCCCCAATATCACTCCAGCATACCTTGGGAATTTCCAACATAACCTCCTGCATGGTACTTGGCCTCACTTTCATCTCTACTACTTCAAGGTCATATGTTGTCACTTTTAGAAATGGAGACTATTAATCTGGTTTAAATATATTTTGATGATTTATCCCTTCCATTTCCATATGCATTGGTAATGGGACATGGCAGTGCAATCCCCTAACTGTTGTTGGGTATTACTAGAACACATACTCAAGTATGAAAGAACACCAGATAACTATTGTAGAGAATCTGAAGGAGCAATGGAATTTTGTGAGATAGAAGTGTTTCTTATATCTTTCATACTAAGATTGCACATTTTCAAGAGGCTCCTGTTGTTTTCAACGATAAATTTCATTAGGACTGAAGGGTTTTCAATGCTTTTATATCTTCGAAGAGCAGACATGGGTGCCTCACTATAAAGAGTAGTTAGATTAATTCCCACAAACCCATTTGTATTTGACACAAGTGACAACATGTTTTGATTTGTAAGGGAACGATTTATTCGATGAAGAATAGCCTTCGGTATTTCAAATATTTGACTTGGAGATGGCACATCAATTTCAAATTCACGATCCAATTGTCTAGGTCATCTCAATGCACGACCAATGGATTTAGGACGATTTGTTGTTGTAATCACAAGAATTTGATGATTTTTATTTACTCCATCTATCAAGGCCAATAACACTTCCACCATTTGTTGTGAGAGCTCTTCACCTCCATCTTTGCTTGTTTGGGAAATTGCATCCAATTCATCCATAAACACCACTGAAGGAGCAAAAAACTCCGCTGAATTGAAAAGTGTATGGAGTGCCTGCTCAATTTCTCCATAATAATCATTACCAATCTCAGGACCGTTGATTGAAAACATGTGAACCCCATATTTGTAAGTGCAATTATATGCTAAAGTGTTTTTCTCTGTGCCAGGTGGGTGATACAGAAGGACTCCCCTTGTTGGCTATAATCCTAGCCTACTGGTGATTGCATTTAGCCTCAAGCAAAGACACCATATGGAATTGATATATATGAAACATTCCTTAACATAGCATTATAACATTTACAAGTCATTCTTTCCAAGACCTGCTAGAGAGTACCAACAACCTAAAGATTTTCCAATTGTGATCTTGTTTACACTTGCTTTGAAATTTGAGGTTCATTTTGAACATCTCCATTGGGGATAGGAAAGGACCCATCTGGAAAGTGCCATTGTTGATGATACCTTGCTTTACCTTCAAGGTTTGGACACCAAGGAGCATCTGTTTTCACTTCAACTTTGCAAACATCCTCCAGATAGTTTTTATTATAGATGTAATGGGACTGAAATATTGATCTATTACAATGTCCTCTAATGAAAAATTATTTAGACATTTAGGACACTGCCACTTTCTTGAATGCTGACCGAGGTCTATCAAAGGTTGAAGATCAAAAAAACCCACACATTCGTAAATTTTAAACCTGCCCGTGACTCTTGTACATGATCCACTTATCTTAAGAACTAATCATTTCTCACTGCTTTTTTTATTGATCTTTGATGATTATTCAAGGGAGATTTTAGAACAATTGTTACTTCCCAGGATTGTAGATTTCTGATTCTAATGAATATTTTTTGAAGTCTGTCCATGGTGAGCATGTTACTAATATGAATGTAATTGAAAAATCTATATCTGGTGTCCAAGTTGACAGATCATGTTATCTCTTTCTTTGTTTGACCTTTATGTTTATTGTCATTGGAATCCTATCCTTGTTTCCACATTTCTTTCACAAATAGGTATGGGATAAACTTGTGTTTTAACAATCTTCGACCATAATATTTTTTGGATGGGAATACACAAGGACTTTAGATTAGGATTGAGACAGATTGGAGGGTTTATGAGTTGTAGTTGGCTAGGGTTTGTAGAATGTGAAGTCTCCAACCTCCCCTCTTCCTTGGTATTTTTTTCAAAACCCTTCCTACTCGAATAGAGAATGTTCTTTTGAAAGATTGGAACATGAATTGCTACTCTTCTAGATACCACATTAGATTTCCCTAAGGCTCAAGTTCAAACAACCTTACCTCTATTTTTATTTCTAACCTTGGACTAGTCTTACCTTGTACTCCAGTAACTGAAATATCTCCTTTTTATCTTTAATAAATCACTATGTATATCTAGTTTCAATTGATACTATAGTTTATTATATCTACAAGCTCGCTGAAATATCCTTTTGGGTGTTTAGAATAGAGATATGTCTTTCTCCCCATGTCTATGACAACCCTTCAAGGTGCTAAAGTGTAATGTTTAACTTATATTCTTGGTTATGAACACCATGCGATTGGAAAGATAGCTTGATCTTGCTCAGCCATGTCTGCACTTTAACATTCCCTACAAAATCATATTGTAGAATATTCATTTGGAAGTTGTAGGATATATTACGACTGTCCTATGTAGCAAAAGGACATATTCCCCATCCCCAAAGGGGGATGGAAACATCTCCATCTGTTGGAGACGCCTCCAGATATGCATCATTTTCTAGAAATCAGGTGTCATGTTCTGAAAACAGGGATGCCAGAACGTGGAAACTAATAAAAATTGATTGTTAAAAAAAGGAAAATGGAAAAATAAAAATTAGTTGTTAAAATAAAAGAAAACCGTGGTCCCAAATGGTGAATTACCTAATGGTAGTACGATAGATTACAATAGATTTTGTTAGCGTTTCATATTTGCCTAGAAGTATGATTATATTATTTGATCTAACATCAAAACAAATAGTGCAAAATATTCCCCTTTTAATTCATCTTATGAGGTTTGGTGTGGAGCAATCTAGAACATATTGGATGACTTATTTCTGTTTATTGTCAAACAGAAATTTTACATGTCTTTGCGTTATTGTCAAATTGTTGAAGCTTTCATTGAATCATTATGTTTTTATAGTTGTTCTTTGATTTTCCTCAAAGTTTCAATGCTTACAACTTTATACTGCATTACTATTCAATTCATGCCATACATTATGACAGTTTTATCAGGACCTTTGTTTTTGCAGGTTTTATGTGGCATCACCCCTATCAATGTGTATTTTGTGTGCCCCAGAGGTGTCCTATTATGTTATCACCCAAGCAATTCTCTCTGAAGGAGACTTGAAATTTGTAGACTATGGAAATTCTCTTTTAAGACTGGGATGGTGGCAGTGGACTGGTGTCTTCGTGTGGGGATGGATTCATCAACTCCAATGCCATAAGATACTAGTAAAGATAATTTTTGATATTAATTTTGCACTTATATTAGGGATACCATTTCAATTCTATCTAGTTTGTTGAACATTTGAAAGGCCCATCTAGTTAATAAGTTTATATAAGCATGTTCTTTTGACTTTGACATGGAGTTCATATAAATTGTGGGTTGAATAAGCTTTTTTAATTATCTTAATTTGTTTCATGTGGATATATTGACTTTATCTATCTCTGATTTGGCTTTAATTTTCAAACTGTTATTCTTATCGGTGCGCTAAGGTACATGGGATCATTGACTACAAATTGTTTTTTCAATGCATTGAAACTTAAAAATTTCTTAGAATCTGGAAAACCAAAACTAATTACAAAGGAAGGGATGCTGAGAAAAATATAAATAAAAAATCATAATGGCATAAACTTTTAGAGGAAGAGTAGACCAACTATTATAATTTTACGAAGAAAAAAAAACAACTTCGCTTGTGAATATTTAGGTATAAGTAAGTTTGGGAACAAAGGTCATTCAACACCTATTATCATGGTTATTGCTTGACTTAACTAAAATTTCACTCAACTACCATAAGTTGAAGATTCTTGTTTGTAATCTTAATGTGGGAGTAAGCATTAGTAGAGATACCAAAGAGTATTGCAGAAATGATGTTGCTCTCATAGATTAAATTCTTCCCACTATTTGGGAACCTGCAAAATTTACCAATCGCCAAAAGTAATAAGACCAAAGCAACCTACAGTTGGGTATTATTCTAGCCAGTATTTGAGCATTTGCTGAGTATCCAGTCCCTGTAAAAGAAATATGTTCATTCCTCTCATTGCAATTATGGCCAGTGCCAATATGAATAGGTTGGTACCGATGCATGCAAGTCTAGCTGTGGGGAAGTGTTTTCCCCCCAACACTCCCACTCATGAGGCTCCCTTTGGAGGAGAGCGTGCTTTTGTAACTTTTCCCTATACTCTTGGAGCGATTCTTGTTGCTACTAGGCCATGGGAGAAGAAATTAGAAATTGCTCATGACAAGAGGCTTAAGAAATCTAGCCCAAGGGTTAGCTGAACCGAGTGTTGCCAATGTTGTTGGGCATTTGGTTAGTTCGGTGCCACTAGATGCTAGTTTTAATCTGCAGGGTCAAGCGCACTAGCCTATGCCAATGGGTTTATTAGGAATGCAATCGACAAATATGTAAGTATCCCTTGGGTTTCTCTGTGAGGTTCTCCATATTAAAAAAAGTCTTAAAAACCTTAATGTTGAAAATCTCATTTGCATCAAGCAATTAATGCAAGTATGAAAATCACCTTTTTTCAAGAAGGTTCCTCCTTTAGGACTGCTGTAAATCAATTTATAAAACATCAGCAGAACAATCAGAATAATTCAATTCAATTAGCCCCAAAATTCATAGCAATTCAAGTAGAAAAGATACCAATCATTCCAATGAGTTTACAACTTTCCATCCCTCTAGGGAAACTTCACATGCATAAACCAGATCTGAAAACTTTTCTCATACAACAAATATAACAACAAACACAACAGCAATGTATTGATGTACTATTATTTTCAATCTTAATGTCAAGTCCTTTAACAATTTTGTTTAAGCGTGTCAAATCAGCAAGACAATTAAGAACTGGAAATAACCATCCCAAGAAGATAAAATGTTGCAATCAAATTTACAATAAACACAACATGTGGATAGTTGAAAATCTCATATACATATTCTCAATTAATGAGTTACATAACATAACCTCCTCTCAAGGCCAGGACTAGATCCAACCGCCCAATACACCCTAGCTAGGTTAGTTAATAAACCCTAGCTTACATGCACGAATCACTCCAACACTATCTCTTGTTGAAATTTTACTTATTCTAGGCCTAGATAAAATATTTCATAGTGATTTTCCTTGCTGAAAATCACTTTTACAGCTCACTCAATAAATTATACTGCTGGAATTTTTAACCTAAATAAATAGCGGAAGAGATTTCAATGGAGAACAGATCTACTCAATAAAAATTAAAAAAACATGCACATAATTTTTTCCCTTCAAATGAGCTTTTCATTCAACAATTTCAAAGCTCACAAGGGCTCCCTTACTGGGAAAATGTCCGAAGAAGATACACTACAACAAACTTGGCGAATCAGCCACACTAAGAAATTTCAAATTTTTTCCTCCTGCAAATCACCCTGGAAAACATTCACAAGAGCTGAGAGGTCAATGATTTCTTTGATGGAATTAGAAGCTACATAGGGTTTTTGACAGGAGCCTCAGGCTCTGAACCACACTCTATTCTAATGTGGGATTGTAGGTCTTCCATCGGCTAGACTCAGTCTGTCCCAGGCTCAATCTATTGTTCTACTCAGTCTATTGTGGGCTCGTCAGTCGCACTCTCATTGGGGTCGGGTGACAACCAAAGGGGATCCCACTAGGACGGACCTCAACCAGCATGGACATGGACACATATCATCAGAGTGTGGGTAAAGTAGGCACCATGGGTAAAGAGTCAAAAAAAGGAAAAGGGCCAATGCATAGCATCAGAAAATGAATAGCCAAAACAAAGAAATCCCCTCATTTCAAATTAAGGAGGAAGGCTTCAGATCACATATACAACACATGAGGGACCATGCCCTTATCAAAAAGTTTGTGGGTATTTGGCCATCAGAGAAAGATTTGCTCTGGTGGATTAATGTAACATGGAAGCCTCTGGAGCACTTCGATCTACACTTAGGAGCTAAGAGCTTCTTTACAGTCTTCTTTCTAAACCTGGAAGACAGGAACATAATATTTGAGGGAGGCCCATATTTTTTTAATTCCGTAGGGCTGTTTCTAATACCATGGAAGGAAAAATTCAACCCAGACAGTGAGGACCTATCCTTTGTCCTGATCTAGTTCAGGATCTATTCACTCCCATCTGAATACTGGCATGAGAACATCTTGGAGGCATTGGGGAATTCCATTTGAGAGTTTGTGAAGATTGCAGATCAGACAAAAAGAATGTGCTACACCTTGTATGCTCACATATGCATTTACATGACCATTGCAAAGGAGATACCGAAAGGTATAAACCTGTTTTGGTAGGACAAAGACTAGTATCAATCCATTGATTATGAGAACATCCCTTTTTGATGCATGAGGTGCCATCAACATGGGCATTTGTTTAGAAATTTCCCCAAAAATAATCCCACTACCCAGTAGAAAAGGAAAGACAAAGAAGGATGAGGAGGGGTACACTAAGGTCGCAGGAAGGAAGAGATCAACCAAGCGTCATCAAGGACCAGAAGTGAACAAAAAATATAGCACCTCTAATCCATTTGAGATTCTACAAAAAGAAAGCACTCAGAAAAATCGAGAGAGGGAAATCCCAAAAACATCCAAAGATGACCCTAAGGATTGGAAGGAAAGCCTGGAAACCTTCCAAGATGCTACAATAGAGAAACAAACCAATATGTAGGTAGAAGAAGAATACACAGAGGAAATGGATCTAGGAGATTTAAACCTAGATGAACTTGAGAAAGTTGTCCAAGATCCAATCAAAGGGATCATAACAACACAATAGGTTGTTCTGCTCAAGGAAGCAATCATAAATACCAGGAAAAAAAATAAATCTCTAGTAGTTTTCTCGGATAACGCAAGACCCAAAATCCATGAGACTATCAAGAAGACAGGAAATGAAAAATGTGAAAGAAGAAGTAACCAGCAACGCATCAAGGACAATGGGGAAAAAATTGTGGCTTCAGGGCATTTTTCGACCATTGAGGCAACCTTTTCCATGTCCAACAAACCCTCCCAATGAAGATTTTATCTTGGAACATCAGAGGGTGCAGCATACCTAGAAAGAAAATATTATTGAAGAAGAAAATAAGGGAAGAGAAACCCTTAGTGATTTTTATTCAAGAAACAAAATGATCAGAGGAGAGTTTCAAATCCATGTCAAGCAAGATCTGGAAGAATTGTGAATCCTCTGCCACTGATGCCTCAGGTGTAGCAGGAGGTATAGGAATCATATGGAACTCTTTAGGATTAAGTCTTACTAATTTCATGGCTACAAAATTTTCAATATCTGTTGAGTTCCATATTTTAGGAACCAACTCCAAAGGCCTCCTTACCAATGTGTATGGGCCCTTCGAACTAGCTTCCAAGCAGCTCTTTCTCAGGTCACTGCAGAACATGAGTAACCTTATCGAGTGAAGACATTAGATAATAGGCAGAAACTTCAACATCATTCGCAACCTACGGGAGAAGAAAGGGGGTATTAGAACCCTAATCCCAGCCAACAATGAATTTAATACTATGATCAATGACTTGGCCATGGTGGATATCAACACGGAAAATGGTTGGCACACTTGGAGCAACAAAAGATCTGGATACAAACATATTGCTTCAAGGTTGGACCATTCCCTTCTATCGGAATCTATTCTCATAGGAAAAGTAGACTTGGACACTCATGTTCTCCCTGTGGCATGCTCAGACCATTGGCCTATATGGCTACACTAGTGCAGACAAAATGAAAAATTACGAAGGCCCTTTTGCTTTGAGAAATTTTGGTTATCTCATAAGGATTTTCAGCTGCTTTTCCAAAATTGGTGGAAAGAGTTCACACCATCGGAAGGAAACCCCATGTACCAATTTCAACATAAATTGAAATTCATTAAATCCCAGGTCAAAATATGGAATCGAGACTCTTTTGGAAATATTCAGCAGGAAAAAGCCCAATTGGAGGAGCAGCTTATGTATCTCCAAAGAATCATCATGTAGGAAGGATACTTGGAGGAATCCAAAGAAAATTAGAATAGAATGCACGAGGAGCTGGATAGAAGGGAAAAACAAGAAGAAACTCTATGGAAATCCAAGACTTGAAACAAATGACTGTTAGAAGGGGAAAGGAATACCTCTTTCCACAAAACCACCATTCAGAACAAACAACTAAACATAATTGCTCGTCTTAAAGATGGAGAAGGAAACATACTGGAGGAACACAATGAAATAGAGACCTCTCTATTAGATCATTTCAAAAATACCATGAAAGAACCGCAAGTTAACTGGAGTGATGCACAAGACAAAATTATGGAGAACATTCCAACCATAGTTATAGCATAACAAAATCAGCTCTTGCTGAGACCGATTGAAATGGTGGAGCTAGAAGAAGTGGTCAAGCAGTTAAAATATGACAAGGTGCCTAGGCTAGATGGCTTCACCACCAACTTCTTCCATGCGTGCTGGGACACCATTAAGGATGAGGTACTGGAAATAGTGGAACACTCGAGACAGTCTGGGGACCTTTTAAAAGCATTCAACTCGACTTTAATTTCCCTCATTCCCAAAGAACATGGAGCGAACACCTCAGGTAAATTTTGACCCATAGCTCTCTGCAATGTCGTCTTTAAAATCATTACCAAAACCATTGCTAATCATCTCAAGCCCATGCTTCCTAGCCTCATATCTAAATAACAATCCGGGTATGTGGAGGGCTGCCGAATATTAGATGGTATCATCATTTATCATGAGCTTATACATTCCCTCAAACTCACTAAAATCCCAGGGCTCTTAATCAAGCTAGATCTCTCAAATTATTTGACAAGTTCAACTGGAGTTACATGGAGAAAATTATGCAGCCATTTGGTTTTGATCCTGTCTAGGTTGGTTGGATCCTAAAGCTCACATCCTTGGCCTTTTTCTCCATTATGGTCAATGGAAATCCATATTCCACATTTAAACCCTCTAGAGGCATCTGACAAGGTGATTCCCTCTCACCCTTCATATTTGTGATCATGATGGAAGGTCTCAGCCACATGATAAAATCCAAAATAGGATCTCAAGAGCTCAAAGGTCTCACCCCTCATCCGGCTTGGAACCTCAATCGTACCAATAATTGGTGGATGACACTATGTTGTTTGGAACAGCTTCGGTTCAAGAAGCCCAAACAATCAAAGAATGTCTAAACACCTTTCTCATGGGAAGTGGTGTGGAAGTCAACAAAAACAAATCCTAGATCTTCTTCTTCAACACCTACCCTAGTACGAAGCATAACGTCTATCACATTCTTTATTTTTCTGAAGGTAAGTTCCCCTCAAAATATCTAGGAGCACCCTTATCTAACTCTATGCTAAGAAATGTCTCTTGGCAAGATCTCCTGGATAGAATGAAACTCAAGCTCTCAAGCTGGACCTTTAAATCACTAAACCTACCTAGTCATATAATCCTTGTCAAGTCAGTCCTTAAAGCTATGCCCCTTTATTTGTTCTCAGAACGTTGCACATTATTCTGGAAGCCAACCCTGTCGTGGTCTTCCTTCACGTGAAATGCTCGGTGAACAAAGTTGCTGACTTCATTGCCAACAAAGGAGTCCTATCCACTTTCAGCTTCCTTGCTTTCTATTGGCACGATCTCCAAAACCAGGAGGATCGCAAGTCATGGAAAGCTTTGGATCTTCAATATTTGCAACACTCGAATGCACGTGAAATGCAAGTGCACCAAACAATAGGGGAGGAGGCGGCCAGTCATGAGGCCGAAGTTTGCGAGGTGAAGGAGGTTGGTATGCCATGAGGATGGATCCCATGAATCCCATGTGGTGGTGGCTCATGACACCCACAAGGCAGGAGAGGTAAGGACAAACAATCAGCATGAAGCACTTGATATAGATGCGGATGTAGGTTAGCACAAGAGGATTGAACCTCCATAATAGAAAATCTTATACAGTACCGAGAGATGGCTACCAGGGATGATGAGGAAGTTTAATCATGCATGAGGGTGGATACAAAATGGCATGGATATAAGCCTGGTGAGGAGATCTCCTCGCATGCAAAGGATATGCAGACGATTGTCACAACAAGCCAAAGCCTGTGAATATCCCCGCACATTCCATCAACTCAGACACTGTGTACCTAGGTATGCATTGCCATTTGTTCCTGTTGGGTGTTGAATTATTATTTAACAAAGGATTAGAGGGATTTTATTGCACTATGGATTGTGAACAAGGTTTCAGAGAAACACTCTCGAGCTAGGAGAGCCAAATCTAGATTAAGGCTATTTCGAAGAGCGAAGCTACCATGCAGAAGTGCCCGGGGAAGAGGACGACGAAGAATTCAGCGCAAACATGGTATCAAAACAAGGAGGTCTTATCCTCAACTGACAATGGCAGCTCCTACAGGGGGGGAAGGAGGTAACGAGGAGGATCAGTGGGAAAGGCTCTTTAATGAGGAGACGTCGAAACACATTTGGCACTCCATAGCAGTCATGGAAGAGGAGATATTTGGTGAGTTTCATGTGAAGCTGGTAGGTGAAGTCGAAATGTCACATTACTGGCACCTCAAATTTATACTATCTCGTTCCATGAACGAGAGAGAAAGCTATGCAGAACTCATCTGCATCACAGTGGGCAAGTTCAAGGATGAGGCAGAAAACAATCTCGGTCATATGCGCAGTCAGCTGAGACTCTCGGCTCCACCCTTTCAGCGCATCCCGCAAGATGAAGATGAGGACATGGAGGAATTAAGCCATGCGGATGCTAACCAGGGGAGTGGGCAAGGAATCATAAATTCCCTGGATGAATCCAAGTCTTCCCACAGACACTAATCCTTTCCTCATCGCGGGATGGTTAGATGCTCTTTGTGGTTTGTTTTGGGTTATATCTTTGCTTGGTTCCTTATGCTTAGTAGTTCTATTTTTTGTTATGGATTAGAATCACTTGTCTATTTTCAGGATTGAGCACCCATGTTGAAGGGCTGGGATACTCTCATGCTCCTCTGTCTTTCTTTATGGGCTATCCTTTTTACTTTTCTTTTTTGGATACCAAAACGATGCTTGAATCCATGTTTTAAGGAGCAGGGTATGTAAATATCTTTAGTTTTGATCTAGTAATAGAAGGGTCCCATCTTACTTACAAAAAAAATTCACCCCAGAAAACCCTCTACAAACAAGCTGTTGAATCTATTTCGTTGTATGGCCTTATGTGGCCATTGTATGGTCTCGACAATTGTATAGAACTATGCACATGGCCAATCTATATGAATTTATGGATGATGATTTGTATAGATCCAAATGACTGCATTGAATCCCTGTACGGTTGATCTATACAATGGTATGGACTTTGTAGTATGGATGTGTACCATTGTATGGAATCCTATACGGCTACCCCTATAAACAAGTGATGGATCTACTTGACTGGTACGGCCCCCTTACAAATGTCTTTCGAAATGTTTTTTTCTCTTGGAGAAAAATTGGAAGTACAATGTCTTTCTCTCTCCAAATCAATGCTTGAGTTTCACTCTTATGATGATGTATCTTCCTCTCTCTCCTTAGCTACCTTTGATACTATTGAGATGAACCAAAACCCTAACTCCAATTGCTAAGATTAAATATCACTCATTTGAGATCAATGGTTGAGATTCATTTAATTAATTTAAATATTTAATGCCAAAAAATTGGGCATTTCTCCAAATCAGCCTCAATCATCTAAAAAGGCATTCACTTTAATAGACTTTAAATAAGTGAATTTTTGAGGTTCTAAAGAGGTATTAATGGTAATTTCCATAAGTAAGACACAAAATCATGGAAATACCTATCTGAGCTACAAACGTCAACATCTCCAAGGAAACATGCCCTCCTCCTTTTCTTCCCCAAATACATCAAACCCTAATCTCTATCCTCAAAAGGATGAAACCCTAATCCTAGAATCCAAGATGCTCCAAGAGACCAAGAAGCCCCAATGCCCAAGAGAGAGAGAGAGAAAATGTACAAAGAAGAATTCAAGAAAGAATGATCCATCTTCTCCTCTTATGCTCCACTAGGGTTTCCTCATGAAACTTAGCACATCACTAAGAGAGCACCCCAAAGAAGAGATAAAAATGAATTTGGGATGTGTTGTGATATTTGGAAATACTCTCTCCTTTCTCTGTTTATATGAGAGGCAAGGAAGGACAACAATATAGCATAGGTCAACTTAAGCCTTACAAGCAAGCCTACTAAACATAAGTAAGCCACACACAAGCAAAGTGCTCCACTCCTAAGTACTAGTGTCAAGCTCCAATGATGACATCGTGCACAATAATGACCCAAGGTGACATAGCTATGCAAGGCAAGCCACACCACTCCATCTAGATCCTTTATGATTCCATTCATCCTCCAAATCCAAGTATTCCATTGGGGCAGATACCCCTTGCAAGAACAAAGTTGAAGCCCTAGGCGTCCCTAAGCCATTTCAAATCTTTTGAACAAAAAAACCAAGCTGACACATGCTATCTAGGGCTTCTAGTACTCCACAATGCACAATTCTCCTCGTATCTTGTAGGGAATTCTCCCACTAAGAGAATCCTCCATGTGGCCATCATGTAGTAGGCCCACCATCCAAGAAATATATCTCAAATGCCCTGGGGAAGAACATTAATCCAATGATCATCTAAGGTTGATATCCTTTGAGAAAGCTATTACAAGTGTGCATATCCATCATGGACCATGTCTCATGCTACAATCCCTCTCATACTATCCAGGGGCTGAAAATACACCATGTATGCCAAATTTCATGATGCATCCCAAACTTGGTGTAAACACTTTCAGAGTATCCTAAAAGTTTAACACTTAACAGATGGTACAATTATTTGTCTTTTTTAGTTTATAATCTAGATTGTATAACTTTAGAATTATTTGTTTATATGGTCTATTTTGTAAACATTATATGACAGTTGATTTTGAACTGTTGACTGTATGTTACAACTCCTTGGTCATGATGCCCTGTTTCATTTCATGGTTGATGTTTTCTGTTACAATTTCTTGATGACAATTGTTATGTTAGAAAAATATAAAAAATAGAAGCAAACAACAATAATAACAGAAGACAATATTTATGCTATGTTACCCCCTGTTTGCATAGGGTGTTTATCTTTAGTTTTCATGAGGAGTTCTGGGCTGTTCTCAAGGTTTCTGGGTTTGTAGAGGGACAAATTCTATACCATATTTACATAACTATGGGCACTTTTGGGTCTATTTGTGGCCTCAAATAGCCCTAAAACAACATTCATTTCTAATTCTAGGCTAATTGTGGGCAAAGACAACACGAGAGTAACATATATGGGCATGAAAGCATCCATAAATCCCAAACTTAGACATTATATGAATTGTTTTGAGTCTCTAAACAATATTTAGGGAGTAGTTCTAGCCTCTAGGTGCATTACAAACCTCAATCAGTAGTACCAGTATTTTTGGGCATGTCTAGCAATAGAAATCAGCCTCCTATCCATATTGTGGGATGACTTATGCAATTGAATAGTAGTTTTGGGTGTGTTTTAGCTGCAAAGAATGAGCAAAAAGCCAATTCTGGGCTAATGTTGTGAGATGAGAAGCAATTAAGCTATGTTTTGGGTGAAATTTATTGGTGTCCATTGGCAAATCTAATCATGTTCCTATGTAGAGGCAGCCTTATTTTCTATTTTGGCCATCCTTTAGGTGTCATTTCATGGCCACCAGTCTAAGCATCAGCTAACATGTGACTTGAAAATGATTTGCAACAGTCTAGATCTAAAAATAAGTTCATGGGTTGAAACCTCATTGGGAAGTAAGGCTGCTGTTGGAGGGTGATTGAATAAACAAAGTGCAGGCCGTCACTTTTAAACAGAAATTATAGGGTTCATCTGGACAAAGCATTGATCAACATTCCTTCTTGTGGTCTGTTTGAATATTCTTGGAGATGCATTTGAATAGTTTTCATTCCTGTTGAAGAGTTTTATTTGTTGTGCCTAGCCTTTTGAATCTTTGAGCCACCCTTGGATCACCTTCTAGAGGAGCTGCAGCCTTGGGATAACCTTGTAGGGTGGTCAAATCAGTGTGTATTGCAGAGTATGGATTAGCTAAGACAAGCTTTTGGAAAAACGTCATGCTATATTCATGCTTCATTAATGTAGCGCTAATATCTTTGGGAGGCTTCTGAGCAAGGTTTAGCATTTACCCATTGTTTCAGCAGTTAGCTTCTTCATTGAGAGGGATCGTTACATTTTGAGTATTAATCTGTGCTGAGGATTGTTGAATTGTTCTGCAATCTAGGTATGGACATTGCATCTTGGAGATTTATGGCTACTTCCCTGAAATATATGCCTTTGCAAACTTTCTGATTGAAGGACAACTATGGAAGAAATAGTAGCCAACGTTCTATTGTAAAGGCTCCTACTTATAGCACCAACAACACCTACAGGATTGACATGTTTTGGACTCTAAAGAGTTGGTAATAAGCCTCCATAGAGGAATCCCTCCAAATGTTGCAATTTGATTATCACATCCACGATTGGGGACTGCAGTAATCTCATGATGCATGTAATGTTCACAGTATGGGAGAGCTTGAAAACATTATTCATGATTCACAAATCATGATTCTTGATAGCATTCATGATTGGGGACTAACAGCATTCACGATTCATGACTGACAACATTCACGATAAATTTTGACCAAGATTTGGGTATTGTTCACTCAATTGTATGGATAGTGCAGAGAGAAATTACATCAGGAAAAGTTGTAATCTTCATTAACTCCAGAAACTATTTAGGCAGTATTCAATTTTTTTTAGACATTACTTCAAATACATGTCATGCATTCTCAATAAATATTAACTGATTAGGCTCAATATAGATTTGAATAAATTGGTCCTCTTCAACACTTCAGCTCTCTATAATCATGGGTTCTCAATGCTTTTTTATTGTGAGTTGTATGTGTTGTGTCAGCATGTCAATGCTAGGGCATGAGATGTTCTCAGTCACCATTCCTCCCAGTGATTCAGTTACATGGAGTATTCTTAGCTATGCCACAAAAATATTAGTTAGGGAGGTATGAGGAGCAGTCAGGCATGCATAAATCAAGGCATAGTATTATTAGCTATACCGCAGAATTCATAAACATAGGAAGAGCAGTTGGGGAGTGATGGCAGTCGGCCTTGCATATTGGACAAAGGTTTTGTTCTTTGTTGTGCATTTTGATTTTGAGTTTTTTTTATGATTTTGTATTTTTTTTATGATTTTGTTTTATTTTTTATTTTTATTTTTTTAATGTTATTTTTAGTATTTGTGTTTTTATTGTGCTTTTTACATGTATGTTTTAGAAGGCCAAATATTTTTTATTTTTCATTACTAGAATTTAGGTATATAAATTGTAATTTTGGAGTGATGATCATTGATGGTAATGATATTTTATATATGTGAATTTATTTAATACGATTGATGATGGCAATAATGTTTTATGTATGTGACTTTATTTAATATGGTGATGATGACAAGGATGATGATGAAGATGATGACTATGTGGCGTCCCGATTCTACAAGCAATGTGAAATGTTTCTCTACTTCTCCATTTCTTCCTTTTGATGAAGAAGTTCATGTGGTGGATCCTCTTATTAAATAGTTATAAACTATTGCAACTAACATTGGGCATGTTTAGCCTCATTATAGGGCTCATGATATAGGTCTTAATTTAAAAGGATATCCACCCTTGAGGAAAACTAAACATATCAAGATGCCCTATTTGACATGGTTAACAAACCCACACTTTTGGGATCAGCATTAAAGAGTTGAATTTATTGTAATGGATCTACTCATAAATCAACCAATATATAAGTCCATATTTCTCAAGGAAAAATTACATTTGTATTCATCTTTCTGAGTCTACAAATCCACAAAAATATCAATAATAAGGGTTGTTTAATGAAGAACAAATTTTAAAAATTGTTGTTTTCCTACCATAAATCAACGATGTCCTCCATTCCAATGGGAACCCCCAATTGGTACCAGGCACCACATATTTCCTACTTAAACTAGTTCTTAGCCAATCTCTATATTATTTAACAAGTAAACCATGCTTTATTATCTCCCATGTTATACCATCCAAGTTAAGTTCCAAAACCCAAACCACATTGAGCTCAACACCCAATACAACTCCTAATCATGTGTCGTGTGAGCTGACAACCAAGTATAATGTGCACAATGCATCTCAACCTCATCTCTCTCTGTAATTTGGGTCCTTAGTTGTTTGATAGTATATGGTATACACTTATTTGACATAATTTTTTAAACCACCTGCTCGAGGCCAAGGGAATCAATTTAGAGCCACCATGTTGCTCAATGACCCCATTGAGTTAAGTTCTAGAAAAAGTTGTTGTATGTTGTACAATGATACACCTTAACTGCATGAAGTATAATACAAGGTTGGCCTCGATGTCCAACTTGATTCTCTATGCAATGAAGATGTGAATAGAGTAGGGTGACAAAAAGAATGCAGAGAAAACACATTAAAAAGACATGTTTTTCATGAAAGATACTGTCCCCAAAAATGCATCATGGAGGGGAGTCCTAAAATTTGTGGTTACAAAGATTATTTCCATGAATTAGCAAGTGATCAAAATTTATGTATGTTAGTTCCTTGATGTTTTACTACACAAAGAAATTGTGGCATGCTCTAATGTAAAGAGTTTGCTTAATGGCATCTTGTATAGGTCTCATAAATGTAGATGGCCATGTCTTTATCTGTGATCTTTTCTAGAACATACCACATCACATGGTTTTCGTTATTGAAAAATATGGTTAAATGTCTAGTTTTGATATAAATCTAAGCATAGTAGTACATTTGCGTGAATATTTCTTAGTAGTTTTGTATGAGATCATGTTTGGTAATCATTTCCCAAGATTTTAAGGGGAGAAAATGAAGGTTGTAGATCCCTTGGAAAGTGGTCCATTGATAAATATTGTGAGTTGAGGGACTTGAAGGCCCACATGGGTATTGAAAATTGATCATACTCTTCTTGATGGGAATAATCAAATCAAATTCTAAAGAGCCATTTTGGCATGTCTTAATAATAACCCCCAAGTGCATACAATAGCATAACCTAGCCTACATATCCAGTCTCTGACATGAATGCAAATGGGTAAATCATGGTCCATGTGTCATATTAAAAATATGAAAGTATAAAAGGAATTAAGTGTGATGGCTTAATTTTCTCTTTGAAATAAGTAATCTATAAAAGGAAACATGGGGCCAGTGTTCACTAAAGAGATCGCCTATATAGAAATCATGTATGGTTATGGAAGGTTTGAGCCCATGGACCCCAATGAAGTAACCCAAAGTGCATTTGGGACATTTTTCCTTTGTTTTTCAACTTATAGTGGTGTCCCCTTGCCATTGGAAGGCCATACAAAGGAACCAAGTTTCAAACAAACCACTCACCCAAAACCAAACTAGCTCTTCATTCACTCATAAATGAAGCATGCCCATTCGTAACAAAAAAATTACAACTAAATGTAAGATTAAATTCACATAAAGATCAATCTAAGCCTTGGATTGGATTTTATAGTGAGCTTCAACTTGCATAAAAGCGTCATTCAAGGACACATGGACAATTGGTCTCAAGACCTAGATCTAAAAATGAGCAACATAATTGAGCTATGAAATTTCCAACGGATGTGTATAGGCCTCATAGACTCGATTTGGTCGTCAAAGAATGATTCTCAATCACAATATCAACAATTAGAGCACATGGAGGATAATCCCTTGACACCTCTCTCGTTGCATCTCTAAAACATTGTTGTTGATCCTATCGTCAAGCTCCCAAAATTTTTACTTTTCGATGCACATTAATCTTTAGGCTTCACATTAAACTTTCTTTAATCAGTGAGGATTGATCCTCACAACTAAGATACAAAAATTTATCTTAAATAAAAATAAAGAGCGGTTGGGGGATTCATCCCCGATAGTCATAGTGGATAATAGTGAGAGATGATATGAAACTAGATAATATGGAAGGTTGTAGGCTGTAGAGTGTGCATTATTATGAGAAAGGATCACTACTATTTATCAACATAAATCCTATCCAATATTTAAATTCTTCACTAATTGACTAATTGGATCAGCCTCCATAATAAAGACGATTACCTCTAATTGGCATATAATATTGGTATTATTTCAAATCAATAAATATAGTACTAGGTATCTCACTAAACAATCCATGACAATGGATCTTTGAATAATTTTATTACGGTTTAATATATAATTTGGTACATGCACTTCTATCTAATTGTGAAAAAAATAAACAACAAAATATTGAAGTGAAGTAACACATTCAACTACAAACAATTTTCAACACATATCAACCCTGGAAAATCTACTTCAAGAAAAATATGATGATGAAATGGCTTTGACTACGTTTTAATGACTCTTTTAAACGAGGAAAATTATATATTACAACAATTCCAGTGAGTATAGAATATTGTGTAAGTGAATATAGTTTCTATAACATTTTTTCCTCTGTCTTGGCTTGCAATCTTCATCTAGAATGAGAATTGGCTAGACTACAAGATAGATTAATTATACTAATTTTAGTTTCAGGAGGAGATGAAAGGGTTGAAATGAATAGTGACATTTCAAGGGATTCCATGTATAGGTTTCCAAGTGAAGATGCACTTGAGGTCACTATGCAGGTGGCAAAGGAAGTGGAAGAATAGATGGAAAGCTACGGGAAAGCTTCACTTGAAAAAGAGAATAATTTGGAAGAGAAAAAGTCATAAAAAGATTGTGACATTCATAGATCATCCTCAATCCAAAGTGGCAGATGATCACAAGCAAAAATACACATAATCAAAGAATGCCCAGTTGTGCCAACTGATTGAAACTTTCAATATGCCCAATGCTTCCAACTGAATTTAAAACACCAAATAATACCAATTGTCGAAGCCATTCCACAAGTGGAAAAAGATTCAAATTTCCTAGACTCGACCGAGTCGATCTAATTACTTTCCCTCTTTAAAAGAAACAAATTTACACTTATCTAAGGTCTGTTTTTCGGGTATATTCAGCAGGAACATGCATTGAATGTAGGGAGAAACAAGTTGATTACAATAGTACATTGCACTTCTTTTTTGGGTGAGTACATCAAATAAATTTTGAGAAGTTTTTTATCTGATTTTTGACAAGTCCATAGTATTGAGGTTTAAGAGAATCAAATTTTTTCAAGCTAGTCAAAAGTGAGCTCTGATTTTTTCAGTGAGTTGAGGTAAATTCATGGGTAAAAGGAGTAGCAATATATGACAACAAGAAGTGGTACATTTCTCCACCCACATGAGTACGGAATCAACCCACATGTGATTAGTGAAGGGAATAAAACTTGGTTTCTAGTCCTTTCTCTAGTTTGGTCTGTTATTGATTGAGATTGAACTCAATGAAACTTATTGAGACTGAATGAGACTTGGTACCTAGTCCACAGAACTAGGGATTGAACCTATATATGATCGCTGAAGTTAAGGAAAATTGATGTTTAGTGCTTTCTCCAGTTTTATTTTCTATTGATTTAGTTTGAACTCTAGGGAGTGAACCTATATATGATTGGTGAAGTGAGGGAAACTTGGTGTCTTTTTCTACAATTTTCTTTGCTATTGACTGAGTTTGAACTTATCCTTACTCTTTGGTCAAATGAGCTTTAGTTCTATGTGAGGGAAAGACTAGAAGAGTCTTTCTATATGCTTCCAAGTACTTTGAATTTGATCTATATTACTCTTATTCTTAAGAAACATAAACCAGATACATTTATTGATTATAGGCCTATATTTCTTTGTAATCTCATGTATAATAACATTACAAAGATTATAGCAAATAGGATGAAGCCTATCCTTGGAAGGTGTATTTTTGAAGATCAGTTTGGTTTCTTATTGAATAGATAAGTCCTGCATGCGGTTGGAATTGCACAAGAATGTCTTCATTCAATAAAAATGAAGAAACAAAATGCTTTTATTCTTAATAAGGATCTTATAAAGTCTTATGATAGGGTGGACTAGTCATATTTGAGATTTATCCTTATCCATATTGGTTTATCTACTAAGATGACAAATTGAATTATGGGTTGCATCACCTCTACCAGATATACAATTTTGATTAATGGAACTCCTACCTCCTTCTTTAGTAGTAATATAGGACTAAGACAATGTTGTCCTCTTGGACTTATTTGTTCATCCTAGCTATTGAAGGGTTGAGCCTTCTTATAAAAAAGTAAAAGGAACAAAATAAATTTGAGGCTTAAAGGTGGCAATGTTTGTGTATATTACACATATGTTGTTCATGGACAGCGTTGTTATCTTTGGAGAAGGTTCTTACTCTGAATGGAATCATTATCATTCTATTATATCCTTATTTTGTGATGCTTCAGGATTGGCAGTCAATGTTCAAAAATCCAATTTTGTGTATTCTTGCGATGATATGGAAATTAGAAACCAGATTGCTTCTCTACTTCCTTACAATATGACTGGGTTAGAAGGGGGTTTTAAGTATCTTGGCCTATTTCTGAAACCAAATGGGTATAAAAAGGGTGACTGGGAATGGTTAATTAAGAAGATTCAGAGGAAAATTAACAGTTGGTCATTTCAATGGCTGCCTCTCGAAGGAAGATTTTTTTGGTAAATTATGTTCTACAAAGCATTCCATTTTTTGGTTTTCTTTATTTATCATTCAAGAGTCTATGGTTTATGAGATAAGAAAGAAAATATTTCAGTTTTTATGGGTTGGAAAGTTGGAATATTAAAAATTTCATTTGAATTCATGGGAGAGTCTATCAAAAGCCAAAACTGAGGGTAGGAAGGGGGATCAAAAATATAAATTGGTTCAATAGGGATTTATGTGCAAAGAGTATATGGAGAAGCTTATTTTATGAAGTTTTGTGGGGGAAAATTGTGAAAGCTAAATGTTTAAACATGCGTCTATGGTCCATTGGTTTCGGGATGCAATGAAGAAGGCTCAAAATATTTCATCTATTTAGAATAGTTTTTTGAAGTCTTTCCCCATTATTAGCCAGTTGATCTGTTGGGCGGTCGGCCAAGGTACTCAAGTATTTATTGGTTTTGATCCTTTTATTGGTTTATGTGAATATTATAGCTTATCTTAGGGACTGGTGGTAGAACTCCATAGAAGGAACATCTTTGGGGTTGAAAAGGGAACTAATACAGCAGCGGAGTTGGTTGCCTTATGAGGACTTTTTTGGTTTTTTAGGAGAGTGGGATTCACCTATATTTTGATTGTTGTAGATTCAAAAGCTATTATAGATTGGTCTAGAGGGGTAACTGCACTTTACTCTTTGTTATTCGAAAATTCGATGGAAAATGTTAGAAAGTTGATATTTGAGTTTTCACACATTACTTTTTAGCATATATATAGAGAATTAAATGATGAAGTAGATAGACTTTAAAAAAAAGGCATCGATGAATTGGATGGAAATATTTCTTTTAAAGATCTCAGAGATGAAATGGTTGTACAATCGAATAGAATGAAGTTCTTTTGATTTAAGAATTGTTCATCTAGTAAACTTTACTAATAGCTTGTTTTTTTGAGATGGCATATTTCTTGTTTTGTTATCGTTGTTATGATATGTTTTTTCCTATAAGACCTATAAAAACGTCAAGGTAGTGTTGGGAGGAGAAAATATAAAAATATTAAGATTTTGTTTTATAAAGCAGTAATTTATAATTTATTTTGGATTATGAGAAGAACACATTCTTTTCAAAAAAAAATGTAATTCGTTGATACAACTTTGTTTTATTAAAGTTGTTTTTTTAGTGGTTGAAAATAAACCATAATCCTGGTGATCAAAAGAGATGCACTGCTTTATCATTTCCTTTCTTAGTTTCCTTCTGTAGTTAAACTTTGAAATTTCACAAGGTACGCAGTCACCCAGCGAAATTGAAATCCCTTGTCATGGTAAAGAATGCTAACTTGAGTGAAATAACGATGTGAGATGGCGTGTAAACAAAGGCAATTAAAAGAAGCCATGTGCATTTTGCATTTGATGGATGAAAAAGTAGATTACTCTGCTTATCATTCTCTCTTGCAGGTATGCCTCATTAATAGAGCTCTACCGGAGTCCAAGCTGGTCCATGCTCACATCATCCAGAGTGCTTTCAAATTTAATTGCACTGACATGGCTCTGCCCAATAAGCTCCTAAGTGTGTATGCCAAGTGCATGAATTTAATCGATGGTCACAGGTTTCTGGAGCAAATGCCTTAGCGAAATGTGGTCTCGTGGAGTATCATGATTGTAGCTTACTGTAGGGATGGCCATGGAAAAGAATCATTGACACTTTTCAATCAAATACAAGGAACATGTATTCTCCCCAATCAATTCACTCTATCTATCCTTCTCCCAGCATGTACTCACTTGGAAGTAGTGGCGGAGGTTCATGAAGAAATAATCAAAAGTGGGTATCACTTTGAAGATTTTGTGGGGAATGCACTTCTTTATATGTATGCAAAATATGGGAAGATCAACACTGCAAATTATGTGTTTGACAAATTGCTTAGATGAGATGTTGTCACATGGAATGCTATGATTGCAAGATATGCACAGAAGGGGTATGTTAATGAGGCTCTGGACCTGTTTGACAAAATGGCTGAATGAAATGTGGTCTCCTAGACATCAATGATTGTGGGATATGCACAGAATTACATGGTTGACGAGGCTGCCAAAATCTTTAATGAAATGCCTGAAAGGAATGTGGCATCTTTGACATCAATGATTTCGTATTATGCTCAGATTGGATGTGTTGATGAAGCTTACAAACTTTTTGAGAATATGCCTGACAGGAATCTAGTCTCTTGGACAACAATGATTACAAGATATGCACAGGATGGGCATGTTGATGAGGCTCTGAATCTCTTGAAAAAAATGCCACTATGAAATGTGGAATCATGTAAAGCAATGATTACATGATATGTACATAATGGCCAAAATGAAGAGGAACTGAAGCTTTTTCGAGAAATGTAAAGGCACGGCATGAAGCCAAACTCATTGACTCTTTCTAGTGTTATTGCGTCATGCACTGATCTAGTAGCATTGGAACAGGTCTTGGAGATCCATGAAGAAGTAATTAAGAGTGGATTTCAATCTGATTTGTTTGTGGCTAATGCCCTTGTAAACCTATATGTGAAATGTGGGATCATAGAAGTTTCCCGCAACATGTTTGACAAAATGGATCACAAAGATGTGGTGGCATGGAATGCAATGATTGCAGGCTATGGTGTGCATGGATTTGGTAAGGAATCCCTAAGTCTCTTCAAACAAATGCAGCACTGTGGAATATCACCAGATCGTGCTACCTTTGTTGGAGTTCTATCTACATTCTGCCATTCAGGCCTAGTGGCCTGCAATACTTTAATTGCATGAGTCAGTATCATCAGATTACACTCACAATGGAGCACTATGCTTGCATGATTGACCCTTTCATCCGAGTTGGGCACCTGGATAAGGCACACAATTTTATCAATAGAATGCCAATAAAACTTGATTATATTGTGTGGAGTTCTTTGATTACTGCATGTAGAATCCATAAGAATATAAAGCTAGGGGAATTTGTTGCAAAATGACTCATTGAATTGGATATCCAAAAATCCACACTTATGTGGTTCTATCAAACATCTATGCTACAGCAAGACAGTGGGATGGCATCGAAAAAGTAAGGAAAATGATGAAAGATGAGGAGGTAAGAAAGGAAGCCGAGTGTAGTTGGATTGAGGTAAATATACAGGTGCATGATTTTTTTATAGTAGATAGATCACACCCACAAATGCAACAGATCTATGAAAAGTTGGAAATGTTTTCTCAGAAGATGAAAGCAACAGGTTATGCACCTGCAGGAGATTAGAGCTAAATGATGTGGACTAAGGACAAGACGACAGCTATTTTGGTGATCATGAACGTTAGTGTGCAAGCACTTTTATAGAAATTTCATCTTCATGATTATTTCCAGAATAAGTCCTTGCCATAGAAGCAAGATTTGAATATTAATATGAATCCCAGGTATGTCCAATGAATAAAAATAATAATTATTTTCTTGAAAATTTGATGACCTAGTTCATATTTATCGGTTTCTTTAGTTATTACATTTCTGTTTTAATATAAAACTTTGAGTTTTTGGGCTGTACTGGTATCAAGTATATAAAGTATATCATAAAAAACAATTAAAGTAAGTTGACCATCCCATATCTGCATAGTACAAAAATTTGGTTGAATTTCATACTACTGCAGAATTTTCGTACAACAAAAGCCAATACAACCAAATATTGCTACTATGGTCCTTGCATCTTGCAAGCCTTGTTGAGCATCCAACCTCTAGTGGATGGTTTCCTTCTGGGTGTTAGAGTCAATTTTTTTATAATATTAGTCTTGTAGTAAACATTTTTCTTTGGTCGGAGCCTAGCATTTCCAACTAGAAATTTCATGAATTGAGGTTTCTTATGCTTTTAAGAAATATCTTAGTATTTTAGAGGTTTCTCGAATCTTAATTTTGTGAATTTCAACCTTAGGGTCGATCTTAAATATGATGAAACAACAGCAACAACATAAAATATTTCACCTCTTATCAACTCCAATCAACAAAGCAATTCAATAAACCTTCCCAAAATTTAAGTCAATAACAATTTAACAGCAGACATAACTTCACTTACAACATTCATAACATACCAGTTAAACTGATATTTAAATTCTAAACTAAGTACATGCCTGCTAAGTGACTGAGTAGTTGTGGACTTCACTAGTGCGCCCATCAAAGAGGATAGCGGCCCGTGAATATTGATCAAGATTCCTCTCTAATACTGAAATAGACTTTAGCAATTTGTGATTGATATTCACATGCCTAGAAATGTTAGTTTTGGTTTTCAGCTGATGTATGTTCCCAAATGTCAAATAAATATTTTTCGAGTGTAAATCAACTCTCCACAGAAGGTCATGACCCTTTCTTGAGCAGCTCACAAAGATTGAAGGAGTGTCTTCTATGCTTTAATTGCCCATCTAAGGTTATCTGCTACTATTAACAAATTGATATGAATGAGATTGGTTTAGATATGATGTATCTCTCCATGTGGAGCAAATAATGACTAAATCTCCTTTGAGATAGCCTCCCTCTTGAGTCACGACTTGTATAGTGGATGAGCTACCAAGTTTGCAACCTCATTAGCAAGATGTCATCTCACACAAGTTGGATAAAGGGAGTGGAGTGTGCCTTCCTGAGTGTAACTCACAGTATGTGGCTAGGGTACTCTTTCCAATGCTTCTTCCACCCAAAATGTTACATTTAATTGCAGAGCAAAGAGTAGGAATTCATAGTTAGTAAATTAGTTCTATGGGTTGATAAAGGATATGTGGGTTGTTTTAGGTCGTTTCTAGGTAATATTTAGACCTCAAAAGGTATGAATCAAAACCTAATCTGTAATTCTGGGAAACATTGAATCATTTTCTACCATTATCTGGACTATCCTACCCTTCATAGCAGCAGTAAGAAGGGTCAAAATCAAATATCAACAGATTGGTCTATAAAACAAGCATTTTTTGGCAAGGAATGAAGGATGAACAACAATAAAATTATTCTTCTAGGGAATTGCCTCACCTAATATCAATAGTAAAAGGTTCTATTTCCAATTCTGGTTTTGAAGCGATTTCTTGAGGATGTGACCCTAAATCCATCCACTTGTGTGCATCTCAGATTCCTCATCCTCTTGTTCAATTCTGGGCAACTTTGTTGATGAAAACAAACTTTATTCTTCTTTCATCATAGGGGTTAAGCCACAAGTTTGACCTAGTTCTTCAAGCTCTTCCTTCACAACTTTGTGGTGTGCTTTCTTATTAGACATTGAGAAGGGGGGGGGGGGGGGGAATTAGTGTAAAACCAATTTTAAAACTTTTCTTAGCTTGTCATAATTAACTACCAATTCATCATTCTACCAATATCATAATCATTTCATAAACATATTTCACTTCATCATTCACATAGCATAAGAATTTGAATCATCAAGAACCATAACACACAAGAACACAACACCATTTAATTTTGTAATATTTTTGTATTAGTTTTGGACTGGCTACAACCGTGAGGTAAAATCAGCACCTACTGATACATAGAGCACCTACTCTTTGTCCAGGACCCTGCCTGGTTTTCTTAGACCCTGATAGAAGGGTTTGAGCTATCCTAACCTCAAAAGTAAGACAAGATTACTTATACAATTAAAGATCACTGTCTCCACACATTTCATCACTGTCACATCACACCAGAACTTATCTCTAGCATCTCTTCAAGGATAATTCATCAGCAATTCTTCATACAGTCACATTAGCTCTTCATTCTGTCCACTGGCACCATGTCTTCATCACAAGCACTCTCTATCACATCAACATTTTGTCCATGTCATAACTGTCATCATCACAAGAAATTTTTGTCATATAAGCATTCTGTCCATCAGCATCATGTCTTTAGCTGTAGGTGCATCACTTCCATATTCAATCTATCAAGCATCTCACTGTGTAAGCATTGTCAATGTCATAAACCTGTCACTATCATATCAGACTGCTGTCACTATCATATGAATGGCTGTCACTATTTGTTTGCATCATACAGTATGTATTATATCAAAGCATCATCATCTTAGTGGAGTATGCATAACAATTCCATCATCATCATAGGGTGCATCATTCAATTATCATGATCATATCGAGGAGCAGTATCCATCATCACATAGAAGCTTGAATCATCATTATATGGTTCCATGCATCTTCATATGTGTCATCATATCATATATTGTAGGGCATCATCATATCTTCATCATAGAATGTACATGATATCATCATCATATGGTATCATCCAATATACATCATCATCACATATACCACTGTTTCACTTAGCTAATGTCTGTGTGCGGAAGAAAGACATTAACAACATCCAAGGCTTGAATTGTTCATACACCATTGTACTGTATCTATGCTCAGTCAAAATCCCTACACCATGTCAAAAGTCATACTCAAGCTGAGCATGTCATCTTCATCTAAAACTAGACCTCAAGTTTGTTTGATTCCTTAAATATTGGATTTAGACAAGTGTGCACCACATAAAGTTTGGAATGATCTTACCTTTAATTGGTTGTACATCATTGTGCATGACACTTTCAAGCTTGACTATGTAATAAGCTGTTGTGGATGAATTTGAAGAAATCCCAAGAAAGTCCAAATTAGGACTCTGTGTTTTCAAACTCAGTCAACCTAATTCACCCCAATCTAATATAGAACCAATGCAAAGATGTTACTTCAAGTCACAAGCTATCAAGATATCATTCATAGTCACTGTTAATCACATCACTGTCAATTCATAGCTGCCAAGTATGAATAGTTGTTACCGTCAAATTAATCTACCTATCATTGTCAAGTAAGCTCTATTGCATCATTGTCTTTGCACTGTATAAATCACTTGTACTAGATGCCATTGTGGATGGAAGAGAATCATCATAACATATTAGGTGTCATCATGGTTTATGGAATAAGCATATATAGTGGTGTAAACTAGTACACATCATGATACACCACATCATTACTCTTTGCACTAGCATGCACTGTATCATAAACATAGTGTATGTATTATCACCATCTCATATCAACATACTTCACTTTATAATATACCTTCATACTATGCTGAGATAAATCAAGCTATTGTACATACCAGAAATGGATTATACATCATCATTAAGCCATAGTCTACTGTACCTTAGGTCATTATCAGCTGCTGCCCAAAAAGAAGTGTTACTGATGTAACCCTTGGATTCATCTCAGTACCTAGGATTGATGCTGGTCATTAAACAGTTTGGGACTGTTTCCTTAGTCAATACTCCATGAAAAAATCTTAGTAATACTTCCTTATTCAGCAAGACATTTTTACTACACTTTTGTTGAGTTGTTGGAATGCTTAAAACAGTGTTGTTGTTGCTGCTACAGTCAATAATTCTGAGCATGAAAGTATTCAAAACAAACTAGCTGCTGCCTCAATTTGTCTGCCGCCATAGTCTGTTGTAACCCTAGCTCACCACCATCAAAATTCAGGGTTGTTTGTACTATGGTATATCAAAATTCAGGGTTGTTTGTAATAAGAGCTGCGTTTTAACCCCAAGCAAGTCCAACATTGGACTACCACCAAATGCTGGTAAAAAAATCAGACCAAAAAAAGAAATTTCTTCTCTGCAAATTTGGGTCTACTGGTACCTGAATTTTCACCTCAGTGGACAGTCCGAAATTTCCACACTAAACAGTCGAATTTGCTCAGAGCTCCCACAAAAATTTTCACCTTTCAAAATGAATTTTGATGGGGTATTTATACTCGTTTTTCCACCATAAATTTTGGAGCCGACCTTCAAAAAAAATATTTTTATTTTTATTTTTATTTTTTAAATTTGAATTTGAAATTTAATCTTTTGTAGCCTTGTTGACTTGTATTTTATTTTTATCCATTGCTATGTTTATTTGCACATCTTTTGGATGTGACTTGTTTGCAAATGAGGATAATGACCATAGCATGGGTCAGTGACCTTCTTACCTCTTCAACGTATGTGTGGGATCAAGAGTCAAGACCCAAACCTTCATCACAAGGGTGTGTCAAAATCCCTTACCAACCGTCAAGGGTTTCATCATCAAAACCAAGAGTATAACAAGCCACAAGGGCTTCATTAGGGATCCCACCATCAAGGTTCCATGTCGCCATCCACAATCAACCAAGTGTGTCAAACTAAAGAGTCCAAGTCTCATCACATGTGTGTGGGTTCCTTCATCATTCCATCATGCAAGCAATGGACTTTGTGACCTTTGCAAGGGCATCAAGGTCTTCATCAGGGGTTCCAAGTCTTCATGGGGCTTCTTCATCATACCAAGGACATCTTCAAGGGTTCCATAGCATGTCAAGGACCATACATGGTCGTCATCATCATACTGTTATAGTGGATTTCACCACTCCAGGTGAATCACACTTTGTATGGCCTTCCCCTGTCCCGCTATAGACTCTTTAGATCCCATGGACCATATTTTATCCTTTGATGTTACCTTGATCATCCCTAAAAAACTATATAAAAGATGATATACGTGGATTTTTCCCCGATAACTGCGTACATACGTGGGTTTGACTCCTATAACCATGTACATCGGGATGTGTGCATAAGTCCAAATACTTTTGGAGTTTTCCTTGACTTGGATTTGACTCATTCGACTCTTGGCCTTCCATATGCCTTGAGATCGCTCAGATTCGACCCTTCATTATCCCTTGTGAAGCTATATAAGGAGCCTCTTGGTACATTGAAGGAATATAGAGAGATTGAAGCAACGAAACTATAGTCCATTGTTGCCAGAACTATACTTGAGTCTGCATCCCTTTGTCCCTTTGGAGCACTATTGTGTTCTTCCCAAGCTTGCTATCGAGAGATGGAGGATTGAGGTGGTGGAGGCCCATGTGGGGGATTCAGTTTCTCCGATTCGTAGATGTGCCGTCAGAGGTTGTATCTATCTTGTAATCTCTGATTTATATTAATAAGAACTATTTTTCCTTGTCCAATGATGTGTATTTGATTTAATATTGTATCCATTGGAATATGTCAAATGCTTTTACATTATTGATTATATATGCTAGAATATATCTAACACCATGATATATAGCATGCTTGTATTGTTTACTTGTTGTTGAGGAAGTATTCTATCAATTCAAGCTGAAGATTGGAAAGCTCAACGGGGATCTACTTCAACCGTACGGAATAAGGTACGAGGTCTGATCCTTTAGTGTTAGACATTTTATTTCTATTGCATATTGGGAAAGATTGATTTCTGGAGTCAAATTTGTCTGTTGTGGTACCCAAAGCCATAGGAATTTCTCTCTGTAACAGAATGGGCGACTCCACTGGGGATGTCCCTTGTTTTTATTTGGGGTTTACGGGTACAATGGGCTTGATATTATTGACTTGCTCTTTGTTTCTCTCTATTTTTGGGTTGCATTTTATAGTATGTTCATCCATTGACACTCCCCTTTATTTGTTTGACCTGTGGCCTGCTTTTTACCACTGCCTTCCTTGTATACACAGGTTTTTGGTCAAAAGTCACGTATACACGCGGATTTTTGGCCAAAAGTCAGGTATACATGCTGGTTTTTGGCCAAAATCCGTGTATACACTCAGGTTTTTGGCCAAAAGTCACGTACATACGCAACTGTTCTTTATACAGTCATGTACATCCTCCCTTTTGGTGAGTTTGATGTTGTGGGGATTTGCTGGGTGGGTTGTGAGTGTGGTTGGGTCTTCCTTGGGTCTGATGTTGTATGTTGGATGCTTCTTTTGTGACCAGAGACCGCTTTTTCATTGATTTTTATTTGAAAGTAGTTTTAGTCATTTATCCTTTTTGTTTTTCTCTTAGTGCATTACTCTTTTTGTCTTGGTATCTTGTTGGGCTTGTCTTTTATACTTGCTACAGAGACTGAGAGTTTTAGATGACTTTTATTGCATTTTTCATTCTTTTATATTGAAAAATACAAAGTAGTTGCACTCTTAGTTGCATCTTAGATATGGATTTGAGGAGGTACTTGCATTGGATTGCTTGGATGAGAGTTGTTTTTAGGCTTTCATATAGGAAGGATTGCATTGGCATTTGGAAAGGAATATATATTTATGCATCTCATGTAGTGCCATACCCTCTTTTTCATTTGACAAAGATTGCACTTAGCATTGTTTGTTATGGTGTGCACTTTTATTTCATTGCTGAGTCTTCATATCACTAGTTGCACGGCCATTTCCCTTTGAGTAATTACAGCCAACTAAAATCAACGCTAATTAAAATGAGTTACACTATTTTCCTTTCTAGGGTGCACCAACAAGCTTAGGTTTTAGGATCTTGGAATAATTCATTGTAAGTTAATTCTCCAAGATCACTAAACAACAACATTTAGGTGTCTGTCCAGGGAGTGTGTGAAATCCTTGGTATAACCATTGTTCTCAGGATCCGCCTCTCAAACGGGAGTTAAGCACGAGGCAGTGTAAGCAGTTGTGGATTGGGATAACCCCTGGTCGATAACTGTGTAGCACCGGCGATATAGCCAGGATTGTATTCATATCTGGGGACTCTTTCAGGAGTTTCGGGCTTTGCTACCCTGCCCATATGGTCAATCCCACCTGCGACTGTCCGCTTGAGCTTTGATTATATTGAGGTGAGATTAGTGACCTTACCTAGGATATTGAGGGGGTACGTGTAGAGGTTATTTTGCATGTGTCCCGGCCAGGTTGGGGTCAGACAGCACAGTCGCATTACGCGTTGAAACTGAGGGCCACTATAATTGGTTACGTACCTCCGCTTGTAGTCTATGGGAGTTTCAAGCCTCTCCTAGGCGAGACATACCTGCTACATTTGGGAGCTCACATATCCTCCCCTTGGTTTGCATGTATTTTGGTTGTAGATTTTCTTAGGAGTGTGCTCTTTGTGCGCTAGTTGGCCTTTGGGATCGTGGTTACTTGAGTATATTTATGCTCTCTTGAGTTAGGGTCCTTTTATTTTTGGCATGCCTGGTATCCTATCACCCGTCTTGGTCCTAGTACGGACCCTGGTGTTAGACTTGGGGGCATCAGAGCCTCTTACCGTGCTCATAGATTTGGGAATGGTCATATTCCATCCTATACTCCATTTGCGGAGGATTTTTATTCTTTTCGCTCGGTCTTTACACCAGAGATCACCCTCATGGGGGTGGTAGTGTATGCGTGAACGTTGGGTCTACACCTTAGTTTCCTTTTTATGTCTCATCGGTCACTGCATTGTTTCCTTTGGTTGTTGTTGTCATGATCATTCCTCCCTATATCCTATAGTTTGGATTCTTTATTGACTCTTTTGGGTTGTTTTGGTCTAATATGGTTGTCATGTAGGGTCCACGTTTTGTACACTCTCTCCGAGGTTTTGACCCATTCGTGCCTGTCACAAGTATTATGTCTGAACTGGCATATAGGTTAGGATTTCACATCCGCTTGCACTTATGCATTTCCTTATGACCATTCCATCTTAACCTTAGGTACGAACCCATTCCATGGTATCACAGAACCTTCATGGTGTTGTTAAAAGTGGTACTATGTGAATGATAGAGCTTTCCTATACATGGGTGCCCTAGTTAGCTCCCCTTTGCATTTGGTGACCATGTCGTGAGTCCTCTCTTAGGTCCGGGAGTCCGTTGTATAGTACTTCCATGACATTTAGCAAGATCCTCATACTCCTCTTGATCTTATGCTGGCCTGGTTCCCCCCGGACTCCCCTTATGTCAAGTTGTGAATGCATTATCATGAGCTTTGCCTACCTTATTGAGCTTTATGCTGGCTCCCCTAACATTGTGTTTCAACCATATAGCCCGAGCTTGTCTCATGTCTAGCCATGCAGAGCCATTTTTATATCCTTCGCAGCTTGATTCCCTTTTTACCGGGAGGGGATTTTCCCCCGAGTGTCGATATCCTACACATGTATCCTTGCATTGAGCATAGGTATGTTCCACTGCTTGGAACTATCTTGTTTTCCCTAATGACACTCATCTCCTCCTAGTTTGTAACTATAAAGCTAGTTTATTCTTTTTTCATGTTTTTCAAATAACTGAAAAAGACCAAAAAAAATCAAAAAACCAAAAATCCAGATAAGGAAAGATGTTATCTTTGGCAGCTGTCGAGTCATGTCGCCTTCGAACAGAGAACTGCATATCACATCCATTGGTTGGGTTGTAGTTTGACTTAGGAGCTGCACTCATTTATCTGAGTTTATCTCCACCGACTGGTTAAGCTTCCAGTCCCTATGGAGCCTCTGTTGATGCCTCCTGTGTCACAGAGATGTCCTAGT
This sequence comes from Pseudotsuga menziesii, assembly GCA_001517045.1. Taxonomy (NCBI): domain Eukaryota; kingdom Viridiplantae; phylum Streptophyta; class Pinopsida; order Pinales; family Pinaceae; genus Pseudotsuga; species Pseudotsuga menziesii. The sequence goes on along the minus strand of LPNX010638108.1, from coordinate 666,488 downwards.
TTGTATATTGAGTCTATGCTGCCTTCATTCAGTCACCATACACCGTTATGCTCTTGTTCGAAGGAAGTTGAAACTTGTGTCGGCCATTCCTCAGTTATCTGGACTTTGCAAGTCGGCCATCCCCAGTACAGTTACTGGTTCGTGCACTTTATGATCGAGTCCTTCCACATTAGACAGCTTTGCTGAGTACCTCATGTTGGATGATGGGGGATACCTTAATTCCCTCCTTCCAGTGGATTTCATCCCATCGAATTTAGATCATTTATTCTGGGATTGGAGTTTAGAGTCATTTTGAGTTCCTTGAGACTTGCAGTCATCAGTGGCAGGTTATCTCGCCATCGACAGTTTCGTGGGAATACATAAATGTCCCCTTGTCGATGGATTCTCTCAAGTGTTCGACCTCAACACATCTATTCACACTTGTTATTTTGCACTCTAGTACCTTGATTCCCATTATCATTATCGGTGGAAAATCTTCCGTCTGTTAACGGTATACATCAATGACCGGTAATCAAACGATGGACTACTTTGTTCGACCTCGACACCTCTATTTGCATAGTAGGACATGTACTCGTAGCGGTTTGTGTAGAATACCTTCCAGACTGGTAGCATCTCTTATATGCTACCTCCTTGATCATGCCAGTGTTCATGAGATTTCAGCTCTCGTGACTTGATTCCAGTGTATGTCAAATATTTCCAGCCACTATGGAGATCTTGATCTATTGTATATCTTCAGCCATTTTGGAGATCATGGTCCTTTTTATATCTTCATCATGGAGATTATGATCTATGTATATTGTACGTGGCGATAACCACATATGTGATATCATGTATTATGCCTATTCATGGCCATTGTACTCTTATGTATCTGGGACTACTATATGTACTTGCAGTTATATGCAAAGTTGTATCACTGTACTATGCTGATTGGGTGGCTGGTCTTCCATTTGGGATCCTTCATCACTCCACTTCTAGGATGGACTTATAATGTATTTCGGCCATCGTATGACCCCTCTGACCTCACACATTAGGGGGCATCTGTTATAGCGGATTTCACTGCTCCAGGTGAATCAGACTTTGTATGGCCTTCCCCTATCCCGATGCAGACTCTTTAGACCCCATGGACCATATTTTACCCTTTGATGTTACCTTGATCATCCCTAAAAAACTATATAAAAGATGATATACGCGGATTTCCCCCCGATAACCGGGTACATACGTGGGTTTGACTCCTATAACCGTGTACATCGGGATGTGTGCATAATTCCAAATACTTTTGGAGTTTTCCTTGACTTGGATCTGACTCATTCGACTCGTGGACTTCCATATGCCTTGCGATCTCTCAGATTCGACCCTTCATTATCCCTTGTGAAGCTATATAAGGAACCTCTTGGTACATTGAAGGCATATAGAGAGATTGAAGCAACGAAACTATAGTCCATTGTTGCCAGAACTATACTTGAGTCTGCATCCCTTTGTCCATTTGGAGCACTCTTGTGTTGTTCCCAAGCTTTCCTTTGCTAGTGAGCTTGCTATTGAGAGATGGAGGATTGAGGTGGTGGAGGCCCAAGTGGGGGATTCAGTTTCTCCGATTCACAGACGTGCCGTCAGAGGTTGTATCTATCTTGTAATCCCTGATTTATATTAATAAGAATTATCTTTCCTTGTCCAATGATGTGTATTTGATTTAATATTGTATCCATTGGAATATGTCAAATGCTTTTACATTATTGATTATATATGCTAGAATAGATCTAACACCGTGATATATAGTATGCTTGTATTGTTTACTTGTTGTTGAGGAAGTATTCTATCAATTCAAGCCGAAGATTGGAAATCTCAATGGGGATCTACTTCAACCGTCCGGAATAAGGTACGAGGTCTGATCCTTTAGTGTTAGACATTTTATTTCTATTGCATATTGGGAAAGATTGATTTCTGGAGTCAAGTCTGTCTGTTGTGGTACCCCAAGCCATAGGAATTTCTCTCCGTAACACATACAAGAGCTCCATAACCCAACAAGGGTTCCAAGTTCATAAAACCACTTAGTGTGGGTCCAAGGACTTCTTCAGGGCTTCTTCATCCACCTCAACCACACCATGAGGCCTCCAAGGGCCAAAGTCCATCGTGCCATCACTTGAGGGGTATATGGGCCTTTTTTTGTGGTACCATGACACCATCAGAGCATAAATTACCATAGAATGGGGCATTATTGCTTCTCTCAGCCATTTAGGGCTTCTCCATCGTCTACCAAGGCTTCAAGACCATCTCCAAGTTCTTCAATGTCTTCAGCAAGGTGGTGGATTCAAGATTCATCCTTGGGGGTACAAGGATATTTTCAACTAGGTACAAGGTGCTTCAGGGCACAAATCCAATCTATTTGGGATCCTAGGCACTGCAAGGTGGAAACCCACTCTGTGAGGGGTCTAGGCACTGCATGTGGGTCTTGGTGGCATCAATGACAACCTATGGGGCCACTACAAGTCCATGTTGGCATCAATGACAATTTCATCAACAATATCCCCCTTTGTCATTGATGACAACAACTCATTCTCCCCCTGTGAGCATGCCCCCCTTTTGTCTTCATCTCTTCCACTTTGGCATCAATCGCAAAGGGTTTCCACATACCCGTGTCTAAAATCTATGATCACTGCTAACTACTCCCCCTCTCAATATGCATGATCCTAGGACCTATCTGTATGCTTGGAGTAACCATCCTTTCTCCTTTGAGTTCATTCTCTAGACTCATGAAATCAAGGTGTGCTAAGGTCTTTGAGAGACCTTGCACTTGGCTTGCTGTATGGCAGCCATCCTCCCTACTCTGATCAACCTCTCCTATCTACAACTGCTCGGTCTTCCTCATCCATACTTGCTTCTTGGAATCCGTTCTTTGATATTTTGATCCTTCATCTGTACTAGTTTTCCTTGATGAGCTGTATAGGAAAATTATCATGTGTTGTTTCTGGGTACTCCAACAATCTTGAGCTTTGTGCCCAAGTCCATTGCAACTATAACACCTCATTGTGAGACAATATGCAGCAATGTGACCAACATTGTTGCATGTCCAACACCTGACTAAGATGTTGGAACTTCCAACACTTATTTGATCAATTTCATTTCTCCATTCCTGAGTGTATCCCCGACTATAGACATTTGTCTTCTGATCTTCAAATCTTCTTGTTGATGTATATTAATAACTCCTTCTTGGTTGAATTCTTTGACTGGCACATTCATGTGCTTTGTGTCCAACCCCACTACACATGTAGCATCTTAAAGTATGATATGTGGTAGCAATATGGCCTTCTTGTTTGCATGTCCAACATCTAACCAAGTCTCTTTGTCTTCTAATATTTCTGCTTCCACAATTTATTACCTTGTGGACAAAGTTTGAGAAAGAGCAACAATAGCCATTAAATTCATACTCATACTTTGGACCTTGTTTCCTTCTTCTAGTTGAATCTTTGCTTTGAGGAATGAGTTCAGATTCTTGATGTGTTATTGAACATTCACCATCCTTGTTATCATGTGCAGGTACACAGGATGCATCCTTGGTCATTGATGGACCAACATATCGAGTCTTTGGAGACCACTTGTCTTCTTCTAGATTGTCTTCTACCTTTCTAAACCCAAGACAAGATTTGTAAAAGGGAGACCTTTGGCAATCCAATAATTTATCCAACTTGACAGAGCTATTGTTGAACTTCTCATGATGCTTTGATTTTTCAATCTGCTTTCTAAGATTGACAATCTCAAAGTCATGCTTCTAATTTGTCACTTCTTTTTCTTTCAATTGATCTCTTAATGCTTCTTCTATTCTCTTGGCTTCTTCTAGCTGAGTTTTTAGATCAATATTTGCCTCTCTTGCTTCTTCAAGTATTTTTGAATCTTTAACATGGTTCTTTCATTCTAGGGTTCGATCGATCAAATCAATCTTTAGCTTTTCTTTTTCTTCTTCCTTTTTCTTCAGCAATTTTAGCCAACCTACTCCTTCATGCTTAAGTTTCTTAAGAAACTCCTTTAGTTCAAAATTCTTCTTTTGGATATTATCCATATAATCAAAGGTTTTCATCCTAAACATCTTGTAATCAGATTGATTATGATCAACTTTCTTCAAGTACCAATCAGCTCTGAGATCTATGTTGCATACATAGTTTATAATTCTTTGTTTAGATTTCAACATTGCTTCATCATCATCTTCAAGAACCTTGTCAATTTCATCACAGAAGCTATCATTATAATCACAAGAGTTCATACCTTTACTGGAGTCCTCTTCTTGTTTGTCTTCTTCTTGATTGAGCTCTTCTGGGG